>JBBPBQ010000003.1:45399106-45458140 GCA_037974755.1 Cicer yamashitae
ATAATTCAAATACTTCTAAAATATGTATGAGTATTCATAAATATTTGTGAAGTATCAGTACCACATATCTGATATATATATATATATATATATATATATATATATATATATATATATATATATATATATATATATATATATATATATATATATATATATATATATATATCTACTTTTGGAGCATTCGAACTTAATAATCTGCAAATTATTTCATTGTGACACACCATATTGTTTCCAACTCTTGTTTTGGAACAAGCTCAAAATAGCACCAAGTGTTTTTATTTGAATTGGTGATCTTGCATCTGAGCCCACGTTCTTGCTAGATAATGTGATTTAATGAAAGTTTGCAAATAAGAACCTTGTTTAAGGTTTTATTTCATCCACCCATAAATGCAAAACAGAAAGACACAACTTTTCCCATTTGACATTTTACAATAAAAAATAATAAAAATGAGTAACACTAATGAACACATAGAGTTAGGTTAGTGGCTTCCAATAAATTTTATGTTAACTGCAACCTTTTTCCTTTTTGTGTGAGATTACCAATTATAATGGGTTGATAAAAATAAAAAATGCACAAGAGCAACACTAAGAAAATTTTATATATCACCAACAATTTCAATTCAATGTGTCAGCAATGACAATATCATAAGAAAATTTTAGAAGGGAAAGGACAGAATAAATGTATATATATAAATTTTATAAAAGAATGCTATCTTTAAAAGTTCAAAACATATTAAACACTTTGTCCATATCACAAAATACAAATTGTCAAACTTAACCACATTAGGAAAACAGGAGAAATACAATAAAATAGTAGCATTGACAAAAGACTACAAGTTTTTGTCCCTTTGTTCGTTTTTGTTTTATCATTTTCATTTTTATAATATAGTTTTTGTTTTTTCTTGTTTTGCCTTGCTGGCTGCAAATTATAAAGCTATCCGAGCATACTACTATGGTTTTGTAATTTTTAATTATATTATTAAATATTATAAATGACTCTTAACTTCGATTTTCAGTAATGTGAAATTTTTTTATATACTAAAACAATAGTTCCTAATCTACATTAAGAGATTAAAGGGTTTGTTATCCCTTATGTGTGTTATAGGCACTCTTCTTGTGTTTCAACCTCAAGTTTGTTGCACTACTTTTCAAAATTATTTTATTTTCTAGTCTTATGTGAATCATTATAATTTTAGCTTTAGTTAAAAAATGTCTCAATAGTTGAAAAAAATGAGTTAAAATTTATAAACCACTCATAGCTTCAAATGAGTGACCTTTAGTTTGTTTTGTCTAGTTTGCTAACACATAATTTTGTTGAATTTCTACAATTTATCATAAAAGATGGACGGATGAAGAAATTTTGAGTAGTATACAGTGATGCATTCACATACGCCAGGGTTTCAGCCCTACCTCAAAAACAATTTGTTTTATATATATATATATATATATATCAAACACAAAAGACATTGACACGTAAATATTAGTTATAATTTAAAAAAAATATAAGTGATTAAATGTAACTGCATATATTAATGTTGTGTCTGTGCTCGACAAAAACGTCTATCAGTCAACGATATACCAACAATATATACATACAAATTAAACTCAATAATTAAACTTCCTCAAATAATTATCAACAATGGATCTATATAGTATTTTGTTTTTGGTCAACTAACTAGAAATGGGTATGGTTTTATAAATCAGCATGCCACATGAAATGTCTACGCACTTGGCAATCCTTTAAGTTAGTGGGATGAATGGGTTTTCTATCTCTATTTTAATTCCTTTAATTTCTTCATCTTCTTATCATATAGTCCAAAATATCGAATAAAAAGTAGTTCGTACCCATAATTTTCAATATACATATAAAAAATGCTATAAAGATAAGTATTTGTAAACTAATTAATACAATCAGATGCACATTGTAAGATGCCACCATCTATATTCATCTCCCTCTGCATATTCTTCTTCGCTAATTAATAAAATTGGTTATCTTGAGACTAGTTTTGCATCTATAGCATATTCTATATGTTGTGTAAAATATTGAGGAGTGAAAACTACTTACTAAAGTATTATAACTTAGATAATTTTATCAAATATTCAAAATAACATTAGGATAAGATAAAAATAGAATATATAATTTTTATCTTTGTCAGAAGCTTTCATTGTGAAAAATGCATCAATTTTTATATTTAATCATTGTATCACTCTTAAAAAATACACAAATCAATTACTAATAACATAAAGACAATTTCTATGGATCATAACAACTAGGAAAGACCAACAATCTCATGATAAAAGCTCAATCAACGAGTCTCATTGACAAATGGCAGAAGAGGAAAAGAAGGTTACAAATCTTAAAAAAGAAGATGGAGAGATAGAGAAGGAGAGATCGCAGGCGTGTTTGTCACAGAGAGAGGGAGGGAACTGTCGTGCACAACTTTGTTGACCAGAGATGAGCCGACAACGTCTTAGCAAGACATATGTAAGAAAGTAAAAAAAAGCGAGAGGCAAAGAAGGATGCCATATGAACCATTAATTTAGAGAAGCTAAATCCATCTCCATGAATTTGACTTCTCTAAAGTGATAAGTTGGTAAACTGAATAAATCATGTCAAGGACGGAACCATGAATTGATAAGATGGAGAGCCGACAAATGTAATACTAATATTAAATAAAAACAAAATTGTAATAGTTAAATACCTAGTAAAAAAATAGTTAAATACATTCAATAAAAAATAGTTAAATATGTTATATTGTTTAATTAAGGCAGGCACATTGTTCCTTCATATCATAAAATTCGTCAATAGTGGAATCAGTATCAAACTTTTCAATAATTCTTCTCTAATAATATATTTGTTGATAAAATAAAATTGAAAATAAAATACAAATATGTATATATCTAAATAAATTGAAAGTTAATAAAATAAATTAAATACTCTTAAAAAATAAAATTGATTTATCAATCATAACAATATTGTTTACAGAAAAAAAATTAGTTAAAAGGGGACATTGGTTGTTACCAGAAAGTGAGTCAAACCCAAACTAATTTTTTCCGTCAGTCATTCGAAACTGTAAGCCCAATAAAGACCAATGTTAAAAAAGTAATCTCATAAGCCCAAATGTTAAATGTAAGCCCAATAAAGACATTTATGTACAGTGACAAAGTAGTTCTCTGATGAATTTTATTGGACACTTCAGAACTGATTTGGTGGTCTGGATAAAAAGATAAGTTATCATATCTTTTCTCACAATTTAGTATTTGATTAATACGAAAATATAAAAAAGTAATCTTAAACCTTATTATAACCAATGTTTGATGAGTCAAGACGATACTGCTTATGTTTTTAATTATAAATATCATTTAAAAAAAGTGTTCATAAATATAATCACTCTTTTAAATTATTAGGTGTATTTATTTGTTTTTCCAAACATACTATTTATAAATACTACTAATTTATTTTAGAAAATTAAAAAACCACACTGAATATATTCAAACATAAAAAGTATTTTATAAACATTCACACATAAATTTGACACATTAATTCACTACCAATATATATGAGAAATATAATTACAACTTATAATTAAGGACTAAGGACATAGGTAATATAATAAGTTTAATGTGATGCTCAGCTTATCTACACATTTGAACACATTCGCAAACGAGTTGTGCAAGATTGATTTTCATGATATGTAATACAGAATCAAAATATTTAAAATGTATTGTATATATTAGTAAAATATAAGTGAAAAATATTATAAATAAATGCAATTGATGTGGCTGAAATAATCTTCAAAATCATTTAACAAATGAAGAAAAAAAAAATATAAAGCATTTTTTTTTTATCAATTTATCAATATGATTGTTTTCTATAACGCTCTGTTTGGTATAATTAGCTTATAATTGGTATAATTAGCTTATAATGGATAGCATATAGTTTAGAGTTATTAAGTTAATTAAAGTGTTTTAGCAGTTCAATTAGCTTAAAATATAAAATGACATAAAAAGACATTCTAAATTTAAAATATTTTATCAATTAATATTTACAATATTTTAAAATTAGTAATTTATAATTTATTTTTTTGTTAATTTAAAATTTATCAATCTGATATATTTTTATTTATTTATTTATATTAAATTAAAATAAATAAATATTTACTTTAAAATATTAATTAATTTAAAATTAAATTATTTAAATATATAATTAATAAATTATTTTAAATTATTTACTTTAAATTATTATTTATTAAAATTATAATAAATTTAAAATTATATAAATTTTTTTAAAATTTAAAATTATAATAAATAAATTATTTACTTTAAATTATTATTTATTAAAACTATTTTAAATTTCCAATTATATAAATTATTTATTTAAATTATAAAGTGTAAAAATGATTTTAGTTACAATTGATAAAAGTAAAATTGGAAGTTAAAATTATAAGCTATAAGCTACTTGAATTAGCTTATCAAAAAGTGTTATAAACTATAAGCTCATAAATGACTCTTACTAAATAAATCTTATTGTCCGGAACCGAGCCAAGATTTAATGATAGAAGGAGCTAAGTAGTAAAAGATGTTAAGTAGAAATTAGTCTCTGAAAAGCAATTTTTAAATAAAAAATTATCATATTTTATTTTTCTTAAAAAAATTACCATCTTTTGATACATAGTTTGTGTATTAAAAAAAATACATATAAAGATTTATTAAAACTTAAATTATTAAATAAATATTGTATTTAACAGTGGGTTTGCTTATTAAAAATCCAGTACTTAATAACAAAAACAATAAAAGGTGTCTATAAAGAGACTTAGAAAAATAACATTGGTTAGAAAAATAAGGAATCCAATTGATTTAAGACAACAGAACACACTATTAAGCTATTAACTATACATAAGTACTATGGCAGAGGCATAAGCCATGCCATTTTGTTTTTCTTAGTTTTTATTTAAAAGTACCATAAAAGACAACACTGCATTTGAATCAATTTGCTAGACAATCAAAAGTCTGGCAGGGGCAAAGACCATGGGAAGCTACTAGCTTATAAATTAAAAGTTATAAATCCAATTTTTGATCCTGTTAAATAGAGTCTAAATATATTAATCCCCGTTATATATAATGTTAAAAATTATTCTAGTACATGATTTATATACTAAATTATAATTAATGTATTATAATTTTAATGACATTTTAAATAAAATATATTTTAAAAAATACGTTAATTATCAAATGAAAATTTATGGTTGAACTGTGTGAATGACATTTTTTAACCAAATTGACCACAATAACTCTCAAAAACATTAATACTGGCGGAATACATGTACTCCAGCACATGACAATTCACAATAGCTAGGACCAAAGCACCTTTGGTACAACCCGCATGCCATTTATGATTAAGTCCTTGTACCTTAAAAAAAAGGTGTGTGTTTGAAAGCATGTAATATTGCTTTATGGTATATTTGAGAGTTCGGTTTTTGAAGGGTCGAAGAAGTTTAGAGAGTTAAATTTATATTTAGTTATTTATTTGAAAATTTAAAAAATTAAAAGAATAACATAATAAATGATTATATATTATCTCAATTCTACTTAATTTGTTGTTTTAAGAAATAAAAAGTCATAAGTGGTTTGAGATAATTGAAGTGACAAAAATATTATTGTCTAATTTGTCCTCTAACAAAAATAACTCAACTCTCAAACATACCATAAAAATCAACACTACTACAAAACCAACCAAACCTAAACCCCTTGGATCTTAATTAAAATGGGATCCCATTTGGTTCGATAGCTTTCACACCATGTACATTCAACTTGACTTTAATGCCTTCAAATATCACATCATCACAATTTGATGTTGTTCTTAATAATTCTATGTAAAATTAACGATCCTTCATTGTCAGACATAAAGTTTGTCTGAATTGAGTCATCAATTCACACACAAAATTTTTCTCCCAAAAACTTAGCTAATAAACTTGAAATTAGTGAGTATATATGTACACACACATTGAAATAAATTTATGGAAATGAATGGGTTGACTATGTAGTTTGAAGGACTCACGTGCTCCCTACCACTGAGAATTCTACAATTATATAGTCAGTTTATTGGATGTCATTTGATTGAAATCAAAAACTCTAAATTTGAAGTTTATTGAAATTGGATGACTTAAATCCTCATTAATCACTATTTAATTAGTGAAATTCATGTCCAATTTTGAAGCTAAATAATTATAAAAAATTGTGTTCCAAAATATGATCGAAATTGCATGATCATCTCAACTTTGACATTTTAAAACTACAAGAAATCCATATATATCCATACAAGCTTGTTTTTTTGGATGTAAAGTGGATTTCATTTTACACGCAATTGTAGAGAGCGAGAGACTTTAAACCTAATAGGATTACAATCACAAAAAAATAACTTTTCCTAAATTTTTTTAGAGTTTAAAGACCATACATTGTCGATGTAAATCGTTTTACACTGACAACAAATATAAGTTGTTGATTATGTAATTATTTTATTACGGTAGTTACTATCATATAATGAAATAACAAAATCAACCTCTTATTATCTATCAATGTAAAACGAAATTTCACTTATAATTCACCTTTTTTTTTCTCAAAATTTTAACACGGTTGCATTTTCATTGATAGATTCGAACCCAAAATATTTAATTAATTAAAAAAAACTCAAATTATTTCATTTAAGCACTAACTTTTTTATAAAGCGCTAATGAATTTTTTTATCATTATAAATTTATTTTTGGGTACATGATGAATTAATTTTAGTGATTATATCATCTAATTCCTTCATGTTTGCTCTTTTTTTTTTTTTATGGTATCATAACATCTGATTATATAAAATTGAATAAAATATACTATTAAATTTTAGTTTTCAGTAATTTATTATTTGAAGATAGATGAACAAAGATGAAGAATGGATGAACGACTTTGATTAATTTTCCACTAAGACTAGCTATACCCAATAACGCAAAAAGGATTGCATTAAATGCTCCATCGAGATCATTTTCTAAAGTGTGTTTTATTTCGTGATTGTTGTTGGGCCACTATATGCAACTGCAGATAGTGGTCTACCAGTGACAAAAAAATGGCGAAAAGACTTATAAAAAAATTGACCAAAAGAGAGGAAAAAAAAATGGATACATTGATAGAGTAAAACTGTAGATGAAATAAAAATGAAAGTAAATCCACTTTTGAATCATTGCATTTACTCTGAATTAAGATTTGGAAGGGAATTCTGCACAATTTGAGAGTGCTAATTTTTTATATATAAATTTGTTTGTTAATTTAATGAACTTTATGACCACAGAAACGTAATAAGAGTTCATATGATATCAACATAAAAATACGTAAAAAAAAAATTAAATTTAAAATATGATATGATTTATATACGTTAACAAAATCTTTATTTATATATATACTTATAAAAAAAGAGACATTCATCATTTATCATTAATATATAATTATAATAATCACAATTTTCATAAATAAATAATTTCATTCATGTATATCAACAAAAGTATCATTAAAACAATTTAAAAAACTCTTCTAGAAAAAAGAATTTAAAAATTTATATTGACTCTAGTATCATCATTCATAAAAAAAAAAAAAAACAAACATGATTTTTAAGTCTAATTCATTGGCAGGCAATTTTTTCGATTGAAATTTTTTAATACTATCTTGAAGGAGACTATATACATTTTCATTGATATTCTAAAAAAATTGTGTCGCTTTTTTAATTCCCTTTGTAATTCATTAGATACATATTTGTGTGTCGGTGAAGTATCTTATAAGTATTGGATAAAATATTTTTTTTTAAATGATTATGTTACTTTTAAGATATGTATCTAAAAATATCTATAGAATATCAATATTTGATCCATATTTGATATAGGTACGTCCCTTATTTTGATGTATCAAGATTTTATATGATATGTTTGAAATAATACAAGAGAATTCTTAAGGTACACTTAAGAATTTAAGATTTTTGGTAGTATCCTTTGTTTTACTAATGATTTTTTTGAAGCAAATGGGAACACAAAGCAAACAAAAGAAAAACGGGGAACAAAAATTAGCGGAGAACAAACACATGTTAATGTTGATTGTAGTATATGTTAACATAGAGTTATATTATTTTGGATTGTAAAAGAAGAAAGAGTTTAAGACTATATACATGACTATAACTTTTTATTATAAATCACATGAGTCAGAAACATTATAAGTTTGTATCTAATTCTTTTATTTTATCTTATACTTTTATATTGTGATATGTAGTTCAAATATTTGTTTTAAAGAATGTAGGTGCAATAGATGTTATAAAGAGTATGAGAAAAGTGTATGTGTTGTAACAGCACCACCTCAAATCATTAGCTAATAGAATAGAAGTCATCTCAGATCTCAGGAGTAGTCTGACTCAAGATGGATAATTCCTCAAAACTATGAGCCCCAATTTAAGAAGAAAATTAGCATAGCGATCTCTTTTGGGATACAATGATCTAAATCCAAAACTCTATCATGAGCAAGAAGCTTATAGATAACACAACCCTAAACTCTTTACGCTACCATTGCAACACCTCAACATATTTTATTTAATTATTTTCCTTATCCACTGTATTATTATTGTTAGTTATAAAATTTATGCAATTATAATTTAAGTGACTTAGTTTATGCAATTAATATTTTAAAATGATAATGAAATAATGATATTTTCTTAAAAATATTCATATTAGTAAAAGGTAGAAATTAGAATAGTGAAAATTAAAGTAGTCTATCTTAACTGATATCCACTAACTCTATAGAGGTAGCAAGTATAAGAATTTTTCTTAGGATCGGTTATTGGACTTTGCAAGCATTCTAATAGCACATTCCTCTAATCACTACTAGAAAAATTGGATTTAGCTGCCATATTTAGCGTCGGCCACCGATACCGACGCTAGTTAGCGTCGGCCAAGCCCACGCTAGCGCACCAAATACTTTCTTTTGTGATTTTCTCAATTGTTAGCAACGACCTAGCCGACGCTAAGTAAAATATGGCAGACCTTACATATTTTAAAACTTTAATCACCCTTGTAGCGTCGGTATGGTCGACGCTACATTTTCTGATTTGTAAAATTAAATTTTTTTCCAGTAAAATTTTATGTTTATTTTTCCCAATCATTCGCTCCTTTCTATTCAACTATTTGTTTTTGTGATTTCTATGATTTTTTATGTTTTCTACCGTGTTATTCAACTATTTTATGATTTCTATGTTTTTATTTTTATATAAGTAAAGTAAAATTGAGTTTTAAACAAAATAAAAAAGTAAGACAAGTTATAAGTACTACCTGTATTTTGTCTAATCAGTTTTTGTTAATTTATGTAACCCACCTCATTTAGCAAGATTGGTTGTTGTGTCTTAAGATTCTCCTCCTCCACACAATAAATCTTCAATATCTTATTTGACATAAGGAATTGTGAAGCACAAACTCCTCTTGGAACAAGCGTGTCGATGTGTCCGACACGCGTCAGTGCTTGCCTACACGTGTCGCTAATTATCGATTGACTTATCTTTCTGGATGTTAGCATCGGCAACACCGACGCTATATTAAAGATAATGTTGACTTTTATTTGACTTTAGCGTCGGCCGAGCCGACGTTAACTATTTTGTTGACTAAAAAATGTTGAGTTTAGCGTCGGCCATCCGACGCAGGTAAAATCTTTTCAGATTACGTAGCAACGGACCTACCTATTTGTTCTATTTTATAGGTAGCGTCGGGTAGCGTGGGTCTGACCGACGCTAATATAGCGTCGACTGGCTTCAACCGTTTTAGCCTAGGCCCGACTCCGACGCTAAATCCAGTTTTTCTAGTAGTGAATTGGTGAGAACACTAATTTTTTATTTTATTTTATAATATAATAAAGTGAAAGTTATTTTTTTTTTGTTAAATATATTTTTAATTCCAACAAAATTATGATATTTTAAGTTTAGTCCATAAATTTTTTAATTCATTTCAAATCTCTATTTTGATTTTATAGGAGCATTTTTAGGACTAAAAATATTATTTTTTTTACAAAAAAAAAAATTCAAAATAGAGATTGAAAATGAATAAAAAAAAATCTATGAACTAAAAAGTTGAGAATTTTTTTTATAGGGATTAAAATTTATTTTACTCCTTTTTTATTATTAAAATTGTATTTGGAGTCAATTTTTAAAATTATAATAAGCTTTTTAAAATGTTTAAGACGGTTATGCTTTTACAAAGTCTAATTCAACCTTTACCACTCACTTAATATCATCATCCAATTAGACAACATGAAACTTGTTTGTATCTACTTTCACCTTTGGTCTAAAAACCAAAAGAAAACAACAGTAGGGAAAGATAAAGAAAGAGGAGGAGCCGAGAAAAAAAATAAGAAAAAGAGAAAAGAAACTGAGTGAAATAGATAGAGTTTGGGTTTCAATCTAAGGAAAAATGAATAAGAAGAAGAAGAAATAATTTATGGGAGAGTGAATGGCTCCAAAAGATAAGGGAAAAGCTCAAAATAAACATGTGGCATTCTCATTTCCTTGTAATAATTTATAGGCACAATTGTTCATGCGGTTTCTCTCTCTCACAATGAGTGTATTTAAGATCGTTCCACACATATTAAAAAATGTAATAATTAGAAGAAAAAGAGAACTCATTTCATTAAGTTACCTGTCTTAACTATAAGTGAGTTTTTCACTATTATCAATGTAAAGTATAATAATGTTTTATAAGTTATGTACAAAGTAATTATTGAAGGGCAATATAGGAAAACATAATTAAAGTTGCATTGAAAATTGATATTGACATTCATTTTGAGACAATTTTTTGCTAAAATGACACTCATTGTAAGACGGAGAGAATATTTACTTAGTAGAGTAGATAAATTTGAGAACATAAAGCTTGAAATTAAAATGGTAGTGTTGACTCTAAACCCGTATTAGTATATCTTTGGTATTATATTCATAACTTTCTTCGTAGATATTATTTGGAGCTGATTTCTGTCTCATTCAAAATTAGACTTAATTAACTTCGAAATAGACACTAGTTTCACTAAAAATCATCGAGAAATGGTAGAGAAATTTAAGGTATAAGTTGAAAAATATTTGTTGCTCTGTTTTGTACCTACATACCTTATTTTATTAAACTATATTAATTGAATACCTATCATGCAGAATAAGAAATATATTTATAAACTAGACATTTTAAATTTTCCAAAATATTGTCGTTTACTTAATTTGGACATCATTTGATCAATTGGATTTGAAGGGTTACTCTTAGTAGTTTTTTATTATAAAGTTTTATAAGTTTATATTGATTTTACAAATTTTAGTGATTTTACGAAGTGAACTGTTCTATTTTATAATTTACTCTGCACTAGTCAGTTTGAAATATCTATATCTTGAGATAGGAAATTCATTTTTGAATGAAATCAGTTGTGTTTGAAAGAAGACATATAGTAGCTTTATCATGTTAAAATTCATGATTTTACTAATCATAGAAATGACTCGACAATATTATAAACACAACTGCTCTGTCATAAGTTATGATGTAGTGTTCTTGACTCTAAAATAACATATTTGAGTTATATAGATCAATTTTAAGTGAAATTAATTGTGTTTGAAAGCTTAATTATAACACCATTTTTCCAGAAGTCCGAGGCTTATACATGATTTCTATATTCATATGATTCCTATGTTAAGCGCATATTTAATTGTGTGAATGAAGTAGATGATTACTCGTATGTTATGATCAATGTATACTATATTATTATTATAGTTATATATATATATATATATAACTAGATTAATTCTCCGTCTATATACGAGTGAGGGGTAAGTGAGTCACTACTTACAGACTTAATTATGTTCAATTTTACTAAAAGAGGTAACTCAAGTAGAGGACATTGGATAAATTCAATATGACCTTTATGACTTACTTGTTCGATAGAGTTTAAGTTATTAGATTATTCAAGTCTAGAGATAGAAGATGTATTTGAGTATAGCTTACAAATAAATAATATTTTATTAAATTTAAGGTATAGTTTTTTTAGAGGATTTTCGATGCTTAGTACACTGGCATGACTGAGAAACATCCACAATTGTTTTTATTTAATCTATATTACTGAATTTTATGCTCACTATGTTAAGGGTGATATTTTTCAATAACAAGTAAACGTTGAAAGTTTGAGGAGTATCTGGATTGCACATCAGTCCTTCAGTGTCATGAGTCAAAGTCGGATCACTAAGTCTATATTAGAGTTTATAGTTTATTTAAGTCTCATTTAAAAGTTGTTTAAAAGTCGTAAATATTTTAGTATTTGAAGTTATTTCAAAAGTTTACAAAAAAAAAAGAAAAAACCTATTTATTGTATACATTTACAGAGTAGAAAATTTGAAAATTTCAGTTTCATCTGCAACACTTACAAATTTTTTTTTCTCAAAATTCATAGTTATATTTTAGGTGTTATACCATCCTCTCCCCCAAACATGAACTCTTTGGAGTACGACGATCATGGGGAAATTGAATGCAACCTATGATGTTGTATATTCCGTTTTGGGAACTCCTTAATGATTGAAAGAGGAGCAAGAATTCAAGGAGGTCTTCTTTGTACTTTGACATTGAAGGTTGTTGGAAAAAATTAGAGACAATTATCTCAATAATGTAGGATATTTTTCCTTCGTGTAGATAAATGACCAAACAAAAAATACAATTTCACATAGTAACAACAATTGGCAGAAAATTAAATATGAAACAAACATTATTTTAACGTAGAAAACTTTTCTCAAATTGAGAGAATGAAAATCACTGGACTTAGTTTAGTAAAATATTCCACTATAATAATTAATAGATACTCCATAGTGTTCTTAGCAACACTAGGGAACATGAATCAACAATAATCATCACTAGAAAGATGAAAACCAAACAAATAACAAACAAACTTTCACTAAAATGGATAGTCCAAACTAATTCTCAGATAAGATAAAACTATTAATTGTATATTAAAAAAACAAACTCAATGGTAAAAATAACATACTAAAATTACAGACCAAACAGAGCAAATTTGCTACACACATGCCCAAACCAAGTTTTTTCTTCCTCTCCATGTTTTCGTTTTCTTTTTCTTCCTTGCTGCCCTCCCTCTGTTTCTTTTTCTCCAGCGGCACCTTTTGCTGCTTGCTTTTTTCTTAGATTTTTCAAAATCCCTTATTTTCTTCAAATGGGCCTAGCCCAATAAAAAACACATTATTCCATTTTTTATCTAATAATAACAATAATAATATTATATTACTATGTCAATAAACTAAAGTTTTATTTTGATATTAACATGACATTTTAGAGAATCTAACTGTATGTGTTATCCTATTTTAATTATATTTTATAATCTCTTTAAATATGTTAAAATTGATGTAGGTCAATATATTTAAATTACATAAAAATATTAGCAAATTTATGATTCTACGTAAAGTAAAAAAACTTAATATTATAATAATAATAATAGTAATAAAAATAATATTTATATTTAATTAAATAAGTTGGTAAAGTAGACCTAAAAAGTTTTTTCAATAGGCTATAACATGTCTTTTTTAGTTAAATACACTTTTAGAAATAACTAATCTAACCTATATATATATATATATATTAGTTTGAGTCTGTTGTAAATTATACAATGAACTCGTATTGATCGGTCTAACATATTTTCGTGTATAAATATAATGTAAAAATATTTGAGGTAGTTTTGTTCATCGGGGTTGATGTGTGTCAGTGTTTAAATAATAGGTTTAATTGCAGTTTTAGTCCCCCTATTTATACTGATTCACGAAATTGGTCCCCTTATTTTAAAAGTCGACAGTTTTTGTCCTTTCCTCTGATTTTTTAGCTAAAAAATGATGACGTGAGATGTTTTAAATAACATGACATATGATACGATGATGTAGAGTGATTAACACTCATGAAATTGGAATAAAACGTCGTAAAAACTTAACTTTCAACTTCGAATTTTTTTGTATTTTTAATTTAATTAATGACATATGAATAATTAATGGATCTAGATGGTTTTATATCATATAATTGTATTTTACGTCATTTAAAATATATCAAATCGTCATTTATTAGTTTAAAAATATGAGGGAGGGAACAAAACTGTCAACTCTTAAAATAGGGGGACCAATTTCGTAAATTAGTATAAATAGGGGGACTAAAACTGCAATTAAGCCTAAATAATAAAATAATTTTTAGAGTAAATAAATATTCTTTCTGGTTATATATATATATATATATTCTATTATATTGTGTTTTCGTTGTCCATTATCTCAATCACTATACTTCAAGCAAATAAAAAATTCATAATCATAGAATTCCTCCAAAATATGATGTTGTTCCTCGTACGAATATTTCAAAAGAAATTTGGAACGTTATAGTCAGAGTTATCCGTTTATAATTTGTACGGGTTATTAACGGCCATAAATTTCTATTTTCTTTGGAGTATTGATGGATAACAAGATTATAGTTTTTAATTTTTTTTTTAATCAGCATAATGTATATACCATGACATGACCTATAAGGTTAATTGAATGTCAACTTATTAAAAAAAAATTAGAAACTCGAATGTAAACTTTATATGTTGTTTCAATTATAAGCACAAATTCATATTGTTTGGCTATAGTCAACTTATTACAAAATTAGAAATTACTAACATTATTCTCACTATTTCTTATGTAGCATGACTCATGGCACTGTTAGGTATACTTTGATCTATAAGTTTGAAAAATAAATTTAGGAGGATAAAGTTTAGGTTGTTACTAATTTTACTGCTGCAGCTAACGCTGGTCTCTTCTTAAATCATCTTGGCTTCTCACCTGGAACAGAGTTTTGAGTACAAATCTAAAAATAATTGATTTTATTTAATTTAATTTTTATAAAATTTTCTTACAAAATTTAAAGAGTATAAAAGTAGTATAATGTAAAATAATTTTATTTTATTGTTAAATCTTGTTATTCAATCTAATATAATATATTATAAGATTTTGTAATAAACAGTAATTATCTAATTATTTAATATTGTGTCCGTTCATTTTAATCGGAACAAAGTGGAATTTTCACCAGAATATCCTACTTTTTAGGAAAAGTAACCGAATTGCCCTCTGAAAAAAATATACGGGATTGCCCTACTTTTTAGCCCGCTGATCGCAACCTGAGGATGCGACGAGGTAAATGAGTTATTTTTTAAGTTATAGTAGGAGGTCGCATCCTGGGGATGCGACCATGTACTGAGGATGTTTTTTTGTTACATTTTATGTATAGGTATAAGTATTATTTAATTAATTAAAAATAATTAAAATATTTTAAAAATCAAAATAATAATAATAAATAGAATACATTATTAAATAATAATAATAATAATAATAATAATAATTATTATTATTATTATTTTAATTTTAATAATATTATTAATATTAGTGACTTATTGTTAATTTAAATTAATTATAAATAATTAAAATATTTAAAAAACCAAAAATAATAATAATAATAAAATAAAATACATTATTAAATAATAATAATAATTTTAATAATAACAATAATTTTAATAATATTATAATATTAGTGACTTATTGTTAATTTTAATTAATTATAAATAATTATAACAATTAAAAAATCAAAATACTAATAAAAAATTAAATTACATTATTAAGTAAAATTAATAATAATAATTTTAATAATAATAATAATAATAAAAAGAAAATTATATTAATAAACTAAAATAAAAATACATTAAATTGAAAGAAAAAATACATTAATTGAAAATAGAGTCGCACTTCAGTTCGGCTACCATCAACAAATTTCGCAACCACCAAAGGATATGACAATGTACCATGAGGTCGACATGAGGAGTGGCATCGATGATAATTGGTATGTGGTTTGGAAAGATGAGATTTGGAATTTGTTAGTTCCTCGTCGACATGAGGAGTGGCATCGATGATAATTGGTATGTGGTTTGGAAAGATGAGATTCAACATTGGAATTTGTTAGTTCCTCATGGTACATTGTCATATCCTCTTGTGGTTGCGAAATTTGTTGATGGTAGCCGAAGTGAAGTGCGACTCTATTTTCAATTAATGTATTTTTTCTTTCAATTTAATGTATTTTTATTCTAGTTTATTAATATAATTTTCTTATTATTATTATTATTAAAATTATTATTATTAATATTACTTAATAATGTAATTTAATTTATTATTAGTATTTTGATTTTTTAATTGTTATAATTATTTACAATTAATTAAAATTAACAATAAGTCACTAATATTACAATATTATTAAAATTATTGTTATTATTAAAATTATTATTATTATTTAATAATGTATTTTATTTTATTATTATTATTATTTTTGGTTTTTTTAAATATTTTAATTATTTATAATTAATTTAAATTAACAATAAGTCACTAATATTAATAATATTATTAAAATTAAAATAATAATAATAATTATTATTATTATTATTATTATTTAATAATGTATTCTATTTATTATTATTATTTTGATTTTTAAAATATTTTAATTATTTTTAATTAATTAAATAATAATTATACTCATAAATAAAATGTAACAAAAAAAAAACATCCTCGGTACATGGTCGCATCCCCAGGATGCGACCTCCTACTGTAACGTAAAAAATAACTCCTCACTTCGTCGGGTTGCGATCAACAACTGGGGCTAAAAAGTAGAGCAATTCCGTATATTTTTTTTAGAGTGGGGCAATTCGGTTACTTTTCCTAAAAAGTAGGATATTCTAGTGAAAATTTCGAACAAAGTAGTATTAAATGTAAAACAGAAAATAATATTTTTGAGGATGTGGACAATCATGAAAAACAGAAACAAACAATGTTGTTCCAAAAGGGAAGATAAAGGGAGGGCCTTTAAGATGCCATGTACAACCAACAACGTTACTGCCCAGGGAAAAGGAAAAGTGGGTTGGAAGAATTAAATCTAGCCATCCATGATCTGTTGGTTCTTTTAAGCCAAGCAGCAAAGATAGATAAAAAAAAAAAGCTGTTAGGCAGTGGTGCCATATAACATGGATCAATCTCTCAAAGGACAATCCCTAGATATATGAGCAAATCTTGCCCGACCACAATCACAAATGAAAGTGTCTCGACATAAAAATTAATTTCTTTAATTTTAACATAAAATAAAATTGAGTTAATAAAAATAAAAATTGATATATTTAATCTGAAATCTAATCAAATATATTAATTTTTATTGATTCATTTTTTCTTATATTTGAGACCGAAAGAAATAATTTAATCATATCATTTAACTCTTTTTTCTTTGAAGTTATTTTACTTATATGTGTGTTAAGAAATTTGTTTAAATATTATTCTTATATAAGTATTTCTGTGCTAAGCTACTAATACTAACACAATCTCTATTCTCTAAAGCATAAACTGAGAATAAACTTGTATCCTACCTTTCAGAAAGAGTATCATTGTTGTTCATTTTAACCTTATAAATGATTAGTAAAATAAAAAGAGAATAATAATAATAATTTTATTAAATTATCTTCATCAATAATTATCATAAATGTAAGGTGGAATATATTATTTTGTGAGTAATATATAATATTAATTAGAATGTTTTAGATTTGCAAGTTGCAGGTTTAATCTCCACTTGTATACCACTAGAAGGAGAGAAATATCAATTATTTTGTAAGTGTTTAGTGAGTTTTAAAATCTTCTCTAGGTTGAACTATGAAAACATCCATTCACCTTAAATTTTTTTCATAAAAAAATATTAATTAGAATGTACATTTGAGAAAAAAATTTATCTTATATCAAAAATTGAAAATGACATTTATTTTGATTTATTTTTTTCCTAAAGTGATATTCGATGTGAGACAAAGTACACTTTTTATTTTTATTGGCAGAAATTAAAATATATTCTACATAACTTTAATGAAATCCTTATAAATTTTAACAAATTAAAAACGGTGTGTTAAAAGTACTATTTTCTCATTCTCTTCTTTTTGTCAAGTAGTTTAGTGGCCAGACTCATACGTATTTTGTGTGGAGAAGTGAGAAATTTCAAGTTCAAGTCTCCGAATATCAATGTCATGTAGCTACGAACTGAATTATACTTACATGTAGGGGCGGATCTTGCTTGGGACCGAGGGGTCGCGGCCAACAAAAAAATATATTCTAGGTACAATGACCAAAATGTCCTTATTAAGATTAGAAAATTATAATAATACCTAAAACCCTAAATCAATATTTTCTCCTCTTCCTCTTGTACCGTTGCTGCTCTACTCACTGATCTCACTTCACCTCGCCTCGCCTTGGCCGTTCGTCAAAACTCAAAATGTTCGAATTTCAATTTCGCTCATCATCAGAATTGATATTTGGAGTTTGTTTGGAGTTTTGTTTTGGAGTTTGAATTTCAATTTTGGATTTCAATTTCGTTCATCATCAAGATGACAGGATTTCAATTTAGATGTTAGTGCTTATTTTTGTTTGGAGTTTTTTTATTGCATATAAGGTGTTTGATTTTTGTTCCCATTGAACTTTCACTGAAAAATGTTTTATGTTTCTTAAATTGGTTTTATTGAACAAGATATACGGGTTTTCTAGCAAACACTAAAGGCTTGAATTTGTTGAGTTTGCTTAGAACAAAGAAACATAAATAATGGCTGCCTGTTTTAGAATGCAGCTCTTTAGATTTAGAATGCAACTCTTTGTTGTAGAGTGCAACCGTAATGGCAGTTCAAACGGTTCTATTTATTGATTTATTTAATTTTTTTATTTGTATTTGAGAAGTTTATGAGAATGAAGAAGAGTAAAAGATTTGATTCTTTTTCCAAGAGGAAAATTTGTGAGAGTGAAAGAGATGAAAAAATTATAACTTCTACGTCTGAAACTATTTATGAGAATTCAAGAGTTGAAGAAAATGAGAATTATCTTTCCAATGTATTCTTAAGTTATGTAGTTAAATTATTTGATACTTCACTTGGTGTTTATTGCAACTTAATTTTTTGCTATATAATATTATTTGCATATTTGATTTATACATGATATTTTTATGTCGGTCACCTCAAACTTTTTAGTCAAGCTCCGCCATCGCTTACATGACAATTCATAATCCCTTTTTATAAGAATCTTTTGTAGTTTTTGCATATATAAAAAAAAACGTAATATATTTAATATGTTTATTTTATATATAAATATACCTAAAATGTCTTTTCTATGTACACTCTATCTGGACTTAATTATAACTAAAAATTTATATTTTAATCATTGTTAAGAATGATAGTTAGATATATTTAATTTTTTTGATTTTATATAAAAAATATATTTACCAACATACCCCTAATAATAATTAGTTATTTTCTCATAATATCAAATACTGTAAGGATATTTGGAACCATCACATTAAATGTTAATATATTAATTAACGTTTGTTTATATTTAAATCCAACTAATATAATTTGTTTATGATTGAGGTCAAAGTAAGTATATAAGGTGGTTTGATCATGTGAGAGAAAAATATAGAGATTGGAAGGACAAGGAGTTCATGATTCAATTTTTTTTCTAACAAAAATTAACAATTAACTATATTATTAATTATTTAAAAGAAAATGCCAAATTTAAATTAAATATATTTTAATTTTTATTTATATTTAAGTCCAAAAAGTATTTTTAAAAAATGTCTAAAAATATTTAATCTAAAATTTAAATGGAAAATCAAATACATCATTTTTTTATATAAATTTTAATTTATATTTAATTCAAGAAGTACGAAATTGAAGACAACTTTTTATCTTTAACTCATAAAAAGAATAGAGTAAGTAATAATTATAAAATTAAAATTTGTGTAAGATGCATCAATTATTTTTGATGATCTTTTGTTTGTAAATATCATGAGTGGCGAAAAGTATTCGAGATTGAGAAAGGGAAGGGTGAATAAGTGAAACTAAAAAGAAAAGAAAAAGGGAGTTTGATTTGAGTTTTGGTGAATGAATGAATGAGTTTTAGATGGGTTGGTGTGGTACTTACGTAAGCAGCTAGCTTAGACAGTAAAATACACCGCAACAGTAGTGATGAAAATCACAGACAAACTTTAACCCTTTTAAATCACTCTTCCCAAAACACCACTGCCAATTCCTCATCCCTTAATTCACTTCTCTTGCTTTATAATATCTATCATATCAAATAAAATAAAATAAAATGACAACTATTTTGCTAGAAGAAGAAGACCCATCCTTCTATCCATTTATTTGGGCAAGTGTGTATTAACCTAATCGTACTTTAATTTTTCTTCTTTGGCATGGAACTACCGAAATTGAATGGCAGAAACTTTTGTAACAAGAACCAACAACAGTAGTAGTAGAAGAAGAAGAAGAAGAAAATCACGAAACCAAAAACAGAACAAGTATAAAGTGTCCGAGTCTGGATCCTCTACGGAATCACCATCATCAAAACGCAGTCGTATTAAACTCAACACATGTAGAACAAGTGGAGTCAGAAGAAGCAAAAGGAAAGAAACGGCGTCGTTCGGGGGGAGATTATGTGGGAATAATGAGTGGAGAGATAGTGGAGGTTGACGGTGGTCACATTATACGGTCAAGAGGTAGAAAAGACCGTCACAGTAAAGTATGCACCGCCAAAGGCCCAAGAGACCGACGGGTCCGTCTTTCGGCCCACACCGCTATTCAATTCTACGATGTACAAGATCGATTGGGCTATGACCGGCCCAGTAAAGCCCTTGATTGGCTCATTAATAAAGCTAAGCCCGCCATCGATCAACTCGCTCAACTTCCTCCGTGGAAACCTACTCTCCTCACTAAACAACAGCAAAACGACGACGTTCCACAAAACGAAAATGAACACGAACACGAGTTTCACTTTCTTCAGAACTTCAATAGCAACAACAACAACAATTTTCTTCCGTTTGATACTGAAACGACGTCGTCTTCGCCGATTCAGTTTCAAAGCTATAGTACTCATGATGACTTGAGGCTCTCGCTTCAACAACATCAGAACCAGCACGTGCATCCGCACGTTCTTTTCGCCGGAAACCTTGATGGAATGGTAGCATGGAATTCCGGTGCTACTATTGATACTGGTAGTAATAATAATAATAATAATCATCATGATGATGTTAATTCCGGTGGAGGTTTTGTGTTTCATGCAGCTACACCGTCGCCGGCGGTGATGTATGGTCAGAATCAGTATCTTTCACAGAGGGGACCCCTTCAGTCCAGTAACACTTCTTCAGTTCGTGCTTGGATAGATGCGCCGACGTTTGTTGCCGCTGATCACCGACGTGGTCAGGCGGTTGCTATGTCGGGTACCGGATTTGCTTCTGGCAGCTTTTCCGGTTTCCGCGTGCCGGCACGAATTGGGGGTGATGAGGAGGAGGAGCATGATGGTTTATCTGACAGACCGTCCTCTGCTTCATCCGATTCTCGCCGTTGAATTTAGCCTATCTTAATATCCTTATCCTTCAATTGCTTGCCTTTAGAGCCCTAATTCTGGAAATCAATTTGGTATGTGATTTTTATTTTGCTTTTTTCGAAGATAATTGAGAACTTGCTGTTTTTCTCGATGGATCGAAATGGCGAGCTGGAGCTGGATTTGGATTTGGTTCGGTTCAATGGTCTATGCTTGGATAATGAAGAAAATCTGGGGTTGAATTTTCAGGTTTTCCAATCTCCAAGTTTGTTATGTTAATTTTCATGTTTAGAGTAACGTGTTTGTTTGTGTATTTGGTTATCTTTGTTGTATTGCTAAGTTTGATGTTGTTTACACTTTGTTACAATTTGTAGTGGCTATGTCTCTTTTGTAATTTATTATCCAGTTTTAGTTTTGTTATGAAAACATGCATCATAGCTAGTTTGCTTGATTTATCTCATATACTTTCCAAGTTAGTGTTAGAGCCAGATGAAGAATGAGTTTTCTCTATGTTGCAAAACAGGGGAAAATCCCAAATAAGCAAACATATGAACTGGTAGTGTATACTCAAAGTTCAGTTTGGTTGTTATGTCATGTTTCAAATAGTGTAAGAGATAGAGAGAGATGAAAGAAGGTTCTTTTTGTGTGAGAAATGATTGTTTTGTTACTTTTTAGTTTTTTGTACTGTTTTCGATTGGGACCTTTCATCATCCTTCTATTGCTTCCACATACTGCTAAAGAAATTGAAAGATCAATCTACTTCTATAGTTTTATTATGTCTATGATCTATCTCTTTCGTGCTTGAGTTTTGGGAGCATTTAGCTGAGAAGTCGTTGTCTATGAACAGTAGAAACTATTTTACAAAAGAGAGTAGTTGCGTGAGAGTTGATTTTGAGTTTTCTATAAGGGAGAATTTCCCAAATTTGGTGTGGTTGGTTTTCTGCTTTTCCCTTCACATGCCATATAAGTAGTATCTCTTTAGCATGTTATGGTTCACGATTGTGACTGAAGGGTTGATTTGGAGTCATAGTTATAGGCTATGGTAGAAAATGATTTAGGGACCTAGATTCTCTGCTGTAACAAATTCACATAGTCATTGCAGGTAGGTAATTATAACCGTTAGATGAAGATCACACAGCCCATGTTTCAAAGAAAGTTGGTTCAAACATAAGCTTGGAAAATTAAACTTCTGATCCTTATCCAACTGTTCTGTTTTCCTCCTTAATTGCACCGACTATGTGAATTTACAGTAATCTGAATATAAATTCAGTATGGTCCAAAGGAAGCTTAAACTTCAGGTTTTGGGAAGTGATTTCTATCATTGGGTTTGCAACCTGATCTTCCCTTTGGGAACCAAAAGATTAGGCATAATTTTTTATTCAAGTTCTCAAGCTTGTCTGTGTTGTTAAATAGAGGATTTAGCATAATAGAATTTGAACAAATTGCTATTATTCATCAATAGATTATGCAGTACAAAATTTTGTCAAATAGCGGATTTAGCATTGCAAAGCGGAATTTGAACAAACCGTTATTTTCTGCGATTTGCGATTGATAACACTAAAGCTTGTTGAGGTTTTGAGTAGTGGGGTGGGGCTTCTGCAAGTTGCAGTCCATATACGATAAACCAAAGAGTTGAGTAGATTAACTCTAGTAGGTAGAACAAGTAGGGAAAGTGGAAGACATCTGATATGAGCACAACAAGGCTCAATTATGGAAGAATTTCACTCACATAAGTGCTACCAAAGTGTGGTTCTTGTTCATCTGTCTATGGTCCCCTACCCTCCTGAGATTGTAGTAATTGTTTTTTGGGTTGTTTGTTGGTGCTTCTAATCTGTTGATAAATAACACCACTTCAAAAGGTTGAATTGGTCATTGTACAGCACACAATTCTGGGTTACCATATGTGCAGAATGAGGCTATAAATATAATTAATGACAACCTTTCCATAAAGAAGCCAACCATGCCCTGTCTTTATCTGTCTGAAACCATACAATAACTAGAACATAGTTTGCAAAAGTAGCTAAATCATCTGTACCTACGACACAGATTTATCATGGGAAGCGAAGACATTATTTTTACTGTTTCAATGTTTCTTAAAAACAATTGAAGGGTTTTAGGTGAATAAAATATGACTAGTGTCCTTTATTTTATTTTCTTCTTGGCACTTGTAACGAAAATATTTGATCTCTGATGCTTAATACATTAGCATAAAAATATGAATAACTGCTCCTGAATTGAAGGGAGTAGTAGACCATTCTCAAGTTTCAAACAAAACTATGGATTATGATCATACAAAAGCAGATAAATGTGAAAGTCTTCTAATGATACACACTACACATCAAATGGTAGATTCTCTCACAAGCCAAAATAAAAAAAATAAACCCCAAAAGAAGATTAAGTACCCAAGAGCCATCAAACTTTCTGCCTCAGCAAATTTTAGCCAGCCCTAATGCTGTGTTTCTTTCCTTTCTCAGTCTCCTTCCCATTTGACAGGGCAGCTTTAGCCAAGGGTGATTTGGTTTCATTGTGGTTCATCTTATCTAACTTGGTTTTCTGCTGCTGGCCATTGAGTTTCTTTGTTTTGGGGGACTGAACTTTAACCCGGACTTCCCAAGGACGCGCTGCAACCCAACGCTCCATCCAGCTCCAACCCCAGCTTTCTTTACCAAGGCTATAAGAAGCCTGGCCAAAATACTGGCTACAGTTTGGCCTCCACTGCAATATCACCTTCACATAAGTGGTCAACATTTGTTTTTTTGGAGAAGATAAAGCAAGTAGAACAAGTTATGCACCTGATGAGAGAAAGCGTATGCCATGGCTCGCTCTCGTTTAATTGCTGCTTCTTCTCGCTGATGTATCCTGGAAAGTATCTCTTCCATTGTTTCAGAACCACTGCACCATTCCACCTGAGACACATTTACAAAAAGTCATGTTTTGTTAATATTGAAAGGATATTCAAAATAGTGACCACTAGAATGGTGATAACCAACACTGCAAAAAATCTAACTATCACAGACAGACGATGGTAACACTACCTCAAGCTCATTAATCTTAGATTCAAGTTTTAATCGGTTTTCCAATTTCTTTTGCTTAATTGTGGCTTCTTTTGCTTAATAGTGACCACTAGAATGGTGATAACCAACACTGCAAAAAATCTAACTATCACAGACAGACGATGGTAACACTACCTCAAGCTCATTAATCTTAGATTCAAGTTTTAATTGGTTTTCCAATTTCTTTTGCTTAATTGTGGCTTCTGTTATCATACAGACTCTGCGAGCTTTAATTTGATCTTGTATTCTGCTCCATGAATGTATGTAGTTAAGTGTAGTTGATGTTTGCTCTCTGGCCATGTGGTCTTGAATTAAAGCTTCAAATTTCTCTGCTCCCTGTCGATGTTGAAATGTCCTTCTTGCCTGTATAGTAACATATAATGGAGGCAGGGAGTAAGTTCACTCATGTCATTAAGCCAGTGTGAAAATTGCTAAATTTTCGATTAAAAAAACCTCCAATCAACAACATCTCTAAATAGATGGCCATGCATAAAAATGGCTGCCATATTTTGTGATGTTTAAAACTAAGTTAATTAATCCTTAAAAACAGAATTTGTTGTCAAGCTGCTAAGTATAAAAAACAGATGGGAGAAACAGAAGTTGAAGATAAGGGAAATAATTGCTTTCCAACTGTTATCAGAAAAGGGTGATAACTGCATAACAGATAATATCATCATATTTCTAGGACTTAACCCCCCCTTCCTGTGTCAGATCTGTGCCTGAACTTTATTGCTTGAAGATTGTTTCTTTCTAGTAGTAATAAAATGAAATTGTGAAGACATGAGTGATTCATGTTCTGAAGTCATTATCAAAATATATGACACCTTGCAGGGATACAATATATTCAATATTTAATGTGTTTTTTGAATCAATTCAATATTTAATGTAAAACAAGACTCACTATAGAAGGATGTCCAAATTTAGGTTTTTCAATTTTGTAAATAAAGACATCATATCAAGTGTTTCATTGATAGTGTAGAACTTTCTATTCTATTAATGAACAGACAGAATAATGAATTGATGACAGTTGCCATGTCTATGATTGCAAGGACATATAGAAGGCACCACTCATAGGAAATACAATTTTTGCTTCAGTATAGACAAGCAAACATTGTATCTTCATAAAGGTTAAGTATTGGTTGGATTATTAAAATGAAACCTTTTAAATGCAAGGATTTGGATTCCCTGTTAAGAAATCGTGCATTTGACGTAGTCACACGATCTGGACCATTGAATCTTGTTTATATTACCCATGTTTTGAATTTTGTTTATCAGTTTGAAAGACAAAGTTGAAACATGAGCTGTTCAATCTTAATCTTTTGGTCTAGATGGACGTCTGCATGATTGTGTGATTAAATGCAATCTAAATCCCTAAATGCATAATGCATGTCACTGAGATACATTATGGATTTTGACTTTTAGCTTCCAATTACTTGCTTTAAGTTGCAAATTACAAATATTTATCTGCTTGCTCCTTACTATATGCAACATAAAATACAACATTACAAGCACAATTACAGTCAAAATTGTAATAAGAAAGGAATAAAAAGAGTCCAGCATCACACAGATATTGTACCATAAATGAACGAAATGCATTTTGAATCCGAGTAGCAGCAATATCGTCAATCAACCTCAAGGGAACTGTCCCGTCCAGCATCAAACCTTCATTGGGAGTGCTACTTGACTCTTCATGAGGGCTTTGCTTTCCATTGGAGGATTCATTTGGTATTTCAGCAGTAGAATGTACCTATTCAAAGAATGGTAAGGGAACAAAAAACAGCACTGGATGTTCCAAATCATAGTAAAAATGTCTTGCTCATATTGAGATTGCATATTAATTTAGAGAAATACAAGCAACACATTTTCTAATATTATCTTTTTACCACATTTTGTCTTATTGCTTGAAATTCATACCAGTTTCGTTAAATTCAAGTGGAGAACACATGATTTTTTGTGAGACTCATTTTCAAAATAATATTATCCAGTTGAATTTCAAGATAGCAGTGTATTCTTAGTATTTTTCTCTAATTTATCATATGTGGATTATAACTGAAGTATATATTCCTTTAAAAAACCAGATAAAATAGCAGAAGTCAGGAGAACAGAAAAGTGAATTTCACAAATTTAATTCTTCATATTTAACTAATCCTGAAAGAAAATCTAAATTAAAACCAGAGAAATCTTCTTCAAACTCTCTTCATGTTTGCAAAATTTAAAGTTCAAAGACTGAAAAAAGAGAAAAGAAAATAAAACCTGTTCTTGTTTGGATTTATCTTCCTTCGGTTTCTTCCTTCTGATTATTATTTTAAACCATTTCTTTGGACCCATTCTTCTTGAGAAACAGCTAAAGACAAACCTGCATAGCAATATTCAAACAATTTGGAGTAATTCTCAAGCATAAACGGACATGTTATTTTCATAAATAAAAGGTGTATAGAAGATCATAGACTCCATCAAGAATTCATCAAGTAAACAATAAAATAGAAAGACAATTATTTTTGTTACAAACTCAATTTGATTTCAACTTATGGACTTAGTTTGTCGGTTATTTAAAATTTAAAATATATGGCAATAGTTAGTCGCATAAAAATTCAAATGTGAAATATAAAAGACTATTATACCGTCATGGTATAGGTTAATACACATGAATCCTATGATTCTAAAATCAAGGTTGCTAGGAGTCGGAGCCTCCTCCGACTATAGTGCTATCAAGTACATTAAAATCGTCGGATTAAGATTGAACGGTCTAAATTTCAAATTTTAATGTAAAAATAATCAAAATCCGATTTTGAAATTTAGATTGTCTAGTCTTAATCGGACAATCCATTTGTTAACTATATATATATATATATATAATATTTAAGACTGCAAAAAATAAAGTGGCACAATAAGATAATCACAAATCAGTAAATGGCAAAACAAAAATGCATCCAAATCGAAGGAGCTGCAACAACAAGAACCTGAAAGGAAGATGCAAATGAAATGAAATGATAAGATAAGGAAGACATACAAAGGGTTTGCTTGAAGAGGATGATTAATGATATGGATAGTAATGGTAAGACGTGCTACATTTTAACACAACACATAAAAAGAAAGAGAACAAAAAATAGAGAGTTCCATAATAGTGGAGTGACAACCCAACCATAGTGAAGTAGATGTTTGATCTCTTGTAGGTTTAGGAGTCTAGAGAAAGGTGAGGGAAGGTAGTAGTAAGCATTCAATATTCATGTTCAATTATGTTTCTCAAAATGATAACTTTTTCCTATGATTTCATTATTGAAACAGAAATTAAATGAAACACATACACTATTGAAAACAAAGCTCCAACTTAAGAAATAAATATTGTGCTAATATGAAAAATCAAGGGGTGAGGATTAAATTAATAAAATACATGTGAATTTTTTTAACTATCTTATTGGTATTGGCATGAAATATCTACTGCAGTTTGGTATTGAGTAGGGACTAATGTTTGTCGGAAAAATTGTTGGAAACATAAGGTGTATTCTCTTTTTTCAATTAATTTTTTTTTATATACAAGAGTCAAAGATTGAACTCTAAATCACTTATTTAAGTGGTTTTAATCCTTTATCATTAAGTGGTTTAAATCCATTGTTGATATACATGCGCATATATAACAAATTGAATTGAAACTTACTAAAATATTAACAGTTAATTGATTTTATGATGATATCAATTATAGATATTTTCATATTTTATGCTCTAAAATTCATTCCATAAGCCAAATCTAAAAGGAAAATATGGATGATCAAGAAAGTAATTCATACATTTTATGCAGAAAGTATATTAATTTGAAGAAATCTTTTATTTTTATTTTTTAAGCACTTTTTTTTTTTGCAACTTTTTTCTATTTTTATCTCTTGTCCTATTCGTACCATACATCTTGTACCAAGCACTTAGTAAGTCAACTATTAATCATTTTAAATCTAAGTTGATTTTTTGAAACCTTTAGACTAAAATGTCAATCATATATATAATATTGTTTAAAAATGTGGATCATTTTATTAGAGGTCTTTTATTCTCACGCTATTTTTCTTAATTTTATTTTTTCAAATATTTTCATCGGATTGAAAATTTATACCATATAGATCTTATATGTAAAATTTGACACAAATATAAAATTATTTGATATGTTATTGAGACTTATGAAAATTAACGGTATTTAATAACATATTAAATAATTTTAGATTTTTGTAAAATTTTATGTGCATAATTTATATAATATAAGCTTTAAATTGGAACCTAAAATAAATTAAAAAAATAAAATAAAATAAAGAGAAATAGAGAAGATTGAAAAAAATCGATGAAGATTCGTACTAAAAGCGTTTAAATTCAATTGTTTATAGGTGAGAATTAAGGTGAAGTGAAACTTTCTCATTTGGACAGTTAACATAAATTATTACAAATTTTACAAGAATTTAGATGATTTAGATAAGGATCACCAAAAATAAATAATTAGATAAGGGATGATGCTGGAAAATTGGAGACAAGCACAAAGTGGAGGTGAGATCGGGAATGCTGCTCTTTTAACTTGGAGATGTCCAGAGATCAATCGGTACAAGTATAACATAGATGTATCCTTTTCATTCCACCATATTGTTGATTTTGAACTTGACTCTAAGCGGGTGGTTGATAGCTTCCACAATCACAAAGAGGATGTGTCAAATTTATGTGCGATTATCAAACATTTTAGACATTTGTTCTTTGCCAACTTTAACAATTCTAGTGTCAGAGTTTATTAGAAAACAAATAAGTGAAGTTGTTCTTAACTTAGCAAAGGTAACTAATTCACTAGCTAGTTTTTGGATCTTTGTTGAAATTCCAGCATATATTAAACACACTTGATCATTAATTAATGAAATGATTTTATCTTGTCTTTGTAAAAATAAACCTTACACAAATAGATCTTATACCAACTAAAAACATCTTTTATTTACATCTATTAGAAAACCCGTTAATAATAACAAATTGATCTTTTTTTTTTACTGTTGTCGTCAATTCAAATTGATCTATTTAAATAAATATAAATAACATAATTTTTTTATTATTATTTAGAATTGTAAAATTAGGTCGGACTCAATATGTCGCTTATTAATCTATATTTTAGTCTTTGTTGAACTATACAAGAGTTAGCCTAAAAACAATTTAATATTTTTTATCCAGTCCAGTTAGACCATAATAAAGTTGAGTTGGGTCGAATCTCGGGTTGGTGCTATTAAAAAATCTCAATATGTTTTTTGAAAAAAAAATATAAGTAACAACTTTAACAATTATCTTCTAATTTAAAAATTATTAATAAATTTATATTTAAATGTTAAATTAATAAAAAAAATATATATTTAGTTAAAGTTTTTAAAATTTTAAAGTTTATATATTTGAAATTATTATTTGGCTATTCGAAGGTCAACAACGTATCGACTATTTATAGGAAAAATGTTGAAATTTGGTGAGAAGAAAGTGATTATACAATAAAATTTGAATGTTTGTTTTTCTTAATTTTTAAAAGGTTTAGTTACTCTAAGTACTATTTATGAATTTTTAAATAAATTTTTGAACAAAAAAAGTTAGGCTAAATACCACCCGTGGTCCCTTAACTCAATTTCGGTTAACGATTTAGTCCTTTATCTTTTTTTTTTCTTCGTTTTGGTCCTTTATGTTTTTAAATAATTTCAACGTTACCCTTTAAGTGAGATTCCGTTAAAAAAAAGTTAACATTTTCCTCCTCCGTTTTCTCTTCATGTGGGTTTTCTCTCACATTTCTCTTTATGTTGTTTTGTTTCTCTTCACATGTCCCTTCCCCAAATTCATGAACCCTAAATCCCTAAAGAAATAACTCATCTTCACGAACCGTAAATCCCCAAATACATGAACACTAAATTCCTAAGTTAAATTTGAAGAACTCTAAATCTCTCATCTATCGTTCCCCTTTTCATGTGAACGTTTTCTGCCTTCTTCTCTCCCTTCCATGGAAAATCCTATTCACGGTTCTCAAAACTCGAAATCCATGGCCGCCTCTTTCAGAAATGGGTCAAACTCAACCTCCTTACAACTCAGCATCCTACAACTATGGTTCTTTCGTTTCCAATGGAATTCGTGAGCTGCCAAATTGTGCTTGTGGTCTGAAACCTGTAATGCGCACAGTGAAAAAATTGGGTCCAAATAGAAGAAGAAAATTTTGGGGCTGTAGGAATTTTGTGGTAAGCATCAATACCTTTATGGTTTTAGATTTATTGTTTTTGGTTCAGATTAAAATTTTTTTAATCGATTCTTGTTGAAAAATTTGTTATTGATGTTGTATTTGTTCATCAATTGTAGAGTTATGACATTGAATGTAGATGCAATTACTTTGTTTGGGATTCAGACTATAGGCTTCAAGCACAACAGAGAAATCAACAACAGATACATACACAATGTTTAGAGTGCCCTCAAAAGGAGTTGAAGATTATGACTCTTAGGAATGTCATTTTGAAGATGCATGGAGATCACAAGTCAACCATTATTAAGATGAAGTTGCTGCTTTTTTTATGCGTTTTGTTTGGTGTAACATGTGTTGTTTTATTGTTTATCTTAGCTCTGAAATGAGCTTACTGTAGTTGATGTAATTTTGTTGATGTTGATGTAGTAGATTTGTTGTAAGTATGTAGTAATGATTGAGTTTGTTGTATGGCATTTGGAACATATTAGTGTATTTTGCTTTTGCATCAATTGTGGCTCCAATTATCTTGGTTGTTCTTTATTTAGTTATTACTGTCAATTTAATGTTTGATTTGTCTGCAATTGTATTATTAATTCATTCATTTAAATTGATGAAAAAAAACAAGGATCAATTTGTATAAATCAGAATGTAGAATTCATTCATAAAGAAAATCAGAATGCAGAATTCATTCAAATAAGACAACAAGCAGAATTCATTCATAAATTAGAATGCATAATTCATTCATAAAGCAAAATGCATAATTAATTCAAAATCAGAATGTAGAATTAATTAATTCATAATCAGAATGTAGAATTAATTCATATAAGACAGCAAATGTATAAAATCAGAATGCAAAATTAATTCATTCATTCATAACAAGGATCAATTTGTATAAATCATAATGCAGAATTAATTCATATAAGACAACAAATGTTCTTGCTTGTTGTTCCTGCTTCAGAAATCAGAAACCAGAATCAGAATGCAAAATTAATTCATTCATTTTGCACAAGGATCAATTTGTATAAATCATAATGCAGAATTCGTTCATATAAGACAACAAATGTTTGTGCTTGTTGTTCCTGCTTCAGAAATCAGAATCCAGAATCAGAATGCAGAATTAATTCATTCATTCATAACAAGGATCAATTTGTATAAATCAGAATTCATTCTTGCTTGTTGTTCCAGCTTCATTCATAATTCATTCAGGCACATAATTCATTTCACAAACGTGCTCCATTCCATTCAAAAAAAAGTAAACATGTTTCAGGTGGTACAAAAGTTCCTAATATTATATCATCCATGTTGACTTGTTCCTAATAAACAGAATGACAAATTAATACATAAACAGAATGACATGTAAAAAAGTTCTTAATATCAACCATATCAATTGCAACCATACGTGCCCTGAATGCCTTCATCTTACTCACTCCAGCATTCCACTTTTGATGAACCTTGTTTGAAATATCTGTAATTTTTATGTTCGAGTTCTCCTTCACTGTTGAGTACAATCTTCTTCTGAGCCAACTTGATCTCATAAATTTAACCTTGTACTCTCTATTACACGAATGTGTGTCAAATAGTTTTCTAAGTGGCCATGTATCGTCATCAGGTAACTTTGCACACTAGGCTAACCACTCACAACCTTCCTTGCATTTAACTCTCACTCTTAGATTGTCATTTTTTTATAAACTTCAAATCTCTCCCATTATGAATGGCATATGTTGTCACAGCCTCCTTAAATTCTCCTTTACCGGTGAAAAGGCTTCCTAAAACCCACTTATAATCTTCCTTTTTTTTTTGGCATGACAAATAAAGGATACTTCTCTTTAGTGCCCTCTTCATCACCATTTTCTTGTGATTCATTACTCTCCAATTCCTCCGTAAAATAATCTTCATCAAAAAATTCATTCTCAATTGGTTTTACACGCTTCTTTCTATTTGAAGCAAAATTCAAAGAGTCATCACTTGGCACATTAAGCTCTGCATCTTCATCCACAATATGTTATTTCTCAACACGGATCTTCTTAGGTCTCCCTTTTTTCTTACCAGTACTTTGTTTCTTTGTTTTACTAGTACTAGACCCTTTCTTACTTGCACTATTCCTCTTCTCAATTTCAACTTCACACTCGGTTTCCTTACCACCTACCCCTCGTTGTCCTTCAAGTCCATCGCCACCTATTTGGACCTCATCAAACCCATCATTCATTGGCAATTCATCATCTGAGTCTCCAAAAATTATATTAACGGTACTATCATCACTATCAGAGCCAATATTGTCTTATGTTTGGGTTGGTTCATGTGTATCATTTCCTACTTGGACAGCTTCTTGATGGGCCTGTTTATCTTGATCTTTTTGAACCTCAGTCTGCCCATTATCCACAAATACGGGCTGAGATATTGGATGAATAAGATACAAATTCACTTTCCCATTAGCCTTGGCAAAATTTACCATTTCTATAGCCCCAATGTCATTTTCCAGAAACTTTTTCTCACCATACACCTCATACCAAATACTAATAACTTCATGATACCCCATTTGTTTAACAATATCAAAAATCTCAAAGACACTCCACTTGTCAGCATCACATTTCCAATTTGACACTTCACCTTTGTAGACTTCCATTGTGTCATCCAAAAAATACCCTCCATGGTGGACATCAACAAAAAAGACATCCATTCTGCTTTTTATACATTGAAAACACAAAACAAAACTCATTAATAAAAAACTATAATCAAATGGTAGGGACCACAAAACTGACCCCATAGTCTTAGAAAAAGAGTAAGGAATATGTATGTGTGGACCACAAACCCTATATCCCAATAAACAACACATGCAGTAATCAACTCATTCACAAATCAAACACATGCAAATAATAAATACCATAACGACCCAACTAAACCCTAAACCCTAAAATAGAGTCACTACCCCCATTAAAATGAAACTTACAAACTAAATTAAGGAGCTGCAATCGCAAACAAAATCAACTTCATTCAGCAAGCAAAGATTACCAAAATAAGAACTGAATCGCAAACTGAGACGATTTGGGAATAGAATGGAACTTACTTGCTACTGAGAATGCGAGATTTAGAGTTCTTCAAATTTAATTTAGGAATTTAGTGTTCATGAATTTGGGGATTTAGGGTTTGTGAAGATGAGTTCTTTCTTTGGAGATTTAGGGTTCATGAATTTGGGGATTTGGGAATTTGGAGAAGGGAGATGTGAAGAGAAACCAAACAACATAAAGAGAAATGTGAGAGAAAACCCAAATGGAGAGAAAACGGAGGAGGGAGATGTTAACTTTTTTTTTTTTAACGGAATCCCACTTAAAGGGTAACGTTGAAATTATTTAAAAACATAAAGGACCAAAACAGGAAGAAAAAAAAAGATAAAGGAGTAAATCGTTAACCGAAATTAAGTTAAGGGGCCACGAGTGGTATTTAGCCAAAAAAGTTATTATCAATTCTTTAAACTAATATAATTTTTTCAATTAGATATTTCTGTCACTTACTTTTAGTCTACACTGACGTGGTATGTGATATGTCATTCACTTGATTTTTATTTTTTTATTATAAAAATTTCACATCATTATTATTTTAATTATTATTATTTTACTTTAAAATTATTTCAAAATAATAATTAAATCGCTACTCTAATTTCATCCAAAAAAGTCCCTACTCTAAAAATCTCGTAGACCAACCGTAAGTTTACATAGTGACTTAATTGCAACGACCACTACGCCAAAAATGACATTTTATAGCGCGTCTTTTACAGCACTTATTAAATACAAGCGCTGTTGTATAAATTTTTTAAAAATAACGGAGGATACAACAGCGCTTTTTTGACAAGCGCTGTTGTAGGGTCATATAGGGTCACATACGCTTGCACATAGCCTTTTACAGCGCTTTTTTAGAAAGCGCTGTAAAATCAAGCGCTCTCACATAGTCTTTTACAGCGCTTTGTGAGCGTTGTAAACACAAGCGCTGTAAAATGTAGCGCTCACACCTTATGTTACATAGCTTTTACAGCGCTTATTGTGTAAGCGCTGTAAAATCCTTGCGCTTTTTTATAATCAAATGACCTATTACAACGCTTTTTACACAAGCGCTGTAATAGGTTTGCCCTTTCACATTATTATAGGACCTATTAGAGCGCTTTCTGAACAAGCGCTGTAAAATCATTCGTTTTAAATAAAAAACATTCACTTTAAGTAAATAAAAAGAAATTTAAAACAAATTTAATACGTTGTCCAAACCCTACGAACTCTCATCGTCCCTCCCCTGCGAACCCTCCTGTGCGCCCATCTACAAATTAATTTACCTCTTCCTCCTTTAAAACAAATTGATCATCAACGTTCAGGTACTTTATTTTATTTCATTGTTGTTGTCACTAATTCAAACTGATAAATTGTTACATGATATATATGTTCTGTTTTGAAATCAATTAATCTTGGACCATTAATATTATAAGATATGTGTAATATTATCAATATATAGGTCATATATATCAGACTTGAAATCATGCTTATTGTGTAACTGCATTTATATATATAGGTCATATCATGCTTAATTTAAAAAATAAATTAAGGAGGTCTTTTACAGCGCTTTCTACATAAGCGCTGTAAAAGGTTCACACAACCTTTGGACTTTCATATATAAACCCTATTACAGCGCTTCTCTAAACAAGCGTTGTAATAGGGTTTTAAAAAAATAAATTAAGGAGGTCTTTTACAGCGCTTTTTCACAAGCGCTTTAAAAGGCTTATAAAAAAGCGCTGTAGTAGGGTTTTATAAAATAAAATGATGAGACCTATTACAACGCTTTTTGGAAAAAATTACTTTTCATAAGGAGCTGAGTGCTACTGTTATGAGCATTTACATGAGGTAAAAATTACTTTTCATCGGATTTATTTGTAATTAATTTAATTTATTGGTAATTAATCTAATTTGAAATTTTTATTGAAGGTTTTTGTATGAGAAGTTCGTGTGCGCGCGCAGATTGTCAAATAAATTTTCATTCTTGTCTCCGCATAAGATATCGATGCTTAAACACGATCCAGCAAATGTAAATAAATACGTTTTAGATATACTATTAGGAAATAAAGAGAAGGATAAGTTATTCCTTGCACCATATAATTCAGGGTACGTAATTATATATTCTATATTTATATCTTTTTTATTTTATGAGATCTTAATTTATTATTTGTGTAAACTAAATTTTTGTTGTTGTAGGGCACATTGGGTGCTAATTGCAATCAATGCGACCTCTGAAGTTATATACTACCTAGATCCCATTCACGGCCATTACAACAATCGTCCCGAGATAAAGGCTTTGTTCGACACGTAAGTAATATTCATTTATTTTTTACATTTATATATATATATAAATAATGTGTTTGTTAATGCTATAATAATCACATTTATTTATTCGATAGTGCTTTACAAGTTTTTCGAGCTCAAAGAGGTGCGACAGTGTCGAAGCTAAAGTCAAATAACATCACATGGATTCCAATAAAGGTTTAAAATATATGTTTTTAAATTTCACTTACAATCAATGCACAATTAAATAATTATTGACTTATATGTTTTATTTTATAGTGCCCTCGTCAAACTAACAACATCGACTGTGGGTACTATGTATTGCGATTCACGAAGGAGATTGTTGATAAGAATCAAATTATAATCCCAGAAACGGTACGGTATTTTAATTATTTGATTTTCATATATAAACTATGTTTATATTTGATTCTAACTTATTTATGTTCAATTTTTATATCAGTACTTTGACAATTCCAGTCCATCGTATTCTGAAGAAGAACTAACAGAGATAAAAGAAGACTGGTGTCAGTATGTGCTTGAAATGAATATTATTTGATTTGCTGGGAAATGGCAAGCTGCAAGGGACATGGTAGTTCTGTGCTGTTTGTGTATATACTAGGTTGTGAATATGAGTAGTTGTATGTAGCTGTATATACTAGGTTGTGAATATGAGGTAGTTCTGTGCTGTGCTGTTTGTGTATATGTAGTTATATGTAGCTGTTGTGAATATGTAATTATGAACTGATTGCATGTTGTGAATATTTGTGCATTTGAAAATATAGTGAATCTGTTGTTGTGTTGTTCTGAGCTATTTTAGTACTGATTGCATGTTTGAATATTTGTGCATGTTGTGAATTGATTCTGGATTAAAAGACAGCGCTTTAAAAAAAAGCGCTTTCTAAAAAAGCGCTTTTTAAAATTTACATCATATTATTTAATAAAACTAAAAAAAAAAAATAAAAAAAAACACCTTTTACAGAGCTTTTTTTAAAAAGCGCTGTAATAGGTGCACTATAATGAACCTATTACAGCGCTTCCTCAAAAAAGCGCTGTAATAGGTGCATAATAGTGCATAATAATGCATCTATTGAATGCACCTATTACAGCGCTTTTTGGAAAAGGTGCATAACAAAAGCTACATATAACTAAAAGGTGCATAACAAATCATCTATATTATTGCACCTATTACAGCGCTTCCTTGAAGAAGCGCTGTAATAGGGTCATAATAGTGCATAATATTCAACTATATAAGTGCACCTTTTACAGCGCTTTTGTGAATAAGCGCTGTAAAAGGTGCATAACAAGCGCGCAATTTGTCTACCTTTTACAGCGCTTTTTTTTTAAACAAAAGCGCTGTTGTATCCTTTTACAGCGCTGTTAACTACAGCACTTTTTTTTTTGAAAAAGCGCTGTAAATGGCTTAAAAAAAGCGCTGTAATATGCCTTTTTTCGCGTAGTGGGCGAGCCTAATTTTTACGAGGTGACCAACTTTTTTTTAAAAAGTTAAAATATTAAATTTAACTAGTGATAAAAAAAATTCATAATAATTTCTTTAATATATACAAGATGCAAATTAATACCGCAATAAAGAAAATAAGACAGGATAAATATTTAGAAAAGTAACAATGAATGGTGTTATAAGGAGTTAAATTAATTTATAATTGAATCTATAATAAGTAACACTAAACAATGTGTTCTTTAATATAAACAATTAAACTATTTGCAATAAATCCATCATTAATTTTATTTATGAGTGGTGTTTTAACGAAATATTTTATTTGTAGTTGCATTGTAAAGATCCAAAATGTCAAAACAATGCGAATACATATATCAATTAAGTGATAATTTTTTAAACTTTTTTGTTTCTTCTAATTTTTTGAAAAAACTATATTAGTTTAGAGATCTTATTACAATTTTTTTTAGTTTAATGACCTATTTAAAAAATTTCAAATAATTCAGAGACTTGCAGAGCAATTAAACATTTTTCAAATAATAAATTGAGGTGTCAAAATAATGAGCTATAAAGCTTAATGATAAATGATAAAATTGTTGGTGTTAAGTTTGGGTTAGAAGTCTCACATTAGTTAAAAAAATGAAAGTTGAGCAACATATAGTAGGATGACTCATGTATTCACTATTTTACTCAATTTTCTTATAATTCAAAAAACACATTAAAATCTCTTTTTTAGGGACACATTGAAATCTTGGAACAACACCATTCAATTTTCTAATACTAATAGTTCAAAAAACACACTTGTATTTTAATTTGATACATCTTCATGTGTAATTCAAAAAACACACGCAGATTTTGAAATAGTACTAACCCAATGTTCGATGGATGGACCAGTTCGACTCAACTCAAATTTCAATATGAACCAATTGAGTTAGATAAAAATATCATTCAATTGTTTTTAGACTAGATCTTTTATGGTTTACCCTAGACTAAAATATGGGTTCATACACATTGAGTCTAACCTATTTTGAGGTAACAAAAATATATTATATCATTTATATATTTATTTAAATAGATTAATTTGTTAGAATTAAGAGATTTTCTAGTAGACGTAAAAAAAAAAAAAGAGATTTTCTATTCTATTGAAATACATTAATAGTTACACTCAATTTTCTTATACGAAGAGCGATCAAATTGCACTCGATGAGTTACACTAATAGTTACACTTATTTAATAACATTAAATCGAATAAATAATATAAGCTATCTCATACTCGTTTAATACATAAAAAGACAATTTTGACATTCAATAATTTATATATTCATTGTTAGAGATTTTAACATAATAAAAATTACAACTTAAAAAAAATTATATCTCTCAAAAATAATTTTAATGAGAAACTACTCAAAGTAGATTCGCATTTTAAGCATTTTTTAAAATTTTATTATTCTGGAAAAATTGTAGCAAAAAATTAAAATATTTAAAATAAATTTTTATAATAACTAATTTAAATCAACTTTTCATATAATATTTTTTGAAAAAATTACAATTTTAAAAAAGTTAAAAAAAAAAACCATAACAATGGTTATATTTTATCTTTTTTTCTCTAGTTCTACTTCTTCTTCATCCTAAAAGAGATGTGATTTTGGATCATTTTTTTGTTTTGAAATCACCTCTTTATGTTGTTTTTCTCTATCCTTTAATTCAAATATGTGATTTTTACATCAATCTATCTTTATTTTTCTGTTTTTTCGTCGCCATAGTGCGACGTTGTTTTATTCGTCGTTTTGGTGCAGTGTTTTTTTCTCCGTCTTATTACGATGTTTATTTCGTTCAAATTAATAGATTAATTTTGATTTGGTGTTGACAATGACTTTAGCGTCATGAACGTTGCAGATCTAAAGACTTAAGTATTTCAATCACTTTAACTTTATCGAATTAGTAGATATTTTTTTCGTTTTATGCTATTAACATAAATATTATAAACTTATTTGCATATTTATTTTTTTATTTTTATCGAATTTGCATTATTTTCAATTGATGTATTTTTTTTTTATAATTTAAACGAAGAAGTAAAAATAAAACTTACCTTTTTTTATTTATTTATTTTTTTACAATATGGATGCATAGTCACACGCACACAAGCATCACATATCTAATTCTAATAAGGTGCAATATATGGTAGGTATAAAATCCAACCAAACATGACTAATGAATATGAAAATTAAGGTAACGAATCTTATCACATAGATAGATTGGTGATAAACCATCCATATTGTGTATCTAACAAAATCTTAAGCTCCTTACACAAAAGACAAAATGGTTGTGTCATATACTCTTCTACTCATATTAATATATGGTGCCAATCTCCACTTTCCCCATATTCGTGGTGAGTGTCTCTTTGCTGATCACATAATCTCTTATGCAACTTGCATCGGTTTTTAAGTAACAATAACCTCATGAATTTTATTTTATTTATATTCTTAACTTTTTTTAGAGACTCTTCTGTTTTATAATAAGTAATTTATTTGATAATTTCACATATATCAAAAAATATAAATAAAAGAGAAAAAAATAATATGTTTACTAAATTATTCTCTTTTTTTATTATTAGACTAAATTATTCTTATTAAATATTAGTATATTCATCACTATAATAAATGTAAAGTGAAAATATTAATTTAAGAATGATACAAGTAATATTAATTAAATGAAATAATTTAAAAGAAAATTAAAAACTTACATTGAAAATTGAAAGGTCATTAATTTTTTTTAAAAATTTATAAACATATCACTCCTTATAAAATATAAAATAAAAGGTTGAGATATCTTTCCTCCTATACAATCAGATTTTAAAGCTAGCATATGGCGTATACTACACATTTATAATGACCTCTCACCTCTCAACTTGTTTGCTGCAAAACTTTCGCTTTCTTTCCTATGCATGGTATCTAAAGTTTTCTAAAATTAAGAAGTAGAGACAGTTGATTGGTCACCCTTATCTAAAGCACATAGTCAGGGACACCTATTTGAATGACCCAAGTAACCAATTTTCAGGCCTTTCATCCCATTTGAGTAAAAATAAGGGTCTCAATTTTCCCTCATCTTTTTAAATAAATAAATTGGGTTTCAATTCATTGTTTTTTTTTTAAGTTAGGTGAATTGCATCAATCATACTTATTGAGGTCTAAGAATTTTAAAATGAGACTTTTTTTTTTTAAATCCGTAATATTATTTTAGTAAAATAAGTTATTGATTTAATTTTTGTCGAGGCAATATTAATTTTATATAAGATGATTTTTTAATTTTAACTTTAAATATAGTAGAATATACTTTTTTATTAAATAAGAAAATATTTTAGAGGTTTGAGATGATTCTCTTAGTAGCCTTATGTACTTTTAAATCGATCGATCTTAATTGTGTAATGCTACTATCGATTTTCTAATCTAAATTAACGACATAGGTTATTTTCTATGTATAACTTTGTGATGCAATTACAATAATTCCCAACAAGGCTAAGAGAGACTCTATGACTAAAAAACCCTTACAAATGTTTATTTACAAATTATCTATTAACAAAAAATTTCACATCAACAAACACATTTGACCTAAAACTCTTGTGAGATATGAGTCACATTTTCACTGATTGAATAATCTTAGTGTGTTTGAGTTTTGTTGTTAAATTCTTTAAAATAAAATAAGAATTGTGTGAAGTGCGACGCGTTACAAATGTTTTTTAAGCTGTCTAATTAATCATCAATTACTGCTTTATTTTTAAGTAATATTTTCATAGATGGTAATCACCTAAAGAAAAAGTTGAAATAACGACAAAAATTTAAAAATATAAAAATAAAAAAAGTAAAAATATATCTCTAATTCTGTTGATAAGAGCCGACTAATTTTATTTTTATTTTTACTTTTTGTAGCAGTGTTTGCTTATATTTTCTTCAAGATTCGAAAGCATTAATTTATGAGAGACAATATGCCACATGCCTAACGTGTGTTTTACCAAATTAAGAATGTGTCAAAATGTAAAAATGTGAATGACACACTATATATGATTCCCACTAAATGTTATATAGAGTACTTACGGGATCAAGCGGAACCTCAAAATTAAATTAAGGGACTAAAATAATGGTTAAATCTTTACTATTTTAGATTTTATTTTTCATCTTTCACACACTTAAGATTTTGGATTCTCCATACTCTCACCTCCATCATGTTTTCTTATAGACAATTTGTGTTCTGAAAAATATGTGACAAGTTTTCTAAAATTTCTCCAAAAACTTGAGGCAATTTTTTCAAAACTTTATTATTATTATTTTTTTAAAATTTTTAATAGATATGGATATACTATTATTATGAGATAAACCATGAGTAGATATTATATTATAGATGTTTTTACGATTGATAAGTAAGACTAATTTTAATCAATATGATTAATGTATTATTGTAATTTATTTTGTTTTATGAATTATTTCATATTTTTTACACATCAGAAGCTATTGTACACTAGGCCTGGGGTAATAAAAGATTAAAAATAAAGTGATTCTTATCATCACCAGATAAGATGTAGAGACGGGACAAAGGAGAAGGAAAAATAAATTAATCACAAATTATGACAAAGGTGAAAAATATAAGTCTATGAATAGCTCAACCCAAAGTGTAACTAAAAATTTGATTGTCCTTTTAAGTTTAGAACAAGACCATTAAATGATGGTTTAAGATGGATAGTTAAAGTAATATGTGGACATCAAAATATTATGTTGCACCAAGGATAAGAAAAAGACATGTCCATAACTTGACAAAGTATCATGTTGCACTGAGACACATACTATTCTCGTTGCAAGATCGAAACAAGCAGAGACATTTTTTAATAAGTTGATATATTTTATACTTAACTACCTCAAATAAGTCTATCAATAAAAAAATTAATAGAAACAAGACAATTAAAACTTATAAATAAGACTAAACTAGATTATGGCTCGCGTGTTGTGCATGCGAAATAATATTTTCTATTCTATTATATTTGAAAGTGATATATAATGTATTGTAATTTATAATTTTAAATTATATAAGTGCAATAATTGAGATCATAATGTTATTTTAAAGTAGAGATAATTAGGTAATTCAACTTCGGAGATAAGTCTTCCCTACTTTGACATATGAAGATTTTCCTAAAATTGATTTAACTTACCAAATATGGTAAATGGTTTTTGATAACTAAATTTGATAATAGTAACAAGTGTCTTATAATCATACATACATAGTTAAAGATAAATAAAAGCATAGTGTGTTGATTACGTAGTTAAGCGAATCTGTTTTGATAAAGATATATAACGAATATTGCAATCATGCTACATTATTTTGTTGTTTTTACTGGTGTTGAATGTCATTGTATATTTGAGTCATTTGTGGGTATCATATTAGAATCGTATAATTAGTGTGGCTATATGCTTATCAACTTATGTACGAAGAGAACTAATCATTATTTTTTAAATTTTGCAGAAAAATGTATCGTTGAATATAAGTAAGAATAAGCCCCATTTTTCTATCAAAAATAATGAGTGACAAATATTTCTACTAAAAAGATTCACTATATTTGCTAATGTCATTCAATCCTTCCATCACAATTGTGTGCGGGCTACTTCCTATTGAGATTCATCGATTGCGTTATTTGGATTTGGAATGTTGGATCAAGGATTATATATTCTTAAACTATTGATGCATTTGTGGTAGTGTGTACTAAAACAACTAATACTTTGAGGAGACAAACTTTGGTTGATATATTCCAGACTTGAAAAATCGCACACACAAGGGTTGTTATTCTATTTAATTATGAGTTGTAACTAATACAAACCTTTTAAATAGAAATAATTATTTTATTTTTGGTACATAAATGAGAATAATCTAAACAAAATTGATTTGAAGAAAAGAAAGAGAAAATTTATTGTGAAGCAACTCAGCATTTTAATGAGGTGACATAATTGAGATTATGTGGCATACCAAGAACTGATGTGTTATTACTGAAGTTTTGGGGGCTGATTTAATTTATTATAAATAGATAACCAACATTCCTAAAAAGTTGAAAAGAAAAGGAACGCTTCCCCAGATATCAAACCCTAGTTCTCTTCTTCTTCCTCTTCCATTAAAGAGGATGATTTAGGACATTTTTTGATCTATAATCACCCCTCCAATTCGTTTTTTTCTTTCTTTGATCTAAATAAGTGACTTCCATACAAATTTAGTTTATATTTCATATCTTTTTGTGATTTAGTTTTTCTTTCATATCTTTTTTTTATATGGGTGTGACATTTTTTTGTTTCTCTGTCTTGGTGCGATATTCATTTTGGTTTAAATTTACAGAGTAACTTTGATCCATTACAGATTTCAATCAATGACTTTGGCGTCATCAACGTTACAGATCTGGAGGCATAGATATTCCAGACACATGAATTTTTTATATTTGTGAGCATGTTGCCGTTTTATGTTATGTTGTCGTTTTAGTTAACTTGAGTGTTGTAAGTTTGTCCACAGATTCATTATTTTTGTTTTTAGCAAAGTTAAATTTGTATTGTATAGTTGTAATGTACAATTTGAATCAATAAATATCATTTATTTTAGTAAAAGAAAGACAATTAAAACTTACTATTTGATTGATAAATTTGTTCGTCTTATTTTGACTAGTTTAATCTCTACGTACGGCAATACAAAGGGAGATTTATAAACAATGAAAATTGTAAAACGAGATCCATAAATAAAATGATTGTTTATATTGAAAATATATTTCTAGTCTATTTAACACAACATCAATTATAGATAAATTTAATTATTTAAGGTATCACCGAACTTAACTTTTTTAAATAACTACTGTCACTTGTAATTTTCTGTGTTGTTGTAATTTATATTTTACTATATATTTCTGCCTCTAAATATAAGACCCTCTTGAGATTTTTCTGTGTCCTTTGTTATAAGACTGTTTTCATTTTTCAATTGCATTAATTATTTATTTACTATCTACCCCTAATTATGTTACATCATTTTCTACAATATAAAATAAATACTACAATAAAAACATAGATAAATTATTTCTCTTCAATGACAAACTAGTAAAACAATTAAACTTATTAACAAATTTAATATTACAACCAATTTTCTTAATTACTATAATTTTATCAAGGAAATTTTACATATAAAAATAAAGATAATATATAAATAAAATTATTTATCTTCCTGTTACTTATAACTTTTTAGGAATTTTTTTATTTAAAAAAATTGTAACAAACCACCTTAACATAAACCAACATATATGTGTGTGTGTGTGTCAGAGTTAATATTTGTGTGTATATACTGTCAAAAAAAATATTTATGTATATATGAAAGGATAACAAGTTTTGGTGTAGTATTTGTTTTTCTAATTTTATATTTCGTCTAAACTATTTTATTTAGGATTTTATTCTTTCTTACCAATTAATTAACTACTTTTTTAATAATTATAAAACAAATTATTTTTTTATTATTTTTATTGCTAAAAGTTGATAAATGGGTATATTAGTATTAGTAATAAGAATAATAATATATATATAAAATGATACCAATTTTTCGTGTTGTTTTTTCTTTCAATTTTACCTTATATTTTATTTATAATTTATCATTCTTTACATAGTTAAATAATTTTTTTCTTTTTACACTTAAATATAAAGGAGATACTATATTTTGGTGTGAACACATTTTCTTTTAAATTTTTCTTTTATTTAAATTATTTTATTAATGAAATTGTCTTTAATTTATCCAATCAAACAAAAAAGGAAAAGAAACATTAGAGATGGAAGCAAATGATGAACTATAACACTAGTAATGATGATGAGCCTAGATATGCTTTAAGATGTCCATAATACTTAGCTCAAGTGATTATAACTACATTATTTGACTGAATACGTGTGAATTTTCCGTAGACAAAAGTAATTAAAAAAAAAAGATATGTCTCATGATTAGATTTTTCATTCACGCAATCATAGATTATGACCATGAGATGCTAATCAAATAACTTGTATTGTGAAAAATATATTTTAATTTGACTTAATATAATTAGAATACGAACAATAAATTCATCATTCAGCTGATGAGATTCTTTAATTCTGAGCTTTTTCTAACTCTAGATAAGAGGGAAGCGGTGCATCTCATTTTTTTCTCCTTGTTCTTCCGCTAAAATTAAATGAAATTAGTCTCTTTTGTTAGTTTTTAGGGATATCGTCCTGCACGCAACATTAAAGACTAAACTCTTTCGAAGATTATAAACACATTCAAGAATTACTTCTCTCATATAAATAAATTCTCAAACAAATTACCATACGAACACTACAATCTTCATTCAATTCCTGATGCAAGCGAATCAACGCAACTTACTTTTTCCTCCTTTTCTCCCAATAAAATTAAATGAAAGCAGTGTCTTTATCAATTTTTTATGATATCATCCGTACACAATTTTAAGCTAATTTTATCTCAAAAATAGATTTTAGAGTTACTTCTCTCAAATAATAAATTTAATATACAAGAGTCATTGATGATACTCAAAGAATCCATTATCGGCCTAACACTCAAACCAAACTAACAATTAAGTTGAATGAAAGCAATGTGTTGTTGAAGGAAGCCAAACAAAAAGTCATATGCATGAGTGTGTGGTGGGTCATCATCATAAAAGATATTAATTTACATATATTTTCAGTATAAAACTTTACATTAAAATATAATAAATAAATACTTATAAAAATATGTTAACAATTAATTTAAAAAATAACGTCAAGTAATTTGATTGAATGTATATGTAAAATAATTTATTCTTTAAGTGATAAAAATTAAATTTAATCACTAACAGGGTTTTTCAAAAAAGTAAAAAAGGAATAATTGTCACCAGAAGTGGAGCCCACAGTTGGGCCCCAGGAGGTAACCAAGGTCCACTCCCTGAATTGATATGAAACAAACAACCTAAGATGACACTTTCTTAGTTCAACCAAAACTGTCTCTTAGCTACTTTTAGAACTAAAAAAAAAATGATTTAGAGAGAGAAACCTGATCTAACACAACACTTTACAACTACATCTTGGGTTTCAGTGATAGAGAGAGAAAACAAAAGAGAGTGAGTATAGGAACAAAATGAGGAGAGTGGAGCGAGGATTTGGCCAATAATTAAGCGAATAATACTATCATTTATACTTGCTTTAGATTTGCATGGTTTGAAATTTTATAAAATATTAGGCCTTTAATTAGTATTTTTATATATATCAGACAAGAACTTGATTTCAGATAAATCCGTGTGATCTTTCAGATTCTCTCTCTCTCTCCCCTGCTCAATTGTTGGCTGGCCTTTTGGAGTTTTAGGTAAATTTGAATGACCCTTTTAGATTTATTTATTTGTTTTTCAATAAACGACCCTTCTAGATTTTACTCTCAGATACTGTTTCCGAATTATAGGTTTTTATTAGATATGAAAATAAAATAAATTTGAGTCTCAATCTCTCTTTGATAATTAAAAGGGTATCTGAATTTTGCTTAAAAATTTGATTTTTCAAAAGGGTTTTGCACTTTTGCTTCAGTGGTGGCAGCTATGCAAGCCATAAGGCCATAGTTTGGTGTGTATACTGTTTTTTCTCTCTCATTTTTTTTTTTTTTGCCCTTATTTTTGTTTTCCAATGGAAGATGACACAAGAATGGCTCAAGAACAAGAAGATAATCAATCAAGAAATAATTGTATCAATGGTAGATCTTCTTCCAAGAAATCAAAACAGAAGAAGGTTCCTCAGAGAGGACTTGGTGTTGCACAGCTTGAAAAAATACTTGAAGAACAACACATGAAAGATGGTGTTGTGAATTTACCTTCACAAAATTCTATATCATCTTCATCAACATCAATATCATCACCAACTATATCCTCTTTTTTGCCTCTTCCAATTAACAATTTTAATCACTCTACTTCTTCATCATCGTCATCAACATCAATATCCAATTATTTGCCTCTTCCAGTTAACAATTTTAATCCCATAAACCAAAATTCTTCAACAACCCTTTTGCCTTTTGTGCCATCATTAGGTGAGTTTAGATCTTCAATGTCACTTCAACAACACATGGATGGTAAAGTTCCTAATACTGTTTCATTGTCTAATAATAATGGTGTTTTTGAGGCTGGTAATTGGTCTAATGTTCCTGTTCCTAAGTTGTGGAACACTCATCATGAGTTGGATTTTGAGAAGGAAAATTTTGGAAATGAAAAAGGGTTATCCTTTCTTCCAAGTTTGCCTTTTGAATCTAATCCCATTTGGCCTTTGCCTAATTGGGTCCAAAGAACACCACAATTTCATCATCAACCTTCTTCACAAGTGGTAAGATACTTTTTATTTTATTTTATTTTCAATTGATGGTTTTTATAGGTTCAATTTTTATGATATGGTTTATATTTGGTATTTTTGTGTCATAGACTAAATGACTTCATAGCTTTCTATCAAATATCATATGGCATATCTCGTTCCAGCTCAGATATGCTATATAATAGAACAATGTGACATCGTTTGGTCTATGCCAACCCTACTCGGTGGGTTAATACTTGGTTGTTGTTATTTTTTGTGTCATTATCTAACAATTGAATATGAAAATGAAAGATTTGGTATGTGAGATATGTAGGTGAATAACTCATCAGGAAATTCATCCACATCTGTGCCTCATTTGTCCACAGAGCCCCCTTCAAACCAAAATTCTAGTAGCAATGGTAAGCTTGCGGCGAGGCCGACGGAGAAGGTATAATTTTGATTTTGCAAGATGTGATCTCAATGTAATTCACAATTCATCTGCACAGTTTTGTTTTGATCTGTATATATAGTTTAAATCAAGATTTTTTAGATCAAGGTCGTGTCGCAATCTTTGATATTATTGGAAATTGCGGTCAAGCACGGCTGATGCAACCATAATTGCGTCCAACGTACGGCTGTGGAGTCATTGAAAACATTGACGCCAAGTCGAAAATCACCTTCCAATTTTAGCTGTTGTTTAATTGGAAGGTAGTTTCTAATAATTGCAATGTTGTCAGATAGCAGCTATCACATAGCGAAATTTGAACAAATCACTATTATTCTGTGATACGCTATTTACTACAAAGTATTGTCACATAGCTGACAATAACATTGAATATGACTGAATTTTTGTGCTTGTTTTGTTAAAATGGTCACATCTTTTCTTCTTTTCTTTTTTGACAGGGTTACAATGAATTCAGTAAAATCTTGATGTCATACAATTTGATAGAAGATACTTTTTCTCATTTGTTTTTTTAAAAAGTTTATGAAATTTAGTATAGGCTGTTTGAAACATTGTGCAGATGATGAATGACATGAAAAGGTCATATCCTTTCTCCCTGGAATTTTCACAAACTCCTGCTTTGAATTATAAAATGCCTCCCTATGCTGAAATAAGTACAAATCCAAGAACTTCATGTGAAAGTGAAAGTGGATTTCATTTTGATGCTGCCAATTCAACTTCAAGGTTGTTTTTCAGTTATAATAGCATATGTTTGGTTTCCCATTTGAATTGACAAAATCACGGTAAGTCATTGTAATTGAACAGAAGCTACACTTTGCATCTTTTGTAAAATTACGATGGCTCACCGTAATTTTGTCAATTTCACTGTGAAACTAAACATGCACGTAACCATTTAAGCACTTTTGTTGTTGTAGTTCTATGTTGTAACTCTTGTTGTCTTTTCATACAATGTGTTTTTGAATCTTATGCAGAGAATCTCAATCATGTTCAGCATCCAACTCTTATCCAAACTCAAATAAAAGAAATAAAGGGATTAAAGATTTGGATGGAAATTTCCTCACTTTGGCTACTCCATCTCCTATTTCATGTTCAAAACTACTGCCATTTAACAACCAAGAATGCCCTGAATTGGAATCTCCTCATCAGGTTTGTGCAACACTCATTAGCTAAAACAGAGATTATTTTCAATTCTCAAAAGAAATGTATAGTTTCATTTAGTTTCTAAACTATCATTTTCTCACCTATTTCATCTTTGAACTATAGAAATATAAATAAATTAATTCATAAACTATTATTAATCTGTCAAGCTAATCCTTTAATTGGTTTAAAAATAGGAGAGAAAATAATAGTTTTGATGAACAAACTTAATGAATTAAAAATAGTTTAAAGACTACTTATTATATTTTTATATTTTATGGTTTATTTATTTCATTACTAAAGTTGTTTTAGGTATATGAAGGTCTAATTATATTGTCATTTCTAGAATGTGTTTCTATAGTTCTCCTTCAATGTAATTTTTGAATGAATTCATATAGGAGGTTTTGGTCAAACGAAGAAAAATAAACATCTACCAAAAAAAGTCGGGTCTGATCACTCGTTTTTCCTTTTAACTCTCAAACAAAACCTTTTGTAAGCGTTAGGAAAAAAAGTTTTTTTTTGGTGCCCTCTTAGACACCCCCTCCAAATTTTGCTAATATTATTATTGTTGATTTGATTTGATATTGTAAAGGAAAAGATAGAAGATCAACACCCTACTCCACAAGGGTACAGAGTATTCAAACAACAAAAGCAACCTTTGTACAGCTTCATTCCAGCAGCAAAGGAGACACAAATTGGACAAACAACGTCCAGAATTCAGAATGGTCATGAAGTTGGAGAAACTATTGATCTCAATTTGAAGCTATAAATATATATATGTGATCAAACTTTAAGTCCAGCTATGAAACTTTGATATTGTTCATCTTTGGTTTTTTATTTTGCAATTGATACATATTCCTAAATCTACACATGGAGAGTTGAGTATGATGAAAATAACTAGAAATCCTTTTAACATGTGGGAAAATAGAAGGACAAATGTTGATTTGTTTGAGTTGATACTTGGTAATGACTATGATGAGCCCAAACTCTAATGGTGTGTCATTGGGGCTATGGCTTTTTTTTTTTTTTGTTAGTGTATGTTTGATATTAAGTAGTTTTTGTAAAATTGTGCATCTGCAATAGTGACAAATCTTATGTGACACTAAACAAGCATTTATTTTGTTGTTGTTTCATTTCGAGTAAATACATATTTTATTTTTTAAAATTGTAAGAGTCGATCAATTTAGTTTCTCAAACATCCATCAAAACTGGTAAAATGACATACTGTATTGATTTTTATAGTCTTTTGTTCCATCAAAACAAACATATAGAACATTTAAAATTGTGGTAAAAAAATTGAAAAGAATGACTAAGTTGATTGATATTTTTTAATTAAATAAACTAAATTGCTATTTCCTAAATTTTAAAGACTAAATTGATTGACACTTACAATTTTAAAAACTAAAATATATATTTAATTGTTTCATGTCTAGTGGTTTGTAGGGTTGTTTGATGGGGCAAGAAGTGGAGTTAGGGTGTTCAGTGGGAAGGGTAAAACCGAATCAATATGCAATCTCAACCAATATGCCATGTTTGGGTTGGACACTTTCCTTATTCAGGCTGAAATCCGAATCAATCCATTGAAATCCAAACAAGTTCAGTTAGGACAACGACCTAGATCTCTAGAAACGTGAGTCCGCATGCCCGAGCAAGTTGCAGTTTATTAATTTGAGACTTGGCCATTTGAGATTTGGTTAAATGAAAAATATTTATTTGGTCACAAATATAAATAAATAGTGTTTGAGCACACTCAAACAAATATATATCATTTAATTATTTTAAAAATACACAACATTTAATTATTTTAATTATTTTAATTATGTTTGTGTCCAAACAAATATTTATTTGGTTACATTAATTCTTGACTTCTATTTTTAATATTATTACGCGGTTACTATTACATAACACAGTTATTATTATCAATACTATTAAGTTTAAACATGTCTTTTTAGTTTATACATGTGTACATGACTACTAAATTTTGAAAAACTTATGACCTATTGTGAATATATTTTTTAAGAAATCATAAGACTCAACACATTTATGTTATCCAATCAATCTAATCTAAACCAATATGTTATATATTTGTTTGGATTTTATCTCATAAATGTATAAATTCAACTCAACCCAATAAGTAGATTGTTGATTAATTTGACAATTGATTCACTCAAAATCCAACCAAATTAGTCCACAAACACCCCAAGTGAAGTGATAACAACAAGCTTATGCATGTGGGTTGTGGAGGAATCTGAATGTACTATGTTATCTCTTTGTTTTCGTGGGTCCCAAAATCTGATACCGGTTCTAAAACAAAAATATTTAATGGAGATCTCTTTGGTGTATAGATCTAGAGTATTTGAAAGATAAGAGATAAAAAAAAAAAAAAAAAAAAAAAAAAAAGGTGATGTAATATATATAATATAGTGATGATGTGATAGAAAGAGATAGAGATAAATATAAAATGAAATGTCGATCGAGTGTTAGAAAATATGAAGTATATGTGTATCATTAGTGGTACTAAAATAATTGACAGAAGTTGTCAAAATAAAGAAATTGATAGAATAGTGGTGGGATTCTTACCATCCAATATCATGTAGTCAATCATTAGAGCTGTGTTATTTGAACACATCAAAATCGATACCGTATTTTGACACCATATAATAATAATAATAATAAATGTGAATGTCGATTTTGAGGTGAGGAAAAAAAAACATTTGCTAACAGAGAAAAATAATATAAAAACCAAAAATCATATAAAAAATACCGTGTTGATGTCTAGATTTGTGTCCAAGAATCATTTCTCTTGACATTATTATCGTAGTTTTTTTAACATATTAAAACTACATTAACATCTTTGAAAATGTCTTATGTTAATTAGAATGATCTTTAGATGTGTCTTATGTTAGATAGGTTCTCAAATATATCTTTGATTACAAAATTTAATTTGTAAATACTAACCAAAATAACTATTTATTTATTGATTTTGGATTACTGTATTATTAGAATTTGGCAATCATGAATAAACTAAGGAAGACAATCGAACTTATATCCATTGCATACCCGCAAAAAAACATTATAAAAATTCACATAATAGGTATCGGTATAGATAATTAGGAATAGATCCTCTCATGTGACGTAAGAATCCACTGAAATCTTCACATTTTTTTGAAAAAGAAAGAAAGAGGATAAAGGAAAATAAATAAATTTTAAAGGTGAATTTATTCCCTGAATAATTACCTATAAAAATCGACAGATACAAATACTTTAGGGTCCATCCAACTCCGCACTCGGATAATATATATATATATATATATATCACAAACAGTAACACTTGAAGAGTTACACAGACAATAACACTCAATAACATTATACATGACAAATATTTTTCAAAATCAACAATTGAATTGAAAATTATTATCACATATATCATCATACCTATAAATTTTGACATAAATCTATTAAATATTTAATAGGTCATCGAAATATGTCAAAATTAATCCCAAGAGTGTGTTCTTACTTGCCTTCTAACTACTGTCAAACAATGAGTTCAAGTTCAACTATCATTCTAAAGACACTTTTCATATCTTTAGTTCGCTACAACAGCCATCGTAAGGTGGTCCCATCCAAATGTAAGGTCGTCAATTACAAATCAAAATCTCTCCTCCTAATCAAGTTATTCTCTTCTACAATGCTTGAACTTAAAACCTTTCTCAAAAGAAGATCTGAACTCAATTCCACTCTAATGTAACATTGATTCCATAATTCAACCTAAAGTTTGAGTACTGCATTTAAAAGTGTCAAAATCAATTTAATGGAATCACAAGTATCTCAATGATGAGATTCAAAGCACACAATCACATACATGAACCATCACAATATATTTCTCAACAATGATTTATTTTATATAAATACTCTCACAGTGTGTTGAATGAGTCAAAACTGTACCCACTCAACTGTTCCGATAAACAATACACCCTCAAGAAGGAAAAGACACATACAACTACACATTCTATAAAACATCATTGGATCTATGACCACCCAAATACATAATCAAGAACATACACCAATACTAGGGAGAAGGGATAAAGTAGGATAGCCAGTATAGATGTCCATAGAGGGAAAACAGTACGGAAACTGGCGAAGACACCCATGACAATGCACACGATGAGAATAACCAACACTTCTGAAGAGAAGTCCCATGTCAATCCCCTCGCGTATACAAGCGCCAAAAAGACCGATAGGCATAGCACATTGTTCATTGTTACTGCACCATATATCTGCAAAAAAACCATCATTTTTAAATGCTTTATGGCTCGGTGAAATAGACATGTCTATGAAGATACGGACTACCTAAATGTTAAGTCGGAACAAAAATTAGCAAGGAAAATACAAAGGGAAAAATGAAAGAGAAGTATGTTAAAGGACCAGAAATAAGAAAATCAGCACTATGATCAGGTTAATAGCTAAGCTAAAGCAGCTAGTCTTGCTACACCAGTACAACAGCTTCAATCATCACTTTCACTATTACGCTATTAATTCCATGAGGTACCAGTAATTTGAAAAGCCTGGGCATGCAGTCATCATTAAATTAAGGTTTAAATAATGTTTGTGTACCTAATCTGGTCCTTGAGAAAAAACTTTAGATCCAAAGAAAAATAAACTCTACTTTTAGTCCCTACATTAACTTCCATCACGAAACGGAATTTTATATCCTTAGTTGTACTGTGCATTTTCTTAGTTGTATTATTTGCAGGTCCATGGTATCTAGTGACGTTTTGTGTGATAGAGAAAGCGACAAATTGGTCACTGAGATTCAAATTAAATAAGAAAGAGACATTTTGGTCCCTTAAGTTAGATATAATCCCTAACTTTCTTCATTCTCCCCCCTTCTTATATGGTTTGCTCTTCACTTCCCTCTAAGAACATTTTTCTACATATATAAAGATATTATTGTTTGAGAAAACATGAACACAACCCATCCAGCATCATATCTATGAAAATACCATAACAACTTTATTTATTTACTCATTACAGGTTGTGTTATTTGAATAACCACATCAAGATAACAACCTAGTGTTGTGCAGAAAAATCACGATTCAATAGATCAAAACAGAAAATGCAATAATTAGAGTGAGATGATTTCCAAATGCTTTAGTTTATACTTTATTATACGCCTAAAAGAGACAGTATTTTAAACAAGAAAACAAACCTCAGAAAATGTTAATGAAGCTGTTTGCCTCTTATCACGACTAGCGAAAATTATTGCTGATACTGCTTCACTTGAATTGGTTGCAAGAGGTAGAAAAATGAAGGAAATGAAGAAAGCTGGAATGCTTGTAGCATCAGAAAAGTTATCAACAGCATCAACCAGAGGATCAGCAAATGCAGCTGCAATAATAGCACCCAGCAGAAGAAGCAGTACTGCTTTTATGGAAATCCATCTAGCATTCTCAACACCCTCTTCGACTTCATCACTCTGACCCCCCACGTCCAGAAGATCGTGTTCCCTCCTTGTTTCCTGTGCACAAAATCCCTGTCAGACTTGAGTACCAAAAAGAACATGTTTATGAAGCCGAGCAAAGCACAACTTACTGTGTGAAAATCACTTAAAAACTTCATTGTGTGTGGACCAGCATCACCAGATGCAGGTTTAGAACGCCTGGCTGTTTGAAGCCATCTACAGACACCATTAACAAATTCTTCTTCATCGATAAGTTGATTATGAGAAGTATCAAAATCTACCATTATTCTTTTCACGGCGTCGTCATGATCCAGGTCTATCTCCTCAAATTGAATTCCAACAACCAGTGCTCTCATTTCACCATGAGTAAGATGTCCATCTTTATTTTCATCAATTGTTGTAAACAACCTGTTTATGCGATTAAGAAGTCAGCGGCAACCAAAAGGATGAGAATATGAAAAGCAACAAACTTCCTTAAAAGTAACATGTCTTAAGTCAAAGCACAGTGGAGAGAAATTCTTACTTTCTAATTACTTCTTTATTTGGTTCCCCATCATCTTTCAGCAGCCTTCCCAATGAACGCATCTTCAAATGTTTCAAAAGTCCCAAAATAACATGTTTGTGTTTAATATATTCCAATTTTCTCCTTTGTATCCAGGGTTGGAAAATCTGCACCATTTTTTCATTTTGCTCAATTTCTAGATGTTTAAAATAACAGTACACAAATTTGTCGAAACAAATAATAACAACAGTCATATATTTATCTGGTATGAAGTTATTGAAAGCGCCAACTATAGATTAAATTAAATTATGTGTACCATCAGTGTTAAATAAAATGGCACAGGAAAAACAAGTACAGTACAAATAAAGAAAATTACCTGGTAAAGGCAATAAGAGATCAATAAACAGATAGAGACAACAAGACCAATCAAAACTGCCAAGTGCCTTCCAGAAGTTGAATGGAGAATTTGTGGTAATTGAACAATCACAAATGGAATGACAGATATAATCATAATCCTTGCAGCATAACTTGTCCAAATATCAGTGCTAACACCAGAACCTGCACATAGAGATTTTAGTAGAACTGCAGATCAGAATGAATTGAACACTCCAGGCATGTACACAGAACGGCATAACTTCAGACATTGTGGTTTAAAAACAATTAAGAAAAAGGTAAATCACAATATAGTTGTCAACAACCAGCGCCCTTCTTAGAGTCTAAAGCTCATCTAATTTTTAACAAAGGGCGACAATAATGATCAGTGCATCCATCCAGTTTCTGAATGCATTGTACAATAAGTAATCCTAAATCCTGGTGGAAGAAACTAAGGTACTTACAGTCAGTTTTAAATTGTGATTGTGTTGCCACATTGATATTGCAAAAAATTGCAGTCAAATATGGCTGACACAGGTGCAATTTTAATAACCAAGACATGAAAAACCTTGTCACAGAGCGTTTTTTAAAACCTTGCTTGCAGTTATTAAGAAGTTAAATATCTCCCAAATATCATTTCTTGTTAGAGATGTTATCAAATAAAACCATTCATTTGCTTTCACAGGGGGGGGGGGAGGAAAGGGAGAGATGAAACTAAGCACAGAGTAGGTTGTCCAGTGCATTGCGCATGCTCTGAGCCAAGGGGATCTAGCATGAGAGGACATGTTAGCGACGTTATAGTGTAAGCTCTAACAATGATTCATGACACTCCTCAAAGAACAATCCAATTAACAAACAAGTATCCAGCATAAAAATAGTGAAAGATAAAACATAGTGAATGTTTTAGAAGAGAGTTGATTGCTTGGATGACCACAAAGATGAGGAAAGAAAACACTATAATCTGAATGACAGGCAGAAAGAAGTTTGATGCATTAACTCAAAAATTAAAATAGAACAATGAAGAATATCAAATGGCATACCAGTTAAACTGAAGCCTCTAGTGTCTTGTGAATCTATCGCAATTGAATCCTCAATGTCACACTTGCCAACGATAACACAAGTTCCCCATATTATAGTCAGAAGCAGCACTGTTGATCCAGCTAACAGTCCCATTCCAACAGATACCTGACTTTGAGCAGTTTCTGTACTTCCTGAAAGCCCAGACACTAAACCAAACAAGAAAGACAAATTAGATATCAAAAAGTCAAAAAATATAAACACACATACACTAAAAAACATTACGGGCATGTTTTGATTGGCTTATTTGAGTTTATTTACCAGCATATACACTTATGAGACTATTTGAGAGAACTTATGAAAACAATTTATGACATGTCTATAAGTTGTTTTCAGCTTATCTCCATAAGCTCTTTATGATAGCTTGTGAAAACAACTTATGACTTATATGAAAACAGTTTGATTTTATTTCATCTTTTATTAGAGAAATATCTTACACATAAACATTTATATGATAAGCGCTCAACTAAGTTGTTAATCCAAATAGGGCTAAATAAAAATAAGCTATTTTTATGTTCACAAATCCAAAGCAAATATTATGCTTGCGAGGTTAGAGAGAGAAAAAAGAAGAAAACTGCAGTGGAAAGTGTCATTGTAATTCCATCTTGTGGGGTTCATGCTTTCTCTTATGCTGCACAAAAGTGAAGCACCAAAAGAAATTGAAAACGAAGGCCAAATAAAAGAAAGAGAAAAAAAAAGGAGAAAATGCAACATAACACAACAGATAAAGCAGAAACTGGTTCAACACAGAATCCAACTGAGCTAATCCAAGATATATTCTCTCCACTGAGTCATATAACGAGTCAGAAATATCTCCACAAAATACCTCAAAAAGTAATATACATAAGAGTCAAAACATAAAAAGGAAGATATTTGACATGAACAAACAAGGTTCCGATTCTTCCGGAGTGGCAGTGAACAAAAAAGTTATACTCAAGAATAGTAATATAACGACTCACTTTAACTAACAAACCCAGTGAATAAGACAGATGCAATTAGAACAACCCAAAAAACTGATATTTTACAACAAAATAAAAATAAACAAAATTTTTATTCTTTTAGTTACAAGAGTAGAATATACCCAACCAAGTGATTGGATTCAAACAGTTACTCGAGTTCGAATCCTGAAACAATTTTTGATTTTACTTTACTTATCCCTTGGAACGAAATCTGAATTACTAAGGTTAACACCTAAACATGTACTACCTTTAATTAATTCATTTTCTCAAATTTTTACTCCCAAAAAATGATATTCTAATTCAAGCTAGAATTTGGTTCCAAAATAACCTCAAAATCAACAATTTAACAAAATCAATATTTGTGGCTATCCAATTAAACAAAAAAAAGAATGAATTGAACAACAAAGAGAATCAGTTGTAATAGCTAAAATTTTAAAAATAATAAAATAAAATAAAATAAAAATGAATTAATTTAGTACCGAGAATGAGCATTGCATCAGGGAGAGCACCGAGTACAGGAAGAAACAATCCACCAACAATGCCGGGACCTAAGATCTCAAGCAAGAGTTCACTACCGTTAGATAAAAACGTAGCAGCAGTGTACATGAGAAAACCATAGACCAAGATGAGAAACAAGTTTCCAAGAATGGTGGTGGTGCACGGTAAGAATCCGTAGGTCTCCTCGCAGGTTGATTCATCCGTGGGGAGTCTGAGAACATTACTCCAACCATCGGAAACTAGATCGGGTGTAAGGAAGCGAGCGTGGGCGTGACTGCAGAGGATTGCAGCGACAGCGATGAAGAGAAAGAGGAAAAGTGTGTGGTTGCGGTGCCGGCGGTGGTGCCGGCGGGAAGAGGGAGGGAAAGCGAAAGAGAGAGACATGGTTAGTTAGTTATGTGTATAACAAGGGTGGCTAATGGGTGAGAAACATGTTTTGGTGTTGACTGTTTAGTAGGAAATGAAATAAGATTGGGATATATGGTAGAAATGGAACAAATATGTTAAAAGTAGAAAATTTCTTTACGCGGCGTTAACGAGGATCCTTACGCGGCGTTAATCAGGATTTGATTCAATTTAATATGTGATTTTTATACTAGTTTATCATTATATTTTTTATTTAAAAATTCATATTTATAATATGTTACTATAAAAGGTAACCTCACATTCATACCTTTGACTATTATTGCTTTTTTTTTTTTTTACTTAACTCGAGACA
>JBBPBQ010000003.1:45458455-45505931 GCA_037974755.1 Cicer yamashitae
ATATATATATATATATATATATATATATATATAAATAAATAAACGTGTGTTGATTTTTTATGTGTTTATAAAATATTATATTATATATACATAAATGTATTTAGTTTTTATTTTTGTCTTTTAATGTATTTAGTAGTATTAATTAAGAGTATTTAAAAAATAAAAAATAAATATATTTAGTAACATGTGCTGCTTATTTTAGGGATATTTTTCTTTCAAAAGATGTTTATATACGTGGACAACGTTAGAAATTAATAGTATTAGACAGAGTACATTATAAAAATAATAACTATATCCCATAATTTATAATAAGTTATATTAGGAGACAAAAAAATCAAAAAAGAATTATATTTAAGGACAAAGTTATCATATAAAAAATACATTTATAAAAATGGTAAAGGCCTATTCTAACTTAATTTAGAGGTCTTATGTTCAATAGTCTTGAGAATGCAACATTGTTAAATGTTTTGAGGGAGAGTTTTGTCGTCCATTGTAGTCCTACCGAACTCAAAAGATAATATGCGGTTCACACAAAAAGAAGTATAAAAATTTAAAGAAAATAATATCATTGATGTAATGATCATACTTTTTTTACTGTTAAGAAGTGTCTTAAGAGCATACATCGCGGAATCTATTGTTGAAAAAAGTTTTAGCTAAGAAAACGACTAACTGCTCTTAACTTTTGATTTTCTTTTTGTTTCAAATGATTATGTTGATGAATGAACTATGTCCCTGGGCTATGGATTCTTAACTACTCCGGCCAAAAAATATTAAGAATGACGTGGATGTTTAAATTACATAACTACAAATACATAAAGTAAAGTAAGTTGATAAAGGATAAAGATAAGCGTAAAAAACTTATTTGATTGATTTTGTGTGTCTAAAATATTACAAATATTAGTATTTATAGGCAGAGTTAATTCTACTGGCCATAAACTGTGGCCTACAAACATATAGTCATGCTCGACTAATTACGCAGGTAGTGTATATTGACTCTTTAAATTTTAACGATATATTCTTTTTATATTTGATTCCTTAATATGTACCTTTTACTTTCTTACAAAATTGTAAAATACTAATTAATGATAAAATGAAAGATATTTTATTGTAAATACATAATGATTAAATGGTTTTTAGTAATTATTTTATTATTATTTTTTTAAGTTTTAACTCAACTAACAAATGTCTACATTGTTAGGCTGGACGTCTTGTCTCGGGTTCGAACTCAAGACCTCACAATTGTATGAATTAATTATGGTGAAATTTACTATATATTTTAAAACAAAAAATAATAATTTTTTAAGCTAGTGATTTAATCAGTACTCACTTTAACACGCTAGTATTCCCACAGCATTCAAATATAAATGAAAAATATGTCATGTTTGATGGACTCAAATATTAACAAATTTTACCGCATTTAATGTTTGATTTCATAAAGCAAAATCTCATAGAAAGTAAAATGAAATAAAAAAATAGTTTAGAATACAAACATTATTTTGATTACATCTAAAAATTAAATTAACTAAATTCTTAACTAGTATATATATAATTTATATACATTATCAGTATAAAGAGATTTTATATTGTCAGTCGATCATAAGTATTATATCATTAAAAATATTTAACTTTTATCATAATTATCTTTAAACTTATATACACGAATGATTGTAATTTATTAATTATGTAAAAACATGTATATTGATAGTGCATGATAATTATATATATAATTAATTTTGCTCATATTTGAGTAGTACATAAAGTATTGTTCTTTAAATTCTTTTAAATAAACCTTTATAAACGTTAACCATTAAAATAAAATAAAATTCTCTTTTTACTCTCATGTTTTTTCATAAATCAATAAATTTTATATGAATCAATTAATTGAAAAAAAATGTATTTTATAAGTTTGAATTGACTAATTTAAATATATATTTTTGTACATTTAAAGATGTTAAAGTAAAAGAAGAAATAGCCAACTCGGTGAATTTGAGAGAGTGGACATAAACACATGTTTGGTAGATGGATGGAGAAGATAAAGTGAAAGTGAAAGTTGAAGTTGAAGTGGGCCAGGTGGTGTTAATGTATTATCTGTACTATAGCAGCTGCGAGGGCTTGGAATCGTTGGATAATGGGTTCCACTCTACCATCTTCTATCTGCGATTACTATAATGACCTTGTCACTTCTTCTCAAATTTTGGGGTGAATGACCCACATGGTGTCGTTTTCTAATAAATTAAAAATAAATATAATTCTTTTTCAAATTATTGCAACTCCTACATTCAAGGTGTCCCTATCTTTCTTCTTGTGATCCCACTAGCGGTGTAAATAGGTATGTCGACCGATAGAGAAAGAGGTTTATGGTTTTAGTTTACAATAAGTTTAGATTAAGTCAGATTTAAAATAAATAAAAAATGAGATTTTTCTTATAAATAGACAAAATCAAGCATGTTTTATAATGTTATATGTTACCATAAGAACAACAACGGAAAACAAAAGAAAATATATGTATCTTCTTTCAATTAATTTGAATATTTCAACTCATTATTGTAATATATGATTAGTTTTCTCATTTTTAAATTTTAATTTTTAAATTTTTTTTTAAAATGTATCTCGTATGTATAGCATATAAAAGACTTATTTAACTTGAAAAAATAAATTACATGTTATTAACAAAAGTTTGTTAAGTGAACTATTCTACTTAGGTAAATATAAATAAAAAAGTTTTTTACTATATGATTATTATATATTATATTTTATATTTTGTGTTAAATTATAAATTTGTTAATAGTTTTTGTAAATTATCATATTGACATATATCAATTTTTGACATATTTAAAAGTATAATTTTTTTACCAGATATTTAAAAGTGTTATTATAAAAATAGAATTTTAAAAATCTATACAATATTATTTTTTTTTAAATATTGCGTTAGATATTAAAATAAAACTTAATTTTATAAATATATTAATAAAAAAATCATTTGTCGTAGGCTTTAAAAAAAAGTTAGACAAGAGCTTTAAAATAGACCTAATGATAAGTAATAAGTCATCTTCAAACATAATATTTTTAAAGTATGTCAAACTCAAACTTTACCAAACTTAACCTAGTCTAATTTATTTTCAATTATCTGTACTTTTCAACTCTAAAAACTTCGACGCAAATGCTACGAGTTAATAGACATCAATTTGTTATTACCATTTGTTGAAAGGTGGCATAGGGAGATACCACTTTCTATTTTCCTGTTGGTGAAATGATAGTTTCTTTAAAAGGTGTTGGTCTTAAAATCAACTTCACAATATGTCTTCATGCTTAAAGCAGATTTCGTTTAGTTTCTATCTATCTTTATTTTGCCACCCCCAATGATTAATTAGAGAAAGAAAGGCGAGTTAATCAAATACTAATTTAAACATATAAAAATCATAAAAACAATTTGATATATTCAAGCTACAAAACAAAATATAAGTATTTCATTCCTGCCACAATCAAACAAAAAGTAAAAGTTTATAACTTGATGTAATCTTTAAAAAAAAATGTCACTTTGTCAAATTAATCATAAACCACAATTGTCAACGGTGACTTCCATTATCTCTTGTTTGACCTTCACTTTGTATTTTCACTTCCAACATCAGCAATTGAAGTAGTCGCTCCAACATCAAATACTAAAATACAAGAGTAATTGATTCAATATCAAATTCTACATAAAATACATGAGTAAAATATCAAAGCATATAAAATATGAGTAAAACATGAAAGCATATAATATGAGTAAAACAACGTTTTTGGTTCAACTAAACCGACTATAAATAAATATTATGTTACTTCTAGTCAGTAGATTCATCTTTTTGTTGTTGTTTTTGCAAATTTTTCGTGTAAATTTACAATTTAAATGTCTAATAAAGATTAAAATAATATGTCATTTATCCATTAAAATTTTAAAATTTCGACAATTCTAAATTTTTGTTTAAGCTCTGTCATTTATTACACGTCACTAACAATTAAATAATTACAAGAGTAAATAGGTACATCGGTCATTTAAATGGTAGGTATCAGTTCAATTAATCTCTGAATTTTGTAAATTGGCAAATACATATCTGAGATTGTAAATTATAAAATAGTAATCAAAATGATTCATATTTAAAATTTTATCATTAGATATTATAATGTGATGTGTTAATTAAATATTTGACTTTTCCATATTGATCTCATATCAATGTCATCACAACATCAACTAATTTTTCTATGTAATTTAAATCTTTCAGGGACTAATTTGTTCACAATTAGTCAATCCACAATTACTCACAAACTTATCTCCGAAATAACAAAATCACATCGATAAATTTATCCTCGAGAAGATGACATTGATGTGGGATAAATATAGATAAACCACGTATTCAATTATAGTGTCATATCAAAATATCTAAACTACAAAAGTTTATACATAAACTATTTTGATTGATATTTTACAATGTCATAAATGTATTTACTAATTCATAAAATTCAATGAGTAATTTGACCGATGCTTACTAATTTGCATATCCACTTTAATTAAAGATATAAATAGGGCAAATACAAGTTGGCACCAACAATTTTAAAAAAAATTGAAGTCGTGCTTACTTAATGCAAGATCAAGATGAATGTACATAGTCTTTTATTTTCACACTAATTAATCCAAAGAAGATAAAGAGAAAATGCAAAATCCAAAATTAAACATAAAATTAAGCTGAAATTTATTAAAAAAAAAACAAAAACAAAAATGGAAGACATAACTATCAATATGGCTTCCACCTCAAAGTTCTATACTTTTTTCCTCCACGATGTTCATGAACAAAATCAAGCTGAGGAATGATCCTATACAGCATGTCATCAACTTTCTTAGAATACCACATTCTCCATCTCTTCCACAAAATAATAGGAATAATAAAAATTCCAAATCCAAAAGTGAATCCCAACTCTACACTCAAGAAATTCCAATGAATATTTGAACTCTCATCATCATCATGTGTTTCATAACCATGTGATTGTGTTGGTGAGAACCCTTTTTCACCATTTGAATTTTGAGTCAATGGAGGTCCAAATAGCCCTTCATTGCCTATAAATGAATCAGGTTGAAAAGATTGCATTTGTGTTCCAATTGGTATTTTTCCCACCAAATGATTATAAGAAATGTTCATAACTTCAAGAAATGTTAAACTTGCAAGCTCATTTGGAATCTCTCCACTTAAGGAGTTAAAAGACAAGTCTAAGGATTCAAGATGTTTTAGATTGCTTATAGAAGAAGGAATGTTACCTAAGAAACCATTTTGTGACAAGTTAAGAGCATGAAGTGATGTAAGTTTCATAAGCTCTTGAGGTATTTGTCCTTCAAAGTTGTTTGATGAGAAATCCAATGAAGTGAAAGCAATGAAGATTTTAACCAAATTCATTGTTCTACCTTTGTTAACAATTGTAATTGAATCCTCATAGCTTCTAAGACCAACACCTTCTTCAAAAATATGTAAGACTATATGGTCAAGCAAATAAGGTGGTTCTTCTTCAATAAATTTAGCTAACTTCATTTGAAGCTCACTATTGAGATCAACTATTGCAGTTTTCACATTCATGGGATTGAAGTTATCATAGAGATTGAAAAATAAATGACCAAAGTTTCCACCTTTATCTTCATCAAGCATCAATGCTTTCCAACTTTGTAACAATGGTGGTGGTAATGTACCATTAAAATTGTTGACTGCTAGATCAACAATTCTAAGTGTCTCCCATTTTTCATTGTTATTAGGACATTCAATATGGCCATGCAATTTGTTTGTCCTTAAAATCATGACTCTTAGGGAGGAAATTTTGTTCAAGAAGCAAGGAAACCTATCAATTAATTGATTGTTTCCAAGGTTTAGAACTTGAAGGTGTTTGCAATTAGACAAGGATTTTGGAATGGTTCCACTCAAAAGATTTCCACTTAGATCAAGAAACCTTAGATCACATGATGTTGTGAATGCATCTGAAATATGATCATTGAGTTGGTTTCCACTAAGACTTAGTAGCCTAAGAGTGTTGCTCCTTTGTGTCAAACACATTGGAATTTTTCCATTGAAACTATTATGTGAAAGATCAAGTGCTCTAAGACCTGAAATGTTGCAAAAGGATTCATGGATTGTTCCATGAAAACTATTGTTTGAAAGAGAGAGAAAATATAGGAAGGGCATGTGACTCTCAATGTCTTTCAAGCTAATAGAGGTGAATTTGTTGCTTGAATAATCCAAATAGATTGCATTTTTCAAGAAAGTTGGAGCAAGCCCTTGTAATTGGTTGGAATGAAGGTCAAGTTTAAACAAATTTGAACTAAGATTATGCAAAGGCCCTTCAAAACTTGTTAGAGAATTATAGGAAACATTTAGAACAACCATAGACTCAAATCTCCAAATCCAATTGGGAATTGTTCCTGAAATTTGATTGTTGGATAAGTCTAGGTAGAGCAATGAGGATTTATACTTCAAAAAGTTAGGAAATGATCTCAAATTGCATGAAGGCAACCAAAGAGTTTTCAAATTAGGAAAGGATAATGATGCATCATGGCCATCCCTTATACTTGCATGATCAACAAATAATTTGTTGTGTCCAAGATCAAGTGTAAACAAATTTTGAAGCCTACCAATCACATCAAGTTGTATAGTGCCATTGAACTTGTTTTTGGTAAGTTGAAGCAATTGAAGTCTTTTGAGTTTGAACATAGACATAGGAATAGGCCCTTCAAAATTATTGCCACTTAAATCAAGCATCTCTAATAATGACCAAGAAGCATTTGGAAATTCTTCTAATACACCCTCAAATTTGTTGTAATAAAGCATGAGTTGTTGAAGAGATTGAAGTCTAAACAAAGATGAAGGGACTCTTCCATAAAAGGAATTATCTCCTAAATCAATGCTTGTGAGATTTATAAGTCCCTCAAAATGACTAGATGGAATTGTACCATTGAAATCATTATGATTGAGAGATAAAACTTTAAGGGACTTGGAATTATTAAAAGATGGAAGAGGACCAATGAAGTTGTTGAATGACAAGTCTAGATGAACAAGTTGAGTAAGATTAGAAATTGAATTAGGAAGTGTTCCATTAAATTGACAATTTGATAGATCTAATGCAAACAATTGACTCAAATTGTGAATAGACTTTGGAAGAGGTCCTGAAAAATTTGTATGGCTAAGATTCAAGTTGTGCAAAGATAATTGATGTGGAAAATTTGGTAGAGAACCATGAAGACCAAGATTATAAGAAACATCAAGCACTTGAAGTGAGGGAATTTGGAATATCTCAATTGGTACATGCCCTACAAAGCCAGCACTTGATAAATTCAAATACCTCAAATTATTTAGAGTTTGAAACTCTTGATGAATCTCAGAATGAAAATCATTATAAGCCACATTCAAACTTTGTAGATACTTTAAGTTGAAGAGATTAGTTTCAACTTGTCCAAAGATAAATTCATGACTTAAGTCAAGAGCTATAACATGTCCTTTGTTGTTGCATGTTACTCCATTCCATTCACAACAATTTTTTCTTGGATTCCAATCAACCAGTTTTGTGGACTTGGTTGAGTTGAATATGAGGTTGTTCTTCAATTGGAGCAACAAAGATTGTTGATGACCAAGACAATGGCTTGTCACAAAAATAATATTGATGCTAAGGTTTATGAGGCAAAAGGGTAGCAAGGAAAGCCATAAAAAGATAATTTTCATTGGAGATAGTTATGAGAAACAATGTTGCTACAAAAAATGATTTAAGGTTTGAAGATAGTTTTTTTGTCTTTTGAGCATATGTTGTCTCTCCCATTTATAGATCCTTACGACCCACATTTGACAAACACAATTCAAAATTTCAAATCTCCACTCTCCAAGACCTACAATGTCAACATTCAGGTATTGACCAACAAAACTAGTAGAGGAAGACTTTGAACTTATTAAGGGGGATACAACTGATGTGATTAAAGTCATGATCGGTAAAAATTAGCTTAAAAACTAGTTTTTAGTTCTTAAGCTAACTAAAGAGTTTAGTTTGGTAAAATTAGTGATTCAATTAATTTAAAAAATTAGCTTAAAAACTAGTTTTTAGTTCTTAAGCTAACTAAAGAGTTTAGTTTGGTAAAATTAGTGATTCAATTAATTTAAAAAATATAAAATGATATAAAAGAACATTCTTAATTAAAAATAAATTTTATATTATTTAATGTTTAAAATATTTTAAAATTTATTAATCTGATATATTTTTTATTTATTTAGCTAGTTTATTTATTTTAAATTATAATAAATAAAATATTTATAAATAATTAATGTTATGATAAATAAATTATTATTAATCTGGTATATTTTTTATTTATTAAGCTAGTTTATTTATTTTAAATTGTTTACTTTAAAAAATTATTTATTTAAATTATAATAAACAAACTATAAAGAATAAAAAAAATTAGTTACGATAATAAAAATACAATTGTAAAAAAAAATGATAAATTATAAACTCAAACGCTACTTAAATTAATTTATTAAAAAATATTATAAGTTATAAACTCTTAAGTGAATGTTACTAAACAGATCTTATAACATAGCTTATAACTTATAATCTATAAAGTAGCTTATGTGATTCGTCAAAGAGTACAACCATTCACTTTATACTTTCATGGTCCGGCTTACTTTGAAATGTAATTATGTAGGTTTTCGTGTTATATGGTTATTGTTTCTGACCAACAAAATCTAGAACTTAGAAATATTAAACATAATTAGACTTTTGTTTTGGAATTACCATCAGATTTTTTTTTTTTTTTGACTACATTTGAGGTTGACCAAAGAATGATATTTTCTAAATTTGATGAGACGTGAATAGTTACAAAGACCACTGTAAAGGGTCCTCAATGTCGATGAGGGATTTAGATCCTCTGAAGTAATAAACAAGTTCACAAACAGAAGTCAGCGCCAGAGAATTTTTTTTATATTCTTATTTGAAAATAGTATATTTAATTTCTTATAATTTTTCATAAATAAATACTAGTATATTAGAATTTTCTCCTCTACCAAGGTTTGAACGTAACTCAGATAATTAACTCCTTCAATCTTGGCTCAACTCAACTTCAACTTAAAAATGCTTAACAAACAGTGATTATTTTGTTAAAAAAAAAACAGAAATTCCATCTTATATAATTAGTTAATTATTAGAGATATTGAAACGACTGACTAGTTTTGTTTTTTTGATATGTTTGAATGAACCATTTTGTGATTTATGAAAGTACACATCACTGAATCAATATAATGTTGTAGTAAAGTTATTGGAACACAAAATTTAATACAAAATAGAATACCATATAAAATATAATGGAGTCGCCTTTTGTTTTTCATAAAATGTCATGATATTGTATTTGTTTTCTATTTTGTATCAAATTTTATGTTCCAATAACATTATTCAAAATACTAAGGTAAATCAAAATATCCATTGTAGCCGACACACATTTACAACCATTGTAGCCGTTCTAAAATAAAAGAAACTACAATTTTCTAAGTACTAGTCCGGATAATATAGCAATGTAGAATTCACCACATTGTCACATATTATGTCAACAAATATGAGTACTATGCACAACAATATCACAAACTTCAAAAGAATAAGGATTAATCTTGTTTCTCACATGGTTTCATCATCAAGTGCTCCTCTTCTCTCCCTGTTCACGAGCAATGGAAGCAGATAGAATTCCAAGATCGCGATTTAAGACCGTCATTGCAGATTCACATTCAGAGATTACTTTCGTGACAGAAGAGGGCCCTTCCGAAGTCTCAGAAGATCCAAAAGCAAGAGCTGCATGTGAGTCTCTAAGATTCCGTAGGTTCCCCAAAAACTGTGGCAAACAAACAGATATATATTTAAAAAGAAAACTTTATTAAAGTCAACAGAATATTAAACAAAATATGGCTGCCATTAATTGCTCAATTCTCAGCAGAATAAATTGAAATAACAGCAGAATAAATTGAGCAATGTTGAATAGAAACCAATACTAAATTTACTATGCCATACTAATAAGACGGTATTCATCACATCTATTTCCCTATTGAAGTATAAATGGGTTAGAATGTGTTTAACAATGGAGTAAACCAGATCAAATCAGACATAACAGGTTTCTATAAGATTATTTCAAGACCAGGTTTCTATAAGACATGCATTTTAAAAAAGTAACTGTCCGATTGAAAGTGTGTATCGTAAGTCAAGTCTATAAATGTTCACATCGATCCAAAATCGTTACTTGCTGTGTTGAGATATTTGAGATATACTCTAGTGTAAATATTCTTATTTCATTGTTTATGTTTCTGTTGTAAGTGATAGGATAAATTATTGGACTGATTTAATCCCTATGAATATTAAGTGATTCAGCTTATGTTAATCCCTGGAATGATCGTTGAAACTTCAAAGCCTTTCACCACCATCAAAGGTTCATTAATGTTAAAATGAAATACATGTTTACTTTTTAAAGGAGGGAAATGTAACTTTAACATAAGGGGAGGGGCGGGTATAATTTACCCTAAAACTTTTGTACAGGATATTAATATCCCAAACCCACAGTAAGCATATTTCAAAAATTCTAATGGATTAAATAAGTAGTTGACCCTGTAATAATTATAATTTATATAGTAGAACTGCCAACAGAGTTGCTCAAAGCCAGCTTAACATCTATTTGATCTCCATATTTTCAAGTTCACTACATAACCTAGAAACACTTGACTTATTTTGGTACAAGCATATTCAAGCCATAAGTTAAAAAATTCACTGCTGTATAAATATCATTCTGTCATCAGCAAAGATAAACTAGTTAGTCCTATGATCAGATCAAATTTTAATCAACTAAAACTTCTAGAGTTATTCATATGGATTAGATCAGATTTTTTAATCAACTAAAACTTCAAGATGGTACTGTCATATACTCTATCTCCCATTGTTTTATCCTTTTAACAACTTCAAAGTATGCGCCTAGATTGCTCATCACAAATTGAATGGAGAAGTCTATAACAAAATAGGGCTAATTGCTTAGACAAACATTTAACAAGTGAGCCGAGCATAGAAAGGTTACCTTCAAAAGCATTTTGTAAGCCTCCAATAGTCGATTGGCAGCTGGTCCAAACCCATGAAGTTGTGGAACTTCCATCATATGTGTCCATGGCCGAATCTCCTACACAAAAGCAATTGTTTAAAATCTTTCCCAGATGTTGTGTGCGTGTTAGGGGAAGGTGGGCATATCAAGTGAGAAATATATCTTATAGATAAAATTAAAAGCTAATGTTGACCATGCAATCTCACATGAATAGTCAAAATTGAAAATTACTTAAAGATTGTGTAATCACTAAAAATAAAGGAGTGTTCTGCATCTTCACGTTCTTGTTTAAGGACTCCTTCAATAGTTATTTATGGCAACACATAATTCCCACTACTACATTTACAGTTATACATGAAAGACACGTTATACATTCGCTTCATTGCTTCATTCAAAAATAGTCCCTACTAAATAGATATGTCCTAGCATCAGGTACTCTTCCTCAGCACAATGTATGGTTGACTCTGTTAAAACAACTTTGAGTATGCTAATATCAATAATGGAGGAGGGAGGTCCTCGTGGTGCTGGTCAGGGTGGAAGTGAGTTTAGTTGAGCCAACCTAGGCCGTAACTCAAGCTCAGCTAATTAAGAAATCAAGTCACTTTTTTCGGCTCAAGCTTGACTCACCTAAAGCTCCAGACTCCGTTGCTTCTAAAAAAATGAAACTGGTAAATTGGGTTGCAAAGCCACTGTACCAATTGAACATACTTCCATTGGGAGATAAAATTACATTGTATTGAGTAAGATATTTCATCTCAATTTGAGCTGCTAATTTTTCTTTCAAGATATGTTTCTCAACATCATTGTCACCAAATTTGATTATATAACCACATCATCACCATGGCTGTCTAAATCCTAATGACATTGTAATCTTGGTGAAAAATTAAGCATGAGAAAACTCTGTTAGGATCCTTTCTTTGAGAAAGAAAGAACTCCTGGAATAATGATGTAAAAACAGATTCAAATGAATAAAGATTGCAAACAAAGGAGGGATTTCTTATTTCTGAAGTGAGATTGAAAGAGAAGATGCAAAAGGTTTACAATGAAGAAGATGATTTTGAACTCAAGGCTACCCAAAAGGAGCCCTCTCCTTTCACACTAGATAATTCTCTAGTCACAAAACTCAATTCTGAAAAACTATCCTTCCCCTCTACCAATGAAGGGTTATTTAAAGACTTTCTAAGAATAACCAAAATAACAACTCTGTAATTTCTATGTATCTAATCAGACTACACAAGACTGTACTAGTAAATTATAATGTACTAGTAAATACAAGTTAATGTGCTTGCTAATTTCAATCCATTAGCAACTAACAATACAAGAGCATATTTTATGTGACTAATTCTAACAAACTCTTGACAACCACCTAAAAAACTCATCAACTTACTCAAATTATCCTGCATTCGATATCCTAACAGACTCATTAAGTCTGTATTGCGCCTTCTCAACCTGCGCACTCTACTACTATTTGAGTTATATTCAAGTGGAATCTCCATGTACACTTCCTTTCCCAAGTTTCCAAGTAAAAAGGAATTTTTTACATCAAATTTTCTCTAGTTCTCATCCAAAGTGAGCTGCAAGAGAAGATCTTAACAGTACGGAGAGGAGAGAGCTGAACTGGAAAGTTCGTTAGGTAGAAGGAGAGGAAACACATGTGAGTGGGGGTACATGAAGCGCGAGAATGGAAAGGGGGGCAGTTGGTCTTTTGAGTATAGTTTCAGCTTTGAGCTTGGGCAGAGAGAATTCCAAATTCCTCTAAGGCGCATTGCTATGGGGTTACAGGAGAGATCCTCTTGTGATACATTTTCCCTTGTTTTCCAATCAATAATACAATTTCTTCTTCTCTTTAATTAAGGTTCCTATATCTGCTCTTCTAATGCAGTATGTGCTCCACGAAGGCCTTTAATGTTGAAATTAAATCCATGTCACTCATGCTAGCTCTTGATATCGAGTTGTTATGAACCTTCACGTGGGATCGAGCCACAAGTCTAGACGCAGTAGAATATTTCTTTCAACTTATGTCAACCTCGCCTTTAGACATCGTCCTACTACATTTTAGATCTTGTATATTTGTAGAAATGTGAGATCCATATACAATATCGAATACTCATGATGTAGAAGTAAATAACTTGACTTCTGTAATAAATATACCTTAATAGATGTGTGAGAATTAAGATAATCTGTCAATATTCCTAGATTGTACAAATTCATAGATTACTTGTGAAGTTTTCCTAGAGCATTCAACATCCTAGCAAAGTGCTAATTAATTAGATACATTAAATATAAGTTGTGTGATCTTGAGTAAGACACACAGAAATTACACAAATTCTTTAAGATGTATCACTTACTTTCCTCTTCTTGCACTCTTCTAAATATTGTTGGCAGTTCCTCTTCCCAGTTTGACCACAATGAAAGCAGTTTCCCTTCTTTTTCACCCCACCCAAAGGTTTCAGGCAAGAAGTACCTGGCTTGAACTTCTTTTTGCCCTTGTCCTTCTGCTCCGTTCCATTTTGGACCATCAGAATGGCCTTCCCTTTTCCTTTTTTGAGATTCTGCTCAGCAGTTATCAACATGCTAGCAAGCTCTGGCATTGTCTTGACTCTTGTCAATATTGTCCGTGTTGTAGTTCATGATAAATTGACTATAACTATCCGGCAACGATTGCAGGATCAAGTCAGTGGCCAACACAAGACACAGAGTAGCCCAATCTCTCTAGGTTCTCAATGTACCCAATCATCTTGAGCACATGAGGACCAACTGGGTCTCCTTCTGCCAGCTTGCATTGGAAAAGGGCTCTGGAAACCTCAATCCTCTCATGTCTTGCTTGCTTTTGATAGAGCACCTTGAGATGCACGATCATATCATAAGCCTCAGTGTTCTCATATTGTATTTGCAAATCCGAGTTCATGGTAGCAAGCATGAGACAACCAATATCTAGGGCATCATCCTGATGCTTCTTGTAAGCATCCCTGTCAACCTTAGGGGCAGTAGTAGTAGGTGGTTCAGGAAGTCGTTGTTCAAGTACATATAGTTTTTTCTTGTGCTGGAGGACAATCCTCAAGTTCCTGTACCATTCCGGAAAGTTTGTTCTAGATAGTTTGTCCTTCTCAAGGATAGATTGCAGCGATAAATTTCCCAATGTGTTTGTTGTCGTGGTAACCTAAAAACAGAAACATGCAAAGTATAATGTAAACCTAGAGAGTAGCCCAATCTCTAGGTTCTCAATGTACCCAATCATCTTGAGCACATGAGGACCAACTGGGTCTCCTTCTGCCAGCTTGCATTGGAAAAGGGCTCTGGAAACCTCAATCCTCTCATGTCTTGCTTGCTTTTGATAGAGCACCTTGAGATGCACGATCATATCATAAGCCTCCATGTTCTCATATTGTATTTGCAAATCCGAGTTCATGGTAGCAAGTATGAGACAACCAATATCTAGGGCATCATCCTGATGCTTCTTGTAAGCACCCCTGTCAACCTTAGGGGCAGTAGTAGTAGGTGGTTCAGGAAGTCGTTGTTCAAGTACATATAGTTTTTTCTCGTGCTGGAGGACAATCCTCAAGTTCCTTTACCATTCCGGAAAGTTTGTTCTAGATAGTTTGTCCTTCTCAAGGATAGATTGCAGAAATAAATTTCCTAATCTGTTTGTTGTCGTGGTAATCTAAAAACAGAAACATGCAAAGTATAATGCAATAAGCATATTCAGAAAGGTCTTTTATTAAATATCCATTCTTTTATTCAAATCAATGTTTACAACAATGACTCATAAAAACCATCAGAATTTTCTAGCGAGTCAAGATCCATAAGTCACCTAGTTTTGAGTAGCGTTCTCTAAACACTATTTGGCTAGTTAAGTAGAAAATACTTTTCAATTACATCGCATGCAACTCTTGTACAGTTTGGGTGAACACTTATTCAAAATAATCTTATGAATTAATGGCTAATGCTGTGCCTCTTAGCTTTTCAATCATATTGAAATTAGCCTAGTTGTACCCAATGGTTGACATATAGATATTGCATGTATTCTATCTGTCTTACTAGTATAGATAAAGGCATCCTGCTTCAGCAGACCTACACTTAATCTGTCCTAGCCTTGACAAGTGGCATGCATTGGATGACATATTTTTATGTGACTTAATATTAACTTTTGAGGGATTTTTAATTAAATTTATCTCATCATTAAACATACATCATTTGTTAAAACTACTTAAACATAACACGTAAAAGCATGCATCATTCATATATGGTCAGAGGTTGGTATCTGGTAAGACCTAACCAGGCCCGCTAGTAGTTACTTGTAACTAGGGAATAAGAGAGAGGAAAGAGGTAGGCAGATTTGTGGAGCATGGATTCCCTTTAATCACGATCCTCCTTCCACCTTTAATTATCTTCAATATAAACTCCTTGAAACTAACCCTTATCTCTTCCAATTCCTCTAACATTTCCAACCCCAAAAAGATGCCTACCCCATCTAATGCAAATAGGTAAAAGTCCTAATGATTTTCCAACCCCTACATCTGTACCTTTAACCCCTAGTAAACCCCTCGAATTCTTACATTAAACCTGTCACCCACTTTTACCAAAAATGGTGCTGTTTCCTGTACAAGTAAGCCCAAGTTGGCTAAAACTATTGGGTTATGTTTTCCAAATTGAAATTTCCAATTCATCAAATGCAATGCAAACAAAACAAACCCTAGTACAGTCATTTAAAAGTAAATATTTACAATTAGTAATAAAAAACACATTATGGTCAGTTATAAACTTATAATTATAGCCATATACATTCTTCTATGATCATTCTTTATTTCGTGGCAAAGGTTTTGGTGCCTTTTATCATAAACCCAACCAGACACAAATATGAGGCTTACCATATAACAATAACAAGTGGAGCTATCCAACTTTTTATAAGGGCAAGAAAATTACAATAACAATTTTCAGCCATGGCAGGATAGTGACCACGTGACTGTTGATCCAGATGAACCAGCTTTTCTGGTCTAGGTACTCAAACTATGAGATATTAGAAGCATGTAGTCCCTGACCAAATTGAAATCAAAACTTCACAAATAATGGTTTCATTGTTGCCATGATGGTTTCCTTACTTGTAATACATAATCTTTATTTGATTGGGTTTGAATAAATCAAATAATAGAGTTTGCAAAACACATTAGTAAAGCCTGATCAAACCTTAGTGTAAATCAAGTTGAATGTTCTAGCTGTTTGTAGGAAAGATTCCAAATTTGCCCGCAGTTCGGATTCCACCTCAGCATACTCCTCATCTGGATTGTAAGCATGCTACAAACAGGACAAAATAGCAACTATATTAAAACTAGTACAACAGTACACAACAACAATACTCAGAAACAATGTATCAAAGTATCTTCATTTAAAAAAAAAAAACAGAATTTAAAAAGGGAGTAAGAAACAGCGGAAAAAGAAACAATGTTGAGAAACATGGCGAGGACCATGGAGAGGAGTTGAGAGAAAATGAGAAATGAAATTCTAACCACAAAATAGCTACTTTGTTTCCAGTTTTCAATTATTTGCAAAGTAACTAACTGCTGTCTCAGTAAACTAATCCAACTAATCTATAATAATTAATTAGTATGATGCGAACCAAAATCAGAATTGCAGAAAACAAAGAAAAATGTATTGATAAGTCTCTTAACAAAGGCTGATTCCTCTCTACAAGATATTGTTGCAACCAAGAAATAACTAAAATAGCAATGGAATGGAGCTACGCTCCTTTGCAAGATGATCAATAACTAAACAGTAAAGGTTAAACCCAATTTTGAGAAAGAACCAACTATTCTGCTAAGCACCAAAAAATTCAAACCAATAATTAATTATTATGTACTTCCACATTCCATGACTACTGCCCAAATACTCATTCTCCCCCACTGTATGCATGACTACCACATCTTTTCCCTACTCTCGCACACTCCCTTCCCCATTACCTCTCTCTCCTTCCTTGCTTGCTTCCTATTCCCTTCTTCTCTCATACACCCTTAATGTTGCTCTGGGCCCAATTCCCTGACAACCCAAATCCTTATCCCTCTTTTTACCACTCCTTCGGTACTCATATCTGCTTCGTGTGTTCGTTTTCCTTCTTTCTTGTTTCTTCTCAACCATTGGGCCCAGCCCTGTTGTTCCCTCCATCACGAGTAAAATCTTCTTCCGCCCCCCTCTCCTATTTCAAGTCATTGCTTTCATTTTGCATGTGTCATTGTCCTCATTATCCCCTCAATCTTCCAGCCAATAGCTTCTGAGATAGAAGTCTGCATTCCATCCAACCAACATTCTACTCGCTACAAATGACTCTCCATTCATGTAGACACCATCTAGAGGCTTCAAGGACCGAGAAACGTAATACTGATAACCAATCTGAGAAGAACTATAATATAGTATAGAATTAACCAGTTCAGTCAACGAATAGCACTTTGATCACAAATGATAACAGCCCAAAATACAGAAACTGAAAGGAAAATATTGGGAAAGAAAAATAAACTCTCCTGCTTTATCCCCAAAACTTCTCAAATTAATGTATGCCCTTCCCACTTCCGTCCAGACACTTCATATTCAGTCCCACCCAGCCTCCTCACAATACCTACATTAAAACTGTCCACTGAATTAAATCCCTCCACTTGTTCTCCCACGGATCTATTCCTATTTGGGCCATTTCTGCCTTTTCCTTTTTTTTCTTTCTTTTGTAAACATGGACTGGAGGTCCATTAATCGTGGACCCATCAAACACCAACAGTCATTGGTGTTTGATGGGTTTCTTGGATTCCTAAAAGGTCCACAATGAATGGATACAAAACAGAGCTTTGTCCCCTTAAGTGAGTCCACCCAACTCAACTTAAAATAGACAAGGTTTAATGTGGCATCCAGATACCAAAGGCTTCAGACCAAATTGGCTTATTGTGATGATATCAAGATGATGTAAAATATAAGACAATGAACGGGGAAAAGTATGTGGTCATGGAGAAAATTTTCAAGTTTCTGATTAATTTCCAGCAGTACAGTATATAAAGATGCCATATGATATTGACTATTCAAAGACAAGAATTGGATTTAAGATGTTTAGAAAACCTTAGACGCTAAGTCATCAACTTTTTGTTGAAGATTCAACAATATTTTTGATTGTTCAGAAAGCTTTGACTCCAGCTCAGAAACATCTGGCCTGAAAAGAGTTTGATTAAAGAAACAAATTGTTACTTCAACTTGCAAGATAGAAAGTTCTTTTACTTGCAAAAGATAAATCATTTCCCACTTCCAATTATAGACCAGTTTGTGCATATTGAATGAATAAAAATTCAACAGTCATCCGAAAATATGAGCAGGAATATATGTTCAGATGTTACAGTGCTACGTAACTTCAGATACAAATGCAAAATTAAATGAATATATGTTCCTCTAATAGAAATCACAAATGAGAAAGGTAAAAAATTCATAAGAAAAGGAAGCAAGAAACTTTTACAATGGATATATGGACTGAATCTGAACATCTGCAGGAAACAATTTACATTCTTCAGAAAATATTTGCGCCTGTTTTTCGGCAATGCAATCAATCAATTGGATGTCCTTGGCTACCTGCTCGTCAACACTACAGAAATAAGAACACAAACCAAATTTATGTCAATACCATCTCTGCAAAACCTTAACTTAAAGAAAGAAAGACTCTACATTTCGAAATATATAAGACCAAGGACAACCTCCATTCTGGATTATCAGCATAGATAGTTGCCTCCACTAGATCTACAATAAGACGAAGCATCTCAGTGCGCTCTTCATAGCTTCCATGTCCCTGTTACATATATGCATGATATCAAATTCAATTATAGAAAACATGTGTATGAATGCTGGTATAATGCATGGGAAATCACATTCGGACAAAAACTTAAAATCTTCATTTTTCATTATATAATCCAAAGATGGTAAACTACTGCATCCAATAGAAAAAACATAAAATCTAGAAGCTAGGCTATCAATAACCCCCCTTTTTTATGATGTGCAAGAATCATTTGGCTTCTTATTATTATAACATAAATTATTTGCTAAGCTTTACGGCAAAAACTCTCAATGGGTTGGCTATAAATCATTAATGGCACATGTGAGTTAGATACAAATTAAAACAGAACCAGCCCAATCAATTCCTGTGCTTTAGCACATCAACTGGTTTTTCCAAATTTGCCTGATGGCCTGTGGCAGTCCACTCTTTCTTCCATCCCTTGTCTTAGAACTACTAACTCTCTAAAAACCAAGACAAGGGGACATGAAGATAACTAAAATACTTAGAGTAGGTTTGGATGGATAACTTTGGAGGGGAGGTGAGGGCTTATTTTTCTTTTCTATAAAATATTTCTAAAAATTAATTAAGTGTAATTAGAATGTTATATGATCATGTATCATGTTATTCTTTGAATTTTTAAGAAATCTCAAATATATACCAAAATATAGACTTAGCCCTCCAAACCCCTCAATCCAAACATACGCTTAAGACTAACTCTAGGAAGTCACAAGCATTAAGGCTCACATTGATGCTACATTTACCGATCTAAATGCCTCTTTAAAAACAATTGTTTACATAAATCACTCTAAATATAAGCCATTTTTTCCGACAATAATGTCAGGGTCAAATTATACTAGCAATACATACCACACTGAGATCAGATATTGCACAAAATGAGACATCAACTTCAAAAGCTATGCACAAATGAAGACAAAAGGTTATAGTGGAAACTGGAAAGAAAAGAAAAGTAAAGTAAAGAGAAATAAGTACATTGTTGTTCATAGTAAGAGCAAGACCTTATTTTCAACTTTTTTTATAAGAAATAAAATGAAAATGGATGCATAAAATATCTGAACCATTCAAAAGTGCAAACGCTTCATATAACAGAAATATAAAGGAATTCAAACTTGTCCTTAAGCATGTATCCAGTGGCTAGTAATATAGGCTTCTTAAAGAAACGAAGTTGGTGACAAAATAATACTATAAGTAATCAAATGACTAACTTGAATGGCTTCTGTATCTACAGCTGTCGTAATACCCAGGAACTTAGCAATCTCAGCCAAATCTACATATTTCAGCCATAAGAAGTAAAGTTACTGCAAAGGAAGATACTGCCAAAAGGTGTATGAGAGATAAACTTATTTAAAAATAATTAGCCACTAAACAACATTTTTGTGTGATGTACGAAAAAAAATAAAGTTGACAAAGCAATGATGACATGAAATACTCACTCAAATACAGCTACTTAGAGAGAGGGAAAAAACTGATTATTTTGCAAGAGTTTACAAGAAAAATTGACCATATGTCAATAGTCATGGAATAAAAGTGTACCTATTCTGTATAAAAGACATAAGCCACTTTGAGGAATATACACAGAATAATAATAGTTGATTTTGAGCAGGATGATATACAAAAACAGAATTGAGGACAAACCACAAAATCAGTCACAAGGAAAGCTTATATGGTGAGGAAAAAACCAGCCAATGAGGAATTTTTTCAAAACGGAGAATGAAAACTCTTACATTGAATTCGAGCCGTCTCCTCGTCACGATCAAGGGCATCACCTTGTAAGTTTTGTTGAGAAAAGGGTGATTTATCACCTAATAGCCTGTAGCAAGTACAAGAGTTCAATGCCATTTTGTCTTAACAAGGACAGGAATATGATGCATGTATACGGTACCGGGTATAGGTACGAGATATGGCATTTTAAGAAAACTCAAGGTACGGGTACGTCAATGAAAAGCATTAATTTTTTTATATAATTTAACTAAGGAGCTAAATTGTTCAATTCACAATACAAAATCACAATAAAAGTTTGAAGAGTCAAAAATTGTGTTTGATTACAACAACAAATAAATTCAAATATACAAATAATATTATATTAATATATAAGAAAATCAACAATTTCACTTGCAATGAAATAATGAGGGAAAATAGAGTACCACGGGTACTGGTACCGGTGAAGTACCCAGTATAAGTACTTAATCATTTTAGAAGTAAACATGCTTCAGAGTATATCACATATGTGCAAATAGGATGAAACAAGGTAATTTCAAACATTGAGAAGTGGGAGCACTACTAAGGCTATGATGCTAAAATAGAAAGAGTAGTATTGCCTCTATCCCTAAATATAAGCCTATCTTGAGAAATTTCTTTATCCCTTTTTATAGGATCACTTTCAAATTTTCAACTACATTCTTATTTCTTTACCAAAATATCACTAATTAATTTACATCTTTTTTGTAACCTATAAATAAGCAAAACATACTATAAAAGGCAAACTTGGAAAAACAACATCAATTGTTAACAAATTTAATTCTAATATCAACTTCCTTAATTCTCGTGATTTAGCCAACGTATCCTATATATAAGTACAGGGTTACTAAAATGGAGACTAACTCACAACTTCGATGGCAAATCCAAAATCACCTACATGATTATATGATATGGATGCAAAACAAATTAATTGGGGGTATTTATTAAACCAAGAAACTGCAAAAATTTTGAACTTCCCCTTTTTCTACCCTACTATTTTTAACTTTGGATGGTTACTACAAATGTGCATCAAGCCCACAACAAGCACAGTAAATCCCAATCATAGAGATGGTTGTGTGAAAGACAATTACTTAAAATTCCAGTTTGAGGAACATACATACGAACTCCCTAATTATGGTTATACACATAATCCAATTTGAGGAATATACGTAAGAATTCCAGTTTCCATTAACTTGTTTTTAAAAATTCCTTCACAACTCAAAATGATAACGGGGCATAACAGACAAAGAAAAGAAGATACCGAAAGAAGAGCCACTCCAAAAGGGCATAGCGCTCCATGCCAGCAAATAGGAGGGACTGTGCAGATGCATTTGCTCGTGTATAATTTAGCTTTGCTAATTTCTTCTGAATTTCTTCCATTTGTCTTGCTGCCATCTTCTGTGTGAACTTATTTAATTTTCCTTTTTCACTTTATCTTCAGTGTCTACTGGGTTTGTGACATTCTATCAAAGAAAGTTACAAAATATGCAGTTAAAATACTAGATATTGTTATATAGATTTCTAACTTGTAAGTGCATTTTCTTTAAAATGTGACTAGTACCAAGAAAAGAAAAGTTCTTTATAATAGAGGTATCCAAAGTAATCCAACCATAACAATCTGAGTTATTTTATTTAGCATCTATAATAATGATCTCTTGTGAAATTGTAACCAAGAGAGGATCTATTTCAATTAATCAACATTTCAAGGAGTCCGAAAACATAGTTCAAGAACTTTCATTCAGCGCACAAGTTAAACTAAACATGATTGAATGGTTCATCAAAACAAGGGTATGATCATAGTTAAAGTTCTTCCATTCTTCACTATGCACATTATTATTTACATCCACATCAAAATGAAGAATGAACATATTCATCCAAAAGAAAAATGTTTCACCTACATTTCCTTAAATACAAACCACAAAATATCAAAGAACAAGCACATTTAAAGTATCTCTAAATCGCAAATCATGGACTTGCTTGGTTTATCTCCACAGTGCCTTGGTTCACTGCTACCCTAATGATCGTTGGCACCACCAAAATCCTCTACTGTAGTTTCATAATCTACTTAAGCATATGCATAAAGAGAAATTAAACACAAGGAGTATAGGGACAGGGTTATATTCCAATTCGAACTCTATCAAATTAGTGTAAAGTAACTTTTCAAATATAACTAATTAATTGTAGAGTTTAACTCATCAATTACACAACAATACAAGAAAATCCAAAAGTTTATAAAATTTGACTGCATTCTAGAAAAAGCAACAATTATCAATTCTATTATATTAATTGAATCGCATTATCAAACAAGAACCTCGCAATAAGAACAACTTGCAGCAGTGACAATAAAAATTACCCGAAACAATCACTGAAAATATTGCTCTTTAAACAAAAACCTCATAATTAGAAAAACTGCAGCAGTCACAATATGACCAAACTGAAGCAGTTATTTAAAACATCACATTTCTACTTAAATCACAAATCCAAAAATATAACCAACTTAACCAACAATTAATCCCAATTGAAACAGCACTCATTAGACACCATCCCTAATAAGAGTTAAAGTAAAAGACGAAGATCAAAATCAAGTAAAATGTCTCAGGTACCATAAACAAAAGAGATTCAAAAAATTCATAAATTGAACAAACCTAAAGTGTATGCATTCACATTAACTGACATACTATGATTCAAACAACTCTAGTAGACATACACTAGCTTGCCAGTACCTTGATGGGAGAGAGAGGAGAGGACAGAGCGGTGGCCGGTGAGAAAATTTAGGTTTTAGAGAGAAGTGTGTAATTGAAATAGGAGAGTGGTCTCAAAGTTTGAATCTCTTAATCTAAGGTGCAAAAAACAAATTTCTGAGCGAAGAAGAATGGTAGTTAAAGAGAAATTTCTGAGGTCTACAATGGGATCAAAATGGTTGAAATGTTACAGTAAGATGCAGAGAGAGTGAGGAAGACGAGTGATTTGGATATGGTGCAGTTGTGACTTGCATGCACTTCTACAGTGATCACATAGAAAATCGTGCAATCAAGATCGAACGGTTTAAAAATAAAATTATTTTTTATTTTTAAAAAATCTTAAACTTCAAACTTTATTTTTGAACCATCCGATTCTGATAATGGTTTTCAATCTTGATCGTACGATATCTGATGTGGTGACTGCAGTTGTAATCGCATCAGATTCAAATCCGAAGACGAGGAGGTGGAAGACGTGAGAGAGAGTTTCAAACAAAGGTGTGATAAGATAAATTATAAATAAATAAGACAATGTATGTATTTGGTTTTCTTTTCTTTTCTTTTAATTGGTATACAATGGGTAAATATATTTTACATTAGTTATAATTATTAAATCATTAAAATTATTTGTTTCGTTGATATAATTAAATTCATTAAAAACTAGTCATAATACAAATCTAATCTCATTAATATTTATAAGGTATTCATAATTATTAACAATATAATAATAAGAATGAGATATGAATGTTAGGTTACATATAATGTATTGGGTTATCGGATTTGTAATTGTGTTTGAGTTTTTCTACTATTTCATTTACAGATAAAAACAAACAACTTGGCAAATAGAAACAAATATGCATGTTTTTCTTATTACGACCAATAAAGAAAGAGTTAGAGTATCATCATCTTTTCTATTCTTTTGAAACAATGCATGTGTGAAATGGTGTTTATAGTAAATTAGGGGATTTAGGATTTAAGATTTTGAAAGAAAAAAGAAATTGTCTACGTTATATTTAGAGGTTTTGGAATAGATGATTAAAATAGGTTATGCGTTTGAAACTATATAGCTGAATTTGAGGATAAAATAGAGTAGAATAGATGTTGTTGTTGTGGTGTTGTTTTGATGAATTGTGTATCATTACTTCATTTTCAATTTGATTATTTGATGAATTGATTGCTAATGTATTCATAATTTGTACCATTAGTGGTTGCAAAATTCATTAGAAATTGATGTGATTGAATTAGGAGATATCAGTTGAAAATTCGTAGGACATATATGTAATGTTTTGATCTTATTTTCAAGTGATTGTTAATTTTCTAAAAACTAGACTCATTTCCCTTCAATTTGAGTTGAAATTTCATTATATTTAATTGAGTATTGACGATTAAAAATGAATTACAAACTGGATCATTATCATATTTTGTAACCTTTGTCTATTATTTTGATAAAATACACTACACCAGAGTTTCTTTTAATGTTTCTATATTTATAAAATATCAAAGCTTGATTCAAAAATGCACATTCAAAAAGAAAAAGTTCATCATACTTTGTTTTAGTAAATCATCGTGTTTTTTATTTAAAAGTATATCTTCAAGACATAATATTTTTCTTCCGTATCATGTAATTCTTAATTAAAATTAAAAAATGTTTTTTCAAAAGTACTTTTTCTTCCGTAACATAGCCAAATGAACACTGTTCTTTAGAACTCTCTCCAAGTAAATTCATGTGGTCTAGTATAAACGTGAGACCAAATGCTTTCTTTTTAAAAAAATAAATAAATAACTTAATATATTTTATCTTTTATCAAATACTTTCTTTATAATTTATCTATAATTTTAGATTTGGTTATAAAGTCAAATATCAAATCTAATAACAATGAGATGAAAAAACAAAAAACTAATAATAAATATCTTATATTTCAAAAAATTTATAATTATTTCAAAACATGTCAATAGAGTTTTATGTAAAAATCTATTATTGAATTTAATAAATATTTTTAAAAAAATATTATAATAGATTCATATTGACGACCAAAATACACCACAAATAAAAATATAAAAAATAAAAGACAAAATTCATTAAAAATAAATAAAAATCAAATATAAAAATAAATAGTAAATAAAACAAGGAATCAAATTTAGATTTTTGCCATTAAAAATTTAGAAGTTCAACCTTTAACATACAGAACAACTGTACAAAATCCAATTTTTAAAAATGAACAAACTCTGATTATTTATTTTAAAAAAGCCTTAGTCCTTGAACGTTGTTAACTGAGATTATTTTTTTCTTCTTTACATCGTTAGCATCCATTTCAACCACAAAACATCTAGGATCACTCATCCCAACATGATGTTTGGTTCTTAAATTTGATATAACTCCTTTAAATAAAACTACCATAAAACAGGCATTTATGTTTTAAACAGATGTATAGCATTCATGTCAATGTATACTGGAATGTGCACATGGAAATTCCTATCGATATCGTAGGAATGCTATACTAAATTCACACTTGGCCAATACAACTAGTGTAAAATGTACCAAAATTGCAAGGGATTAGAAAGGAAAATCAAAGGGTTTTTTTCAGGCAGACTCATTCTTGCTCTTGGGTTGAGGCACCATTTGTTGCATCCATGGGCTCAGCTTGGGTTTCACCTTCGGCACCCTTCTTTCCTGCAAAAAAAAGGAGTTTTCTTTATTCCCCATTGGACAATTAAACATTTTGGAAAGTAAAACAAAAAGAGAAAAGACAGAAAAAGATTTTATTGTTTAGTTGTTTGAGAGGATAGATAATTAAAAGAGAGAATATTAAATTTCCCCATTCTTATATCTGGTTGTGTTGAGTGATAAAACAATACATGTGAAACCCCAAATAAAAATGAACTGTGATAAAAATCCGTTATTTTGTTTTGATTCCATTTATTTCAACCTTTTTAAGACATAATCAGTTTTAATCTGAAAATAATATTAAGTGAAACAGCAGACAGTTAGGCATCAACCCTACCTTTCTTCTTCTTTCCACCACCTTTCTTCTTTGTCTTTATGCCCAATGCTAGCCAGGCCTTAATTTCAGGATCATCTACAGTTTTAGTAGGCTGCAATTCCTGGAGTGAATGAGATGTGATGCGATCTGATCCATTTGGCATTAACAAGACCGTGAATTTGATGTGTGCAACATAATCACCTGAAAATAAACAATGTTAGGACATACATAGTACTCGACACGCGTTAATGAGTATCATGATTCATGTCACAACTCAGCAGCTTATATATTAATATTACCAGCCTTTTCGTGTAAAACAGGATACGGCTGGAGGAGCTCGTGATTCATGCATTCCACTAAACCGAGACGAGCTCTTTTTTCTTCCAAAGCCCTATTATAAATGACCAAAACTTTGAAGTGCAACAATAAAGAATATCGAAGTTCAAACCCTCTGGTTTAATCATATAGCTGATCAAGTTACCTAGCAGAGAATGGCATGATGGGAAAGTTTTGGGTAATTTCACTGTAAATAAACCGAGACGCTTTCATCTTCAAGTGATAGCTTCTGTCAACAGCTCTCTTATAAATAGTTGTTTGCTTCTCATCCAACAGCTTAGGCTGCAAAGAGTAGAAATTTCTTCACTGCATAATTGTTATGAAACTGAGTCATATTTGTAAACAAATAAATAATTAATTTAATTAAACTACCTTGCCTTCACCAGTGCTGGCTACAATATCAATTGCATAAACTTCATTCTCCTCAAACTCGGCATCATCAACCCTTGTATCAGGATTAGATACACTTAGGACAACCTTATTCGCGTCAATCACAAACTGCTTCATTTGGTGGCTAAGCACACCCTCAACAATTTTACAATCATAAGCAGCAGCAACCTTCTGAATTGCATCAGTTACATCCTTGTTCTGTCAGGGAAAGAACCACATTTATTAAATATTTATTACCTCTTATCCATTTATGCATAACTGCAACAACAAAAATTAAAATGTAGGTTTCCAACATTCAACTGCATATATTTCTAACATCATCCAAACAGAACTAGTTTAACAGATGAAAATTATTGCATGCAACAAACCATTTAACAATTGCCCCTAAGCAGCAAAGAAAAAAACAAAGGCATTTAAGAATAATAAATTATACATTACTTGAACAATAAAGTATGTCACAATGTTGCACATACATCTATGGACAAGTGTAATATGAGGCCACCCAAAAAACGGTGACCTGTGACTATAAAATCTGTACAACATTAAACTAATTATTCAGCCAATTCAAGTTGAGGAAACAGAGAAATGAAGAAAATTAAGTTCAGAATCGTTAAACTCAGCAAAATCGCCATCTCAACAATTTTCTCACACATCTAGATATTGATTAGAATTAGAATATTGTATTATGTTGGCTGCAATATACAAATGTCCTGATTACAAAATCAGGACAGCAATAAACATATCATTCGGCCGTTTTGAGTTTAGGCAAACAGGGAAAGGAGGAAACCAATACAGGAGGATCAATAACCTCGGCAAAGTTGCCATTTCTACTATTTTTCACACTACAACTACAGCCATTGATTACAATATTTTTTTATGTTGGCTCCAATAGAAACATTTGCTGACTATACAATCTGCACAACAATTAACTACTAAAGCCAATACAATTTAGACAACAGGGAAAAGAGGAAAACCAATACAAACTTGATTGCCTCGGCAAAGTTGTCATTAACAACTATTTTACATACAATGATTATTACAATTCAGAAAAAATTAATATCTCAAAAAGTTGTAAAGCCATAGAATACATGAAACCTACTTGGGGGTCCTATATTATCTAACTTTTTAAATTTACAAAATGATTAGAATAATGTAAAATGTAGGCTGCAATAGATCAGTGTACTGACTATAAAATCAGCACAACATTTGACTACCAAAGCCAATTCAACTTTAGACAACAGGGAAAAGAGGAAAACCAATACAAACTTGATTGCCTCGGCAAAGTTGTCATTAAGAGCTTTAAACATACAATGATCATTAGACTCCAGATATTATTAATAAAACTCAAAATTTGTAAATGCATAGGATACATGCAACCTACTAGGGAGTCCTGTTGTATCTGATTCATTAAAATTATTAATTGGTTGGAATAAATATAGGCTGCAATAGACAAGAGTACTGAATATAAAAATCAGCACAACATTTTACTACTAAAGCCAATTCAAATTTAGACAACAGGGAAAAGAGGAAATCCAATACAAACTTGATTGCCTCGGCAAAGTTGTCATTAACAGCTTTTAACATACTATGATTATTAGATGCCACATATTAATATAACTCAAAAAAAATTATAAAGGCATAGGACACATGCAACCTACTAGAGAGTCCTATATTATCAAATTCATTAAATTGACTAATTGGTTAGAATAATATATAATATAGGCTGCAATAGACAAGAGTACTGAAATATAAAATCAGCACAACATTTAACTACTAAAGCCAAATCAAATGTAGACAACAGGGAAAAGAGGAAAACCAATACAAACTTGATTGCCTCGGCAAAGTTGTCATTACATACAATGATTATTAGATGCAACCTACGAAGGATCCTATATAACCAAAATTTATTAAATTTACAAATTGACCAAAAAAACATAAACTATCAATCAATTGTGTATCTTGCTTGCTGTAAAGATGATACTCCAATTTCCATGCAAATGTATAAACTATCAATCAATTCTCTATCATGCCATCAACATATACAAACACAGTAAAAACAATTGCAATGGTTTTAATCACACAAAAATTGCAATGGTTTTAAAACAACCAACATGACAACTGAATCAATTATTCAGAAGTGGATGATAATGAGACAATCAAACAGAGTCAGTTTCATGACACTATTGTAAAAAATTCCAACAACCTAGCAATCAAACTCTAGATTTCATTTAGCAAGAAAAATGCCCTATCAGAGTAACTATGACATAATAAGCTCCATTTGGACAATTGTCCATAGCTTTTAGCAAGTGTTTCATCATTAGGGTTACAGGCTGTGCCTGCCAAAAATCACTAGCATGGCTCATCATGTTCAGTGTGTGAAACAAAGACAAATAACAAGAAAGATGAGTGTAGCTTTTAGGTAACTGAAAACAAAAAGTAAAATCATCAATATTTTAATACCACAAATTTAATGTCGCAAAAAAACTCCAAGTAACTTAGTGAAGAGTGAACAACATAGCTGTAACTGAAAATCACAACAACAAAAAATCTATAGAATCCTAATAAAATATTAGGAGAATTCAAATTCCACTGAAACTAGGACCTTTAGGAGAGATATTAACACATTATAATGATGTCACATCAAGACAAACCAAATTAATAGTTTATTTCCCACCTAGAAGACTGGCCATGCTCATTGTGGAAGAGGTGTTTGGGTAAAAAATAAAGGATTCTCCATCAGTGTAACTATGACAAAAATAAGCTTCATTGGTGTTAACACCTAGCCAATAATGTTTTCATCATATGGAGAGGTCTAAGTAGATGTCTAAAGCAGGAAATAAGCATGAGATACATACTAACTTTTTCTACAATTCCCGCCAGGAATGACAGGACATAGAGAAAGACAAGTAAAATTCAATTGGCTGTAACTAGCAACAAGTGTATTAAGAAAAAATGAACAGAAAAAGCCATGTCAACGAAAAGGAAAACAGATCTCTATCAGTGTAACTATGACTATAAAGCTTCACTGGAGTTTATCCATAAGCTCATGACAATTTACATCATTTAGAGATCAAAAAACACGAGAAATTTATGACAAAACACCAATTGGCAGGGAAACATTCAAAGAGTAGCACTTTTTCAGTGACAGGTATGGAAATATGCATCAACAAAACATAAAAAATAGAAGCAAACCAACCAATTGATTACTTCTGGAAAAAACTGTAAATTAATCTAATAAACAAATAAATCAATGTTATAATTAATCACAGGCCAAACAAAAAAGAATTCATAATCAATTCAAAGGTAGAGCAAAAAAGCATGTGTTATAAAATCAAAATCATCTCAAATAACAGTGAAGCTATAAGAATACAATTCTACCTTCTTTCCTGGCCTTACAAGCCTCAAGGCCACTTCGGCAGCAGTGTTAGCTGCTGCAATGACATCAGCTGCACGACCCGTTACAGGCCCCTCCTGAAGTACATGAGTATGAGCCACGGCAGCAATGAAACCGTCTATATGACAAGCCAAATCACTGTAAAAAATCAAAGAGTCGATTAACATATAGTAATCAACTACATCCAAAACAATAAGCAATATTCATTTTTCATTATTCATCACAACACAAATGCTTCAAATAAAGTCTTACATTTTCAGTATATCACCTTCTTCCAACACAGTTTCGTCACTGGCAAGAGGCGAAAAGTGGCATACAGTGTTGTTTATAGATATGCAAGTTGGGAAGGCAACACCTCTCTCAATCTTCTTCTTCACATTCTTGTACATGTTACCAGTTTGCCTTATTTACAAAACACACCACACCCCATAAGCTAAAACCACAAAAAACAAAAACACAGAAAAATCATACATATACACATCTATAACAAATACCATAAATCACTTTCATAAAAAATTAACAATATATCGAACCAGTATAACATAACTAAACACAAATCTTACTCTCTTATAAATGAATCCCCTTTCTCACAAATTTCAACAACCTTGACCTTTGGTTTACATTCTGAAATTACCAACTGCAAAGCCTCTGTTCAATTCAAAACAAATAAAAAAAAAATTTAAATTAATAAAAAAAACATCGTAATTTTAACATTAAGCCAGTAAAAAAAAACAGATAAAAAATCAAATGTAAAAATAAAAATTAAAAAGAGAGAGAGAGAGAGAGAGAGAGAAACACACTGTTAACGATCTCTGCAGCGCTTTTGTACTTAGTTACAACATCAGGAGAAGTGAGATCCAGCTCCTTCTCCTCTCTCTCATCATCCGACATGGTGGATTGGTTATTATGAATACCTGTGACAACCCAAAAGAAACGAAAACCAATAATCAAAACTTTATCGAAATGGGTCAATGAATATAGCATAAAAAAGCGAAAAGAAATAAGAATTATATGAAGCTATTTTGAGCTGAATGTGGTCGCAGTGTTACTCACCGTGAAAGTTGTTTTGGATTGATTGAGGAAGAATCGGTGGAAGAAAGGGAAAAATGGAAGCTGATAGTGGCTAAGTTGTGGTGAAAGAAACTAGGGTTACCTTTGTTTATATAGGATTGATTATTCCTGTCGTTACACAGATGGAGGCGTATAGGGTTTTAGCTTTGTTACCCTTTCTCTCCGCACAAAATATACTTTTTATTTTTTTTATTTTTTTCAAAGCATTTTTCTTTTTTTTTTTTTTTCTGTATGCACTTTTCATTTTTTTTTCAAACATTTTTTTCTTAATGTTACATACGATAAATATTTATTTATAAAAATATGTTACGTTATAAATATATTATCTTGTTTTTTTTACATATATAAATTATTAAAAATATCATATAAAAAATACTACCTCCAAAATCCAAAATGAATGAATTTTTATCTCTCTTTACAAAATAAAAAATATAAATTTTTAACTTTGTTAATTATTTTTTCTAAAATACTTCTAATTATATTATATTTTTTCTGCAATTGCAGTAGTAAATATTATTTTAAAATATAAATTATTTTTTTCTATTAAACATGCAAAACAATGTAAGTTATCAATAATTATAATATTACTAATAATGTTATTAATTTATTTAGTCAACAAAGTAGTATCAAATACTTTGATATGCATAAAAAAACAAATACTTTGATATATTTAACATTCTTTTTAGTTATGCTCCATTAATTTATTTAGTAAATAAAGTAGTATCAATTATTTTGATATGCATTAAAAAACAAATACTTTCATATATTTAACATTCCTTTTAATTATGCTCCATGAATTTTTTGTTATAACCCGACTTGAGAAAATGAGATTTTTTTTTTACATGTAGTTTTTAATTAAAACTTTTTATTATATTATTTGTTGAAATTTATATATTAAAATATTTTATTTTTTGAAGAAATTTTTTTTTTCTCGTATAGAAGGCTTCATAAGGATGTATGACATAATTATTGGGCCTAAGACTAGTGAAAGGTCCAAACCTGCATTGTGGATAATTTATGTCCGCAAGGATAAAAAAGATAATAAGCAGTCTATTAATGACAGAGTAAAATTCTAGGGATTTCAGTTACACAGAGGGGAATAAATTGAGGAGGGTAGTGGAGTATTGATCAGGAATAATTATTGTATCGTTGAACTAGGAGAATACTATTTTCTCTAGAGGAGTTGTGCTCTGGGCTGTTCATTGTATCAGCATTTTGCCTTCATCAATAAATCAATAAACTCCCATTTTATCTATCATTTTACACTCCTATTTATCGGTGACTCTATCATTGGTCCGACCTGCCGGATCTTCGAGAAGTACCAGTGATTTTTTGTACGTTGTACATGCCACCGAAGCTGTCAGATCGAATGGAAGCAGTTGAAGTAAGACTCTCAGTAGTGGAAGACTCTGATCGCCAAGAGTTGAGGGAATTTCGCAAAACTATGATGAGCGAATTCACGAGGTTGCTACAGCAACGACCAATTGGAACAGAGGAACAATATGCGCATTCTGATGACTCCGTGACAGAGTATAAGATGGCAGTGAAGAAAGTTTAGTTACCATCATTTGATGGAGACGATCCTGTAGCCTGGATCACGCGAGCTGAAACGTATTTTGAAGTCCAAGGGACATCGGAGGAGGTGAAGGTCAGATTGGCGAAGCTAAGCATGGAGGGAGCAACAATTCACTGGTTTAATTTGTTGCGTGAGACAGAGGACGATTTGAATTGGGTGAAGTTGAAACGAGCCTTAATTGAAAGATATGGTGGAAGACAAAGTGATAACCCCTTTGAAGAGATGAAAGATTTGCAACAAACGGGAACGGTTGATGAATACATTACCACATTCGAATATGTGTCGTCACAAGTAGTAAGACTACCGGAGGAGCAGTACCTTGGGTACTTCATGAGAGGACTCAAGAACCACATTTGCTTGAAGGTGTGTACGTTCAATCCACAAACCAGAATGCAAGCGATGAAGATGGCTCGTGATGTCGAAACGGAATTACGTGGGTCTCTGATTTCAATAGGTGGTAATGTGGGTGGGCTTCGCAGTTGGAAGGGAAGTGGGCCAAGTGGATCGGGGCCCAACAGAAAGAAAGGATATGGATTTCATTATAACCCGGGTTCGACCCGACATGGAAGTGGGTTTAATAATAACTTAACCAGGTCAATGCACAGCAAAACCGGTTCGATTCAATCTGCCTCAAATGCAAACTCCAGCATTTCTCATAATACAGCGCGATCTGGAAACGATGAGGGGAGAAGAGTCAGTGGCGAGCGCAACCGTGGCCTCAAACATCTGCCGTATTCGGAACTGATGGAGCGGCGGACACGAGGGTTGTGTTTTTGTTGTGGGGAAAAATACCATCCTCTTCACCAGTGTGCTGAAAAGCAGCTCCGATTGATGATTTTGGGAGATGACGAGACGATTAATGAAGAGGGTGAGGTGATTGCCATAGAAGCTATGGAGGATGAAGATGAAGTTCTTGATTGCAATTCCATGGGATTGTTTGATATTATTGAAGCAATGTAAAAATTAGATAATACGCCTCCAACCACTTTGCGCCTCAAGGGAAGTCTAAAAGGGGTTTCCATCGTGGTTTTAATCGATAGTGGCGCCAGTCACAATTTCGTTTCATCCCGTGTTTCTACTGCGTTGGGGTTAACAGTGGAACAAGGAAGATCAATGGGAGTAAGGTTGGGAGACGGTCACCGTGTGTCCACTAGGGGGAGGTGTAGAAAATTGCAAGTACAATTAGATGATTTCACCACTAATGTTGATGCTTTTGTTTTCGAATTGGGTGATTTGGATATGATTTTGGGGGTGGCTTGGTTGCAAAGACTTGGGAAGATGACATTTGATTTCGAGAAAATGACCATCAATTTTCAATGGGAAGGAAAAATGGTGGAACTACATGGTCAGTTTTTTACCACAAAAGACTTGGCTAATTCTAAGGCACTTCAAGCACAAACTAAAACACTGTATAGTTTATTGGAAGAGGAATTGGGTCAGACTCCAAATGAAGAATTACAGGAGCTAACTCAAGACCAACAACAAGAGCTTCAAGACTTGTTGGAGAATTTTAAAGGAGTTTTTGAAGAGAATACATGCCTGCCTCCTGAACGAGATATAACTCATGCAATTGAATTGAAGAAAGATGTAGGTCCTGTGACTGTTAGGCCATATCGTTATCCTCACCACCATAAGGAAGAGATCGAAAAACAAGATCAGAGCATGCTGACCCAAGGTATAATTCGAAACAGCTCTAGCACATTTTCTAGTCCTGTCATTTTAGTCAAAAAGAAAGATAGGTCATGGAGGATGTGTGTTGATTATAGAGAATTGAATAAGGTTACAATGCCAGATAAATATCGAATTCCTGTAGTTGACGAATTATTGGATGAACTACATGGAACGAAATATTTCTCAAAACTTGATTTGAAATCTGGTTATCACCAAATAAGGGTGAAAGAAGGATGTGCATAAGACGACATTTCGAATTCATGAAGGGCACCATGAGTTTCTAGTGATGTCGTTTGGATTGACCAACGCACCAGCCACTTTCCAATCCACCATGAATCAGATTTTCAAGCCACACCTCCGTAAGTTTGTCTTGGTATTTTTTGATGATATCATAGTATACAGTAAGGGATGGGAAGAACACTTAGCACATTTATATCAAGTGATGGAGATTTTACAATACCACTGTTTTGTCGTTAATAAGAAAAAATGTAATTTTGCTAGTAGGAAAGTGGAATATTTGGGTCACGTAATATCGGAACAGGGTGTGGCTGTGGATCCATCTAAGATTAATAGCATTTTGGAGTGGCCAATCCCTCATAATGTCAAAGGAGTGAGGGGATTTTTGGGGCTGACCGATTATTATCGGAAATTCATTGTTGGCTATGGAAAGATAGCTAAACCATTGACACACTAACAACGAAGGAAGGATTTCATTGGGGATCAGAAGAGTTGAAGGCCTTTGAGAATCTTAAAAGGGTTATCGTGCAAGCCCCAGTTTTAACACTACCAGATTTTTCACAACCTTTTAAGATTGAATGTCATGCATCCGGAAGAGGAATAGGTGCAATTTTAATGCAGAAAAAGAAGCCTATAGCCTACTTCAGCAAAGCTTTGTCCAAGAATAATTTAAGCAAGTCTGCGTATGAGAAAGAATTGATGGCGTTGGTGTTGGCAGTTCAGCATTGCGTCCGTATTTGTTGGGAAGAAGATTTGTGGTGTACTCCGATCAAAAGAGTTTACGACACTTGCTTGAACAACGCATCACTACGGCTGATCGGCAGAATTAGATAGCAAAATTATTAGGCTATCACTTCGAAGTGGTGTACAAGCCAGGTCCAGATAATAAAGCTGGTGATGCTCTTTCAAGAATGCATGAAGAAGCGGAGTTGAAAGGGATAACTTCTTTTCCCATATGTATGCAAGAGCAACAAATTCGGCAGGAAGTTATGAATGATCCCCAATTGCAGAAGGTGATAACAGAGCTACAACAGGACCCTGCATCCCGGCCAGATTTCCAATTAATTAAAAGGAGGCTTTTCTACCGTAGCAGACTGGTGTTATCCTCAAATTCAGGTTGTATACCTTTATCGTTGAAAGAATTTCACTCATCTCCAACCGGTGGCCACTCAGGTTTTCTACATACGTATCGAAGAATGGCAGGAAGTCTTTATTGGGTGGGAATGAGAAAGTCAGTTATGGAATTTGTGCAGAGCTGCGACGTGTGTCAACGTCAAAAGTACGTTGTGTCCTCTCCGATGGGTTTGTTACATCCCCTCTCAATTCCGGAGAAAATTTGGGATGATATTTCGATGGATTTTATCACCGGTCTCCCAAAATCGAAGGGGTTTGAAGCTATTTTTGTAGTGGTGGATAGATTATCCAAGTATGAACATTTTATTCACTTAAAACATCCATATACTGCGAGGAAGGTGGTTGAAATCTTTATTAAAGAGGTGGTGCGTCTTCATGGGGTTCCACAATCCATTTTCAGTTATCGTGATCCATTGTTTGTGAGTTTATTTTGGAAAGAGTTGTTTCGCTTACAAGGAACGATGCTGAGTATGAGTTCGTCATATCATCCGGAGACGGATGGGCAAACAGAGGTGGTGAATCAGTGCTTAGAAGCATATCTTCGTTGTTTTGCATCGGAGCAACCGAATGAGTGGTCACAATGGATTCATTGGGCTGAATTGCGGTGTAACACCACATTCCATGTGTCTACATGAACTACACCGTTTGAGGTAGTGTATGGAAGAAAACCACCTACTGTGGTTAGGTATTTACAGGGAGAAACGAAGGTAGAAGCGGTAGCAGCTGAATTGGTTGATCGTGATGAGGTCTTACGTCAACTGAAGTATCATTTAAATAGGGCCCAAGAACATATGAAGAGGTATGCAAACAAGAAAAGGAAAGCATATTCATTTGAAGTGGGTGAGTGGGTATTTCTGAAGCTTCGACCCCATGGGCAACAGACGGTGACTAGAAGGATCAATCAGAAACTGGCTCCACGGTACTTTGGACCATTTCCTATCCTAAAGAAAATAGGGGCAGTATCCTATAAGTTGAAGTTGCCTGAAGGAAGTAAAGTGCATGCAGTGTTTCACATCTCACAACTCAAGAAAACTATTGGAGACTATTCTATTGAACCTCGACTACCAGACGGGTTAGAAATGGAAGCTGAAGAAGGGGAAGAACCGGAGAAATTGTTGGCTGCAAGATCAGTGATGAAAGAAGGACGGCTGGTGCGACAATGGCTGGTGCGATGGAAAGGAAGAGCTGTAGAAGACACAACTTGGGAGGATGAATTATTACTAAAAAGTCAATTTTCATCTCTCAGCTTTGAGGACAAGGCTGCAGTTCCTGATTGCGGTAATGACAAAATTATTGGGCCTAAGACTAGTGAAATACCCAAACCTGCATTGTGGAGAACTTATGTCCGCAAGGGTAAAAAAGAGAATAAGCAGTCTATTAATGACAGGGTAGAATTCTAGGAATTTCAGTTACACATAGGGGAATAAATTGAGGAGGGTAGTGGAGTATTGATCAGGAATAATTATTGTATCGTTGAATTAGGAGAATACTATTTTCTCTGGAGGAACTGTGCTCTGGGTTGTTCATTGTATCAGCATTTTCCCTTCATCAATAAATCAATAAATTCCCATTTTATCTATCATTTTACACTCCTATTTATCGGTGACTCTATCAATGTAATCATGTGTTGCTATAATTTTTTTAACAAATGATCAATTATTAATTTAATAAAATAAATAAATATAAAATATATTAATAAAATCAAACAAAATACATTAAAGATGTATTTTTATTTGTGTAACGTATTTTGTTTATTTTAATTTATTATAATGCAAAAAAGGAGAAAAAATAGGAAGAAGTTGTTAACAAAATATGATAGAATTACTAATTTATTTGGATACAAAAGAGAATAAAGTTTTTAAAGTATTATAACACGTTATTTTCTTTGGTATATCTATTTGACTACGTTAATTTTATATATTTTTTTATTTAATTATTTTATTTGATTTTATTAATATAATTTAGTTTTATTTAATTTTATTAAATTAACAATTAATTATTTATTAAAAAAAAGATGGCAATAGAAGGTGGCATGATTAATGAAAAATTTGGTGAAAAAAAGTATATAATGGAAAATTATCCGAGAATATGTCCCTAAGCGAAACCTTTCATTGTTATTTTCTAATTTCTCTTATTATTGTGTATCCCATTTCCTCTGAGTTTTATGTTCCTCTGTGTTTTCATTCCTTTCATTTTTGAAATCGAAACCTTTTTCCCTTGTCCATTTTTTGAGTTCCGCGTATATCATCATTTTTTAAAATATATATATATATATATATATATATGAATATCAATTGATATAACTCTATGTGAATTTAATTTATATATATATATATATATATATTAAGGGCAAATTTTAGTATATTAATTAGTTATACCAATATTTTTTCTCCTTTATCAGAGTTTGAACTCTAGTCATTTCGTCCTCAATTCCTTTCAAATCATGTAATGACATAAATACGTATCAAACCACTAATTTGATGAATAAGTAAACTAAAAATATACATGTTATGTTAACTAAATTCACGTATATCTCGTGAATTGAATTCACGTAACATCTATAAATTGTAAAAGTGGATCGAGTTTGTATATGTGTTAAAATTATTATTTGACGTTAATTAATGTACAATTCTCAAACGCAAAAATAAAAAATAAAAAACATACAGACACATGCATTTACAATGAAATATTAATGAAAAGTATAGAATGAAAATGTGTATATAAATGATAACGAAGGTTAAGAGATTATGAGTATTTTGGAATTTTATAATTAAATATTGTACCAAATAAGTGTAATTTGGATTAACAGGGATCTCTGACTTATGTCAGAATCCCATAAAATAAGTATAATTTGAAGTCAAATAAGTGTAATTAGGATGTATGGGGTTGTATGTCTGGTTGATGTATGTTGCTACCTGTCTTATTTGTTACGAAAATGTCTCACAAATAATAAGTGTAATTTGAAGAAAAGACAATTGAACTTGTCTTATTTTCAAATTTGGGATTGTTTGACTTATGTCATAATCCATAATCTCAAGCGAGTTGAACTCGCTAGTAGAGCCTATGCATGTTTATTCATTGGGTATGTATTAAACAACAAAGCATATAGGTTTTATGACCCAAATACTAAAGTGGTCATAGAATCAAATGATGTTGACTTTTATGAAAATAGATTCCATTTTCAAAACGAGAAGTAATAGGGGCATCAAAACAAGTCACATTCTTGTGATCAGGAGCATAGAAAGCAACAAATAAGGCAAAACATAACCTTGAAGAAATATGAGAGTCATAGTTGCTAAAGATTACCAATTATATGGCTCATACTTTAGAAGATGATCTTGTAAATCATCAATTAGCTTTTTCATCGTTTGATGCAGATCTATGGTAATAAGCTACAAACGATGAGATGGATTCTCTAGAGTCTAACAAGACATGACATTTAGTAAATTTGCCTCCTGGTTGCAAACCGATGTGTTGTAAATGGATCTTGAAAAATAAACTAAAATCCGATGGAACTGTTGATAAATACAAGGCTCGCCTTGTAGCTAGGGTTTTAGATAAAAAGAAAATATAGATTTTTTCGACACTTTTTCACCGATCACTAGAATTACATCCATTAGAGTATTAATTTCACTTGTTGCTCTTCATAACTTGGTGGTATACCAAATAGATGTCAAGACTACTTTAAATGGCGACTTAGAAGAAGAAATCTATATGAAACAACCTAAAGGTTTTTTGATTCATAGACAAGAAAACAAGGTATGTACATTAAATAAGTCTTTGTATGGTATTAAACAAACTCCTAAGCAATGACATTTTGATAACTTGATTATATTGAGTGAGTTTAAAGTGATTTAAAGTGACAAATGTATTTATTACAAACAGAAAATGACATTTGCACTATCATATGTCTCTATGTAGACAACTTACACATATTTGGTTCAAACATCCATGTTATAAATGTTGTGAAATAATTGTTCTGTAACAACTTTAATATGAAAGACCTCAAAGAAACGAGTGTAATCCTTGGAATCAAGATTACAAGGTAAGAAAAAAAAATTATTTGAATCAATCTCACTATGTTAAAAAGATCTTAAAGAAATACAAATACTTTGAATGTAAACCTACTTACACACCATACGATCCAAATGTGAAACTTTTCAAAATCATTGCTAAAGGTGTTAGACAAACTAAATATGCGAGCATCATTGGCAATCTCAGGTATGTCATTGGTTGTACTAGACCTGACATTGTCTACGTTGTGGGCTATTGCGCAGGTTTACCGGTAGACTTAATATTGAGTATTAGCACGCTATCGAAAGAGCCATGAGATACATTAAAAGGACTAGGAGTCTCATATTACATTATCAAAGATTTCCTGTCGTCCTTGAATGATACAATGATGTTGATTGGAACACTTTAACATATGACTCCAAAGCAACCAATGACTATATATTTAGCATAACTGGTGGAACTGTATCTTGGAAATAGAAGAAATAGACGATATTGGTTCAATTCACTATGGATTCTGAAATGATAGCACTAACAACCGCTAGTGAAGAAACAAGTTGGTTGAGATGCTTGTTAGTTGAGATCCCTTTACAGGAAAAACTATTGCTAGCTGTGTTGATCCACTATGATAGTACCGCGACTATTGCAAAGATTGAGAACCATTATTACAACGGTAAGAGACGACAAATACGCCGTAAGCACAACACATTTAGAAGTTACTTTCTAAGGAGTTGTTAGAGTGGATCATGTACGCACTGATGAAAATTTAACAGATCATGTAACAAAAGGATTAGCCAGAGAGAAAGTCCTAAACACATCCAAAAGGACGAGACTATTGTCTTTAGATCAATGAGTCACTCATGATGGTAACCCAACCTAAAAGACTAGAGATCCCAGGAATTAAGTTCAATGAGTAATAATAAGTCGTGAAGTGATATGAGATGACACGTGCTATTATAAATCAGAGAAGCGTGATTCCTGAAGCGATGAAAGGATGAGGTAATAGAAATTGTTGTGTGGAGTGTAGTACTCTTTATAGACTTGTCTATGTGAATGTGGAAGTGAGTCGCTTCCTAGGGTATTTCGAGGCAAAATTCCTAGAGCGTTCGCTATACTTGGATAGACGTGGAGGACCATTAATGCACAAGCTTTTGAGAATACACATAATGTTGAATCTAAATCCTACTTACTATGCAAATGTTCAAGTCGAAAGGCTTCTATTTATGCACAATTTTATAGAAGCGTTTGACGTTACTTTTATAAAAAAAAATTAATTCAAGTGGGGGATTGTTGGAACATAGAGAGTATGTTAGTTTGTGAATTTAAAAATTGTTAAAGTCTCACATTGGAAAGCTTTCATATATTGAGTGGTTTTCAACTCTATAAATTCTAAAGTCCCACATTGGATGATTTACATATGTGAGATTACTTCTCTCACTATATAAAGAGTATCAAACTCTTACGAAAAATACACCAAAGTTGAATGCAACTCCCAACTTTATTTCTTTTCTCTATTCTGCTTGATGCACTTCCGAATCACTTTTTTCCTTTCTTTATGTCCCTTCGATATTTTCGGTTTTAGAGTGGTTTTTGTGTCAGAGTCCATTCAATTTATGAATGGTCCTAAATACCATATTTTTAGAGTGGCCATTGTAGCCATATTGAGAGTGTAATCATATAACGATTTTCTATGGTGCAGTAGAATACCGATACAATTTTAACTAGGTTGTTTTATTTTGAGAACATCATGGTTGATAGTCTGTCTTACACAATTTTGGGTAGTACCTTCTGGATAGTACCGCGAAACGTCTTAAAAAACGATCTCGTCCGCGATTTAACTCAATAATATCTTCGGTGACTGAAAATTATTTTAAAAACAATTTTTCAAAAATAAAAAACAACGGTTTGTGCCATTGTGTATAAGTTGAGTTTATAAGTTTTTAATTTGAAATGAGTTTAAAAGTTGTATTATTTTATTTTCAATAGGCTTCAGACTTCAAGTATTATGACCAAACAAATTCTCCAAGTCGATAATGAAGACAAGGACACTAAAGAAGAGGAAAGATGAGGAGATTATAATCTAATTTTCTCTTGATTTAAACTAAAAATTTAAGTGGATCTGATTTTATTTTTTATTTTTTATTTATTTTGAGATTATTATAAGACTATATATTATATAAATGCCAGTATGATACTCTCTTAGGTTGACATTTGTCACTATTTTGTAATTTGAGATGCTTTGCATGACTTAGTGTTAATTTTCAACAGGATCAAAGTTTCATTTTATTGTTTCATATAAATTTATTTATTTTAATATGTACCTGGTTTTTAGTTTGAATAATATTTTAAAAGAACATTAATTATCACAAGCGTTAATGATAAAAAAACATCACTAAAAACTTATACAGTGATGGATAGCCAGGTGTGGGTATAGAAAATTAAGAGGTCTTACCAAACATGTATCAATGGATAACTAACTGTGGTTATATCTTCAAAACATTATCTAACGGGTGCAAAGATCGTCTCTATATGTTATAGTGGACATAAATGTTCCGTAGGTATTAGTTTTGTGGACTATATCTATAATTTTTGACTTTTTTTTTATCAACATAACTTTTTTCCGTCACTAAACGTCAAATTCCTTCTATATACCCATTGTCTATTTCTGTGAGTGCAGTAACTTAAACATTCTTTCTCGTATTCTTTAGACACATAAGTTTTTATACATGCGTCTTTGTTACCTGCAATTTGATTATGAAAAAATAATAAATAAATAAACAAATAAAAATATCACAACTCAATTAAATAAACATAAAAAATAAACTCTATTTATTTTTTCAAATCAACTCATCAAATAATACATATTATAGTATAAATAAAAGCATCCAAAATACAAAAACAAGTATATACTATAATAAACATAAAAAAACCACAAAGTTGTATATATAATTGATAAAGGTATATATATATATATATAATAAAAATATAAATAAATATATTTATTTTCTTATACATGCGGGTACATAATAGGGCGTATATTAATTAAAAAGTCTATGTCTACACTTATACCCGTTCAATTTTACAGATATAATTTTTTAAACTCATATTTATATCTATAGTACATATTTTTATCGACATAATTACTCATGCGGTCACTTAACTTAATTTCAGGTAACACTTCAGTCCTTTATCTTTTTTTCTTTTTTGATTTAGTCTTTTATGTAATTTTAAGTAACAATTTGATCTTTTATGTCTTAAAATGTCAACAATATTATCGTTTTTTTACAAAAGTTAATTCATCAAAATTTTCAAACAAAACCCACAAAATTAATTATCATCTTCAATAAAATACAAATTTCATCAAATTTATAACTCAAATATTCAAATAAACTCATATTTTTATTCTTTATTTGATGAATTTGATATTATTCGAGATAGAAATATGAGTTTATTTGAATATTTGAGTTATGCATCTGATGAATATATGGATTTTCTTGAAATTAGTATTAAATTTTATGAGTTTTGTTCGATGATTTTGATGAATTTTCTAAGTTTATGTAAATAAAGGATAATATTGTTGACATTTTAAGATATAAATAATTAAATTCTTACTTCAAATTAAATAAAAGACTGAATCGAAAAAAAAAAAAAAAGATAAAAAACTTACTTAAAATTATGTTAAGGGACCGCATGAACAATTATACCTATTTTTACTCTATCAATTATATAATTTTTTTCAGCTGAACATGAGATCGGTCCAACTATCATCCTTAGATCCTATTTAAAGATGTTGTTGGAGATATGTGTGTGGTGATGGACATCATTAAAACTTTTTCTTGATATTGGTTCATGGCTAGATTTGAAGATAAATATTGTTTCAGTTTCTTTTTTGCGCTCAAATAATTTGACTCGTATGCAATTTTCTCTTGAGTGTTATGGGTTTGAAGTACCCGTTGTATTTCTCTATTAATCAATTTTACTTATACGAAAAATAGAATCATTTGATTCACACAGATTTTTATATCTAATAATTTAATAATTTTAAGTAAAATTAAATTTTGAATTAATTGTAACTTATAACATCCACTTTTTAGGCAATAATATATAGTTTTTTAAATTCATCCTAGTTTTTTAAGTTTTTTTAATTATTTTTTTTATCAATTTGATATTTTAACTTTTAAATAACATTTTGATTGCAATGTTAGTCTTTATATTATAGTTCACTTGCATAAATATTATTATGATATTGATGTGTGCATAAGAATGCCAACGTGAACAATTATAAAAATAAAAATTATAAAAAAGTTATTGGGGTTCATTCATCTCAGAAAAATAAAATGTATTGTACGCATTTAAGTTTGACACATTTTGTGTATTGTCCCTTTAAGTTTTTCCATAATACATCTATAGGGAATTTTCACATGAATATCCTACTTTTTAGGAAAAGTAACCAAATTGCCCCACTCTGAAAAAAAATACGGAATTGCCCTACTTTTTACCCCAGTTGCTCATCGCAACCTGGGGATGCGACGAGGTGAAGGAGTTATTTTTTAAGTTATAGTAGGAGGTCGCATCCTGGGGAGGCGACCTGCAGTATTTTTTATTTTATTTATGGGTATAATTATTATTTAATTAATTAAAAATAATTAAAATATTTTAAAAATCAAAATAATAATAATAAATAGAATACATTATTAAATAATAATAATAATAATAATAATTTTAATTTTAATAATATTATTAATATTAGTGACTTATTGTTAATTTAAATTAATTATAAATAATTAAAATATTTAAAAAACCAAAATAATAATAATAATAAAATAAAATACATTATTAAATAATAATAATAATTTTAATAATAACAATAATTTTAATAATATTATTAATATTAGTGACTTATTGTTAATTTTAATTAATTATAAATAATTATAACAATTAAAAAATCAAAATACTAATAATAAATTAAATTACATTATTAAGTAATATTAATAATAATAATTTTAATAATAATAATAAAAAGAAAATTATATTAATAAACTAAAATAAAAATTCATTAAATTGAAAGAAAAAAATACATTAATTGAAAATAAAAAAATACATGAAATTAAAATTAATTATTTCCATCTAAATGTCCTCCAATTCCACATCTACGCGGTCGTCGAACTCGTCTAGCCCTTTGTACGGCTTGAGGTTGTTGTGGTTGATCATCAATTTGATCATTATCCTCGTTATAATATGTATGTGGATTAGAACCACTACCACCTGCTTCCATGTAATTTTGAGTTTCGACGTTATACATAGAATCAAAAGCAGCATAAGCCGACTCAGGAGTTGTGCATTGAGTACCAAACAAATTATAGAAAATTCCAGTCCCTGGTTGATGAACGGGGGTTGGTATTGGTGGCACTAAAGGAACGTAGTACTGAGTCGGTATATCTGCAGATTCATGTAGATGTGGTGGTGATGATAAAGATGGTGTTTGGTGCATGGTATGTTGTTGTGGGGTTGATTGAGGGGTTGAGTGAACATCAGGATATGTTGAAGGTTGCAAACGTGGATCTCTCATATATCTTTCCACAAATATGTATAATTTGGTGTGATTTCTGAACCAATTCATATATTCTTTACTGTGGCGTAAAATACCTTCTACGAATTGACCTTGCAATACATAATTCTGACGTTCATTCCAATGTTGAATCTCATCTTTCCAAACCACATACCAATTATCATCGATGCCACTCCTCATGTCGACCTCATGGTACATTGTCATATCCTCTGGTGGTTGCGGAATTTGTTGATGGTAGCCGAACTGAAGTGCGACTCTATCTGCCTGATGTTTTTCGACGATATGATAACAGTGCAGATAGGTAGATGCAGTCCAAGTGTTCATCTCTTGTTCGAATACCTCGTGTTGGAACCCGAGATACGGTCTCCAACGAAACTGATATGTTAAAAATAGGTTAATGTAAATATTAAAAGGTATAAAAAAAAATATAATTAAAAAAGTTCAACTAAATGTGAATGAATATACTACTTCTTGAACCATCATATGATCGATTGTATTCCGGTATCCCTCTATGTCGTTGTGAGGAACTCTACTGAAATTTAGACCACCGGAATTAAATCTGTCGAATATATAAAAAAATAAATAAATAAAATTAGTAATACACCAAGTAGTAAGTTTTAAAAAGATATATAAAAACTAATTGCAATAGTTACCTTTGTGCAAGTGGAAATATCCATGCACTGGGTGATTCTGGAGCGACACAAGTCAAACGATACCATGCTCAGTTTTGCAACAACAATGCACATCCTCCGGTAGACATTACGTCGGGTTTTGTAGCAAGGCATAATTCTCTATAGAGCGTTGCTAAAACTGCCGAACCCCAACTATATTGGGATGCTTTATTTAAATCGCCTAAAAGTGAAAGATACTTTAAATGGACACGATTGTTGGATTTGTCCGGCATCAACAATCCTCCAATCATACGTAGTATGTATGCCCGACACGATGCTTGTTTTTCTAATTCGGATGCATTTTCACCAACACCATCAAAAGTATCTTTTAGCCATTTTAATTTTATAAAATTACCCCTTGTTGCTCCCTCAGGTGGGATAACTCCTAAGTATTCTTGACAGACATCTTTAACATTCACAAAATTCAAACCGCTAACAGGAAAATCAGAAGTCTTTAATCCTAAAATGTAGTACACGTCTTCTAAAGTAATTGTGCACTCACCTATTGGCAGATGAAAAGTATGAGTTTCTGGTCTCCATCTTTCAACCATAGCTGTAATTAGGCCGACATCTATTTTGTAGTTTCCAAGTTTAATCACTTCACCAAATCCGGCCTGTTGCAAATACGGTAATATGGCTTCGTTCGGTCTTTTGTTGGCATGACCATGACATTTTAGTTTGTCCTTGGATGGTATCTGAAATTAATAAAAAATTCAATATTATTAACAATAATATAAAATACTAAGCTAATTTATTTCAAAATAATATATATAACAATAATTAAAAAAAAATTCAATATTATTGACAATAATATAAAATACTAAGCAAATTTTTTTCAGAATAATATATATAACAATAATAAAAAATAATTCAATATTATTGACAATAATATATAATACTAAGCTAATTTATTTCAAAATAATATATATAACAATAATAAAAAAAAATTCAATATTATTGACAATAATATAAAATACTAAGCTAATTTATTTCAAAATAATATATATAACAATAATAAAAAAAAAATCAATATTATTGAC
>JBBPBQ010000003.1:45506335-45549686 GCA_037974755.1 Cicer yamashitae
AATTTATTTCAAACTAATATATATAACAATAATAAAAAAAAAATCAATATTATTGACAATAATATAAAATACTAAGCTAATTTATTTCAAAATAATATATATAACAATAATAAAAAAAAATTCAATATTATTGACAATAATATAAAATACTAAGCTAATTTATTTCAAAATAATATATATAACAATAATAAAAAAAAATCAATATTATTGACAATAATATATAATACTAAGCTAATTTATTTCAAAATAATATATATAACAATAATAAAAAAAATCAATATTATTGACAATAATATAAAATACTAAGCTAATTTATTTCAAAATAATATATATAACAATAATAAAAAAAAATTCAATATTATTGACAATAATATAAAATACTTACAAATGCGTTAATGTATCGAATGTCAGCTATGTGATTCGTAGATAGTTCCATCAGTAATTGTGACTTTGAATGTTGAAGAAAGTGTTAGCTATGTGAATTATAGTGTTGAGTTTAACAATGCTGAGGAAGTGTGATTGGAAAGGGGTGTTTGGTGGCCTTATATAGGAAATCGCAGGCCCAGATTGCGAAGCCTTACTACACGCGTCCAGTTGGACGTCGCATCCCCAGGAAGCGATCCTTGAGGGACGTCGCATCCCTAGGAAGCGAACCCTTATGGACATATTTGGGCCGCTCATTTCGTTTAATCAATGGCTGTGGATCCTTGTTACAATCAATAGTGTGGATCCGGATCCTTGTTCATTTCATTCACTTAATCCTGAATGTCCAATTTATTTTATCAACGGTTGTGGATGGTGCAGCAGAAAAATATGAATCCTTATTATTTTATTTGGACCAATCAAATTGATCTATTCAATCTTTAATCCTGAACGTCCAATTTAATTTATCAACTGTTGTGGATGGTGCAGTAGAAAAATATGAATCCTTATTATTTTATTTGGACCAATCAAATTGATCTATTCAATCTTTAATCCTGAACGTCCAATTTAATTTATCAACGGTTGTGGATGGTGCAGTAGAAAAATATGAATCCTTGTTATTTTATTTGGACCAATCAAATTATTTCTATTAAATATTAAATTTTTACCTTCTACACTTTACTAACTTGTATAAATAGATAACTAGATGACATTATATCACCACACCTTCTATCTCACCATACCTTATAACATTTCATACTTAATAAATTACTTTATCATGGCTGCCCAACAAGTTATTTGTATTGTTTATTACAATGGTTCGATTGTCGACGGAGTTGAAGGTAAAACATTTGTAAGTGATTACAAAAAGGCGTTCAAAGTACATTCTAGCAGCAACCTTGCTCGTCTAAAGAATGTCATTAATAAAAAGTTACAGCTCGACGAGAAAGTGATGATAACTGATATAGTTTATCGGCACCTTGTCTTATTTGGTGAAAATACAACCAGGTTTGAGCTGATGAACGTTTGCGATGACGAAGACGTCGAACTGATGTTTGATGTTTATGCACAATGGTCTCAACTCGGCACCATCGAGTTATATTGCTACATTTGAAGGTGCTCCTACATCAACAAACATTGATCAACCATCAACCTCAAACATGCCTAATCCCGACTACACCCCATCGTTTGATCATTATCAACCCGACTACATCCCATCATTCGATCAGCCCGAGGTATATTCACCATCACAACAATATGAACCTTATCCTAGCCAAAATGAACAAACTCAACAAATCCACAATGTCTCCCAACAACTCCGTCACGAATCTCTCCCAACAAGTCCACCATGTGATCTTCCGCTTAGTGTCTTGTATAATATCAACGAGGAAGAATTAAGCGACTACAGTGAAGAGGATGAAACATACTTCGATGAATCATCTGGTGATTCTAACGACGATGATGTTGACGAAGATCTCGAAGCAGAAGAGCAACCTATCTTCGAGCCACCAATCCACTTGAGGAACATCAATTTAGACACTGCAAAGCAACCAAGTGAATTTGATCACATGTCCGTTGACGAAGTCCCGGCAATAGATGGAACTCTTGCAGTTGGAATGACGTGTCAGAACAAGGATGAATGCGTACATGCAATCAAACGTTACCATTTAAAACAATCATTGAATTTTGTGGTACAAAAATCAGATTTAGAAAGGTACGTCATTAAATGTTCAAATTCAAATTGTTTGTTTAGATGTAGAGCTTCAAAACGCAAGAGTCAATTGTGGGTGATTGGTAAATTAAATGCACTTCATAGATGCACAAATTCTGCACTGTCACAAGATCATATAAAGCTCGATTCTAGCATGATATCTACAAGCATAATGCAAGTTATGAAAGTGGACCCTTCAATCAAAGTGAAGGTCATTATTGCTCAGATTCGGGCTTTGCACAACTACACAGTTAGTTATAGAAAGGCTTGGTTGGGAAAAAATAAAGCGATCGAACAAATTTATGGCAATTGGGAAGAGTCTTACAATCAACTCCCACGATGGTTATTAGTTATGCAAACGTTTGCTCCAGGAACCAAAATTGAAATGGAAACGATCCTAGCTTATAATGAGAATGGTTTGATAAATGGGATGAGAATCTTCCATAGACTATTTTGGGCTTGTGCTCCGTGCATATCTGCGTTTAAATTCTGCAAACCATTTGTAGAAGTTGATGGGACTTGGTTGTACGACAAGTATAAGGGAACTCTATTGGTAGCAGTTGCACAAGATGGGAACGACAATGTAATTCCAATTGCTTATGCTCTCGTGGAAGGTGAGACAAAAGAGGGTTGGAGTTTCTTTTTGAGAAATTTGAGAAAATACGTCACTCAACAACCCAACATTTGTGTGATTTCAAATAGAACGAATCTATTAAGAGTGCTTATAATAATCCGAATAATGGCTGGCAAGATCCTCCGTCAAAGCATGTATTCTGCGTCTGACATATTTCACAAAATTTTGCAAGGGAATTCAAGGATAATGATTTGAAGAGAAAAGTTATTTCTATGGGTAATAATTTCATTCTTACTACTTATAATTAACGTAATTTTTAATAACTTCATTCTTAATTTCTATGGGTAATAATTGATTGTCTACTGTTTCAATACAGGTTACTCAATCAATGAGCCTACATATCGATACTACCGTAGAGAAATCGGCATCGTAAACCCAGAAGCGTTGAAATGGTTAGACAACATACCGCGACAAGATTGGATTCAAGCATTTGATGGAGGTAGCCATTGGGGTCATATGACCACCAACCTTGTGGAGTCGATTAACGGAGTATTAAAAGGACCACGCAACCTTCCCATCACTGCTTTGGTGCAATCAACATATTATAAAACAGGGACACTATTTCCAACCATGGCAAAACAACACGCATCAATTTTAGCCTCTGATCAAGTATACACAGAACCATGCATAAATTTTATGAAATCAGAAATACTTAAATCCAATAGTCATAGAGTCGATAGTTTTGATCGGAGCAACCATACTTTCATGGTCTACGAGACAGTAGTTCCAAGAGAAGGGCGGCCAATTGGTCATTTCAGTGTAAACCTTCTTAACAATTGGTGCGACTGTGGGAAATATCAAGCTAAACATCTGCCTTGTTTACATGTGATAGCAGCATGTCCTAGCATCAAATATGATTATTGGAGCCTTATACCTGATGTGTATAAAGTGGAAACAGTACTAAAAGTGTACGACGAAATGTTCAAACATATACCAAACGAAGGATATTGGCCAGAATATAAAGGTGTTAAGGTGTGTCACAATCCACTAATGCGGAGAGTCAAGAAAGGTCGCCCAAAGAGCAAACGCATTAGAACAGAAATTGACACTATAGAAAGAGTGTTAAGAAAGTGCGGATTATGTCGGGTCTCTGGTCATACTAGGAAACATTGTACAAACACTGCTGGCACATCTACTCAAAATTAATGTATTTTTTTATTTTCAATTAATGTATTTTTTTCTTTCAATTTAATGAATTTTTATTTTAGTTTATTAATATAATTTTCTTTTTATTATTATTATTATTATTAAAATTATTATTATTAATATTACTTAATAATGTAATTTAATTTATTATTAGTATTTTGATTTTTTAATTGTTATTATTATTTATAATTAATTAAAATTAACAATAAGTCACTAATATTAATAATACTATTAAAATTATTGTTATTATTAAAATTATTATTATTATTTAATAATGTATTTTATTTTATTATTATTATTATTTTGGTTTTTTAAATATTTTAATTATTTATAATTAATTTAAATTAATAATAAGTCACTAATATTAATAATATTATTAAAATTAAAATTATTATTATTATTATTATTTAATAATGTATTCTATTTATTATTATTATTTTGATTTTAAAAATATTTTAATTATTTTTAATTAATTAAATAATAATTATACCCATAAATAAAATGTAACAAAAAAAAAAACTGCAGTACATGGTAGCGTCCCAGCGACCTCCTACTATAACGTAAAAATTAACTCCTTCACCTAGTCGCATCCCCAAATTGCGATTAGCAATTGAGGCTAAAAAGTAGGGCAATCCCGTATTTTTTTTTCAGCAATTTGGTTTCTTTTCCTAAAAGTAGGATATTCATGTGAAAATTCTCATCTATAGTACTTAAGTTAAGTTCTTTTTTTTTGCTTATGTCCAATTTTTATTTTCTTCCTCTTCATCTTCGTTATTTACCTCTATACCATTTCTCTCTTAGTTTCCTAAAACAACTAGATAAAACCCAACTTGAAACCCACAAAATTAAAAACAAAATCAACTGCTAATTTGTGTAAAAAAACATCTTGAAGAAGATTAAAAAGACTCTCTTTCTTCTCTATCTTATTCATTATATTTTTTTGTTAATTTTTATCATCTTCTTTCTCTCAACACCATGGTTAAAAAAACTTAAAAATCCAAAATTTATAATTTCAATAGAAAAATTCAAAATCTATAGAGAGAAAAAAATCAAAACGAGAAATTCACCGTTACAATAAGGAGAAAAAATTACTTGATGTAGAAAAATAGCAACCCACTTAAACTCATTGATCCAACAACGAGAAAAATTATGACATGTTTATTATGAAAATCTACTGTGATTCAGATTTTTTTTTTTTTTTAGATTTTAGCTTCAATTTTTTTTTAAGCTGAGATTTGTGAGTTTTTTTTTTAAGTTTGTGATATGGATGCAAGTTTATTAAGGAACCAAATAGTAATTTTTATTTTTAATTTGATGAAGATAAAGAAAGTTGATGAAGATAGAGAAATAATAGTCTTTTTAATCTTCTTTAAGATGATTTTTTTTTGCACAAATTAATTTTTTTTTCTTTTTCAAAATGGACTTTTAGGGTGGACCAAACACAATACCGAAGCCTAAGACAAAACCCTCATAAAGTTAATACCAAAATATTAGTAAAGGAAATCATGAATATTTTCTCAACCGATAATAAAGGAAATCATGAATTTTTTTATTAAGTAGATTTTTTTAATACATAAGTTGATTGTCTTGATGACTTTTAAGAACAAAGGGAACACACGAGAGATATTAATTAACAAATGAGTGCGATTTTTCAGTTTTTAGCAATTGACGGAAAAGCCCAAATTTTTTAATTTCAATTATTTTTTTTCAATTCTATTGTCATTTTAATATTTTGACAATTCAACTACATATACAAAAGTAAAAGATTAATCCATTATATATATATATATATATATATATATATATTATATTTCTTTAAATTAGCAAAGTTAATAGTCTATTTCACGATAAAAATCAATTTAAATTTTTTGACTTGAGTCACGTATTAAAGTATCAATATTCTACATTTTTAGATATTAAAGTAGTGATTTAAAAAACTAGTCTTTGACATAGATTTGGATTTTCTCCCTTTAATTATGTGATTCACGACTTGTCATGCTCATGGCCCCCACATACACAGCCATTAAGGGGAAGAAAACAAATGTTTCTGCAGTGCAAGCAGCACACACAACAGTGGACCTTGCATGGTTTTTAAATTTCAAATATATTACTATTTTTCTTTGACTATGTACTTCATCGATTATAGAGATCAACCGCGTGATTTAATACTACTATATTTCGAACTTAAAGACTTCTGATTAAATTAGAAGATCCTTTTACTATTTTATCTAAATATTTTTGAGGAGATGATGTTTTAAAAAAATATCATTGAGATGAATATCAAACTACAATTAAACACCATTCATACAAACAAGAAAAAACCATGCATGGTGGGATTCATTAATTAATTGACCAAGGTCAATCCATAGTCCAGCACAAATTAAGACATGGTAGTTAAGATGGAAAGGTGAATGTTCTCATATATTATAGTTTGATTGAATATGACAATCAATCGTGCAAAGTCGTCATTGTTTTATATTTAATTAATTTTAAATAATTTAAATTTTGAATTGATGATGTGTTAGGAATATTAGTATCCAACTAAACTTGTGAATACTTAAGAATTTACCTAATAGAAAACATTTAATTAGTGTATTTTGTGGAGTCAATGATAAACAAATAAATTGTCTCAACTATTCATAAGAGAAAAATATAATATAAAAATTACATATTGATAATAAAAATGATTATTATATCAACAGTTACAATATAACTTATATAAAACGAGTACAACTAACAAGTGTAACTAACTAATAACAATAGTAACTATAACTTGTTTATCCAATATCCCACAACCTAAAATATGTACAACACTTCGAGCTTGAAAATTTAAAACGAAACGTCAAAAATACATAAGACGAAAGAATATGAAACATCAAAAATATATTAGCTAAAAGATATGAAATTCCAAAAATATATTGGCTAAAAGAATATAAAATATGCTTTACCATTCATTTTCTTTATGAATAGAAGAAAAAATGTCAATTAAATTAAAAATTATTAAATTTGTTTAATCATCAATTATCTATATGGATAGATGCTAAAATGTTCATAAGACTAAAAAGAATGCAATTGATTCAACCATATATTTTTCTTCATGGATAGAAATTAAAATATAATTTTGACTAAAAAAAATGAAGCTGAAACCTCCTTGTATATGCAAAATCATCTCTTCTACTTTATTTTTTTGTTATGTTGAAAATGACTTTACTATTTTCTTTTTGTTATCTTCCACCAAAGTATTATTTTCTTCTTCATATTTTCTTGTGTTTTTTTTTTTTGAAGTCTTTGTTGTCGGGGTGTTCATAATTGTTGCTGGAACAATCCTTTACTATCTTCTTAATTGATTAAGAAGAAAAGTGGAGAAAGATGAATCACAAAAATATGTCTTTTGAATAAAAATTAAATTGATAATGAGAATGAATATAATTAGAAGTCATTGACGACAGAAAAGTATAGAAAAAAATGTAATATAAAATTACATTGATAATGAAAATGAAGATTAAATCCATAGTTACAATAGTAACTTATTATATAATCAGTAATTATAATTAATTACAAGTGTAACTAACTAACAGTTTAATTTATTTAAGAGTTAAAGAATTTGATAACTCATATTCAAAGTAGATGAAGAAAAAATATTAATATAACAATTAATTATTAATTTTGATTGTTTAAAAAAAAACAATAACAAGGGCAGTTAACTTATTTATCCCATGGTTTTTATACTAATTAATTATTTTTTACTCAATTGCTACTAATTAATTAAGCCTGTTTGTTTAAGCATTTTAAACCCTCAGAGTCGATTCTGCAAGAAGCCCTCCGTGGTTTGCTTTAAAGCCAGACTTCGAAAATCTGGAACAGAATTAATAATAAGATCTGAAATTGGTGGTTTATTTATTTATTTATTAATATAATATTATTTGTGTATTTGAATTTATTTGTTATTATAATCAAACATAATTTTTTTATTTTTAAAATTTTATTATAATTTTATAATATAAATTAAATAATTTTACTCTTTTAGTTAAATTATATAAAAAATTATGTTTTACATACCTTCATATAGATTTTTTTTATCTTGTATCCGTATTAATACATACGTATCATAGATATCAAGTAAGTCATTGAGACCTTCAATTTTATGAGTTTATCATATTATTAATTGACACGTGTGATTTATTCTATAAATAATTTCAATGATTTGGTTAAGTAGTAAAAATCAAGATTTTTTTTAAGCGTTTATTGATTCATAAGGTCTTCTATACTTTGAACTCATACTATTCTCCTTGTCTTAATTTTTTTTTATAAGAAAAAAATAATTATGGACTGATTCTATTAATAAAAATCGTAAAATCATTCAAAATCCAACGAATATGAGTTTGACAGAACAAACTAGACTATCACATTGTGGTGAAGTAGAGTTGAATCTCTATTGAAAAAATATCTATATTTAATATCCGCCGTACTTCGAATAAGATTGTTTCAACCGAAAATAACCTATGAAAAAAATATTCAAATGTTTTCTCTGTCTCACATTAAATGTTTTATTTGTTAATTTTCTTTGTCTCAAATTATTTGTTATTTTATCATACCAATTCAATATTAATTACTTTTTTCTATTAATATATCTCAACTCATCAAACTTTTTTACTAACTATAATTAATAAAGATATTTACTCATTTTACTATTAAAATCAATATAACTGATTATTTTATTAAGAACTGTGTATCATGCAAATAATACATTTAAAATGAGACAAACAATAGTAAATCACTAATAATGTAAGAAAGTCAAATGAAAATAATTGCCTACACGCCTTTACATCACAATCGACATTTTCTTAAGTAGTACTTCCTTTATGATAACTAAAAAAAAAGTTGTATAAAAAAAAAAAAATTTATAATTTTTAATATAACTTTAATTATTATTTTTATTTTATTTTTTTAATGATTACTATATACATAATTTTTAAAATATTATTATACTTCACATTAATAAAAAAAATCTATCAATTATTAAGACAGACAATTTAATAAATTTCTTTTCTTCTTTAATATAGGTGCAAATATCATGGATCGGATAACGTGGTAAAATGCTATTGTAACACGTGGTAGCTAGGTAACCAACCGATTATTATGGTTGAATCTTAATTATCACTCGTTGAACCTTTTATATGCATGGCATGGCATTACATTGCGCATATATTTCAAACTTCCAACAACACCAACTAACTAATTGAATTCAATCCATCCTTATAATTATTCTCAACCAAAATTCAACGCAAAATTTAGAAACCAAACAACATAGTACAACCAAACAAGTATTAAGAAGATTCCATCCCTACTACAAATGTTTTCTCCTCTCCACCAAACATATTAACAATATTCTTTTCTTCCATGCCTGCCGGAGCCTAACATCTGTTTCCTTAGTAAATGCAAATATGAGTCCCTTTACGTACCTAAACTTATATTCATACGATCGGGGTTCATGAATATATATGTTGTTAGTCTCAAAAAACTTTAGAGAAGTTGTTAATACAATCTACAAAACTTTATACTTTAATGTTTAACGATTAAAAAAAACGTGTCACAAACCAATTCTTTTTTTTTTTCTTACTCTTTGAATTATTAATAAAAAGTCTCGTGTTTACATACTAGTCAAATAAATAAATATATTTTCTATAAATAATCAATCATATATCACCATTTTGTCAGCCATACAAAAAAAATTTTAAAAACAATATTATTGAAAGTAAAAGGAAAATATTTATCATCACGAAAGTTATTTACACGACACAGTTTCTTTGAATTTTATTGGCCACTTTTCTATAATTTCTGTCAAAAGGGATGATTAACCATTTTATATTTTCTTAAAATATTGACAAGTGTATATTCGTGATGTTCATGAGCAAAACTTCCCATGATATATAGCATTCCTCATAATAAAAATCAATTTTTGAATAAAATCGACCCATGTAAATTTAAAAGGTATAAACTTTTGCCAATTTTTTTTTAACATAAATCTGTTTGTATTTTATCACTTAGCATGCCTTATAATATGTCTATAATTTTTTTTTAATTATAATAACTAATAAAAACAGCTTACGGTTTAAACAAAGGCACTTCTTCAACATTTAATTAAAAAATAATTATGTGTAATACTTAAAATACTATAAACACTTCTTCAATAAGCATTTTGACCAAGTCTTTCAGCTTATATTTACTTGTAAACATTTAATTACAATATATATAAGATAGTTTAAACTACTTTTTTGTACATAAAAAGGACAGTTTAAACTACTTATCTTGAGTAAAAAAAAAAAAAAACTCTTTATCAAACACATCCAAATTTATTGAAATTGATGAGTCACACCACCCTAACACCCTCAAATAATAGCAACACAATTTTCAAATAGCTCCTAAAAATATGAAAGGCGTGCAATATATAAAATAAAATTTTAACCAAAACCTAATTTTTATAACCGAAAATAAATAGAAACAAGAGGTAGCAAATAGCAAAAAGCAAACCAATTGAATTTTAGAAAACTGATAGTAATTAATAGTACGCTTTTTTACTTCAAATGTTGAACAAGGTTTGATGTTTATATCAAACATCAACACTTAACTAGTTAATCTTTCTGGATAGAAAAAGGAAACATGAATGCTTGTCATAAATCCAGCAAGAAATACATACATAATAAACTGATAAGAGTCAAAATACACTAAATAATAAAAAACATAATTGCCTCCGGTGGAAGCTGCGCAACAGCTACCACATAATTGCCTGCGGTTGATTTCCCCGCATTTCTTTTGTCATGGTCCTCTCTTACGCCGCTTCGGCTCCACCTGCAATATTCAAGAGTTGTTCATAAGCACCATGTTTACATTGAAACAACCCTCTATAGTAACTCAAACCAGAATATGTAACCATAACGAAAAATTTAGTCACACCGGGTTCTAACATTAGCAAATTGGACATCGCTAGAAATTTACAAAAAGCATATATATATAGGGAGAGAGAGATTAATGGGCATACACTAATAGTGTAAAACAATTTTATATTATCCAATGAAAAACCACCATTTTGACATGTCTCACCACCAATTTAAAAATATCCTAACAAAAGTGTTGTGATTTGGTGAAATATAGGATTCTCATTGGATGTCGGTGTAAAGTTAATTTACACTGAATGCATCTCCTATTTGCTCATATATATATATATATACACCATGCAAAATAAAGAGATTGATCCACACTAAAATAAGATCGGTTCGAAGAGATGTCCACTAAGGAGTAAGAAAACTTAACTAAAATCTCTTTATTCCCCCCAAAATGAACAATTTCACAAGAAAATGGAGACAACTATTTCAACAAACACACACATAAAATATTTTATGCATAACCCTCATTTAGCTTAAAATTGTTAGAATTCAATTACGTAATTAGCTTTGTAAAACACATTCAAAACAAGAACCACTATGAAAAGATCCGCTATATAGTTCCCAATTTAGGATTTGGCATATAGAAAGTACACATATTTAGTGGATAAGTTCACATTAAGCACAAGAATTATCAAGAGATAACACAAAAAACAAACATTTTATGTCACAAACAATAAATTCTGCTATCAACACATTCACTAAATTAAAATAAATGGTAAACCAACAAGATAACAAATAACACCGAAGATATCAAAACCACATTTAAATTTTCAAAGGGAGCCTCTATGCCATAAAATCTATAATAGACTTTTTTATTCATTGAGTCTTTAATTAATTACACATTGCAACATAGGTTAAAAACTTGTCTAAATGCTTTAATACTAAAAACAAAGAAAAACTGATTAAGCTAACCATGGTACCAAGAAAGAAGACACACATATCAATCAAATTCTGATTAGAATATATGAAACAGTTTGCAACTTGAACTACAAAGGAAATAAGAGAATGAGGAGTAATAGGGTTTTTACTTTTTAGGTAAGAGAGTCGTTGAAAAGGTTGTAAGGTTAGAAAAATCGTCCATGCTAACTAACTTAAAAACTAGTCTCTTATTATTTAGGACTGGATGCATGTAGTTATCTGATTTATCTCACCTTGCCATCAGATCCGGGAGTTACAGGAAATGCTGTCTGAGGTTTCTTCAAATCATCGTCAGATGAACATTCAGAACATACAAAATGCTCTAATTTCTTTGCTTCTTCAATAGTCATGCCCACACAAGCAGGATGGTACCTACAACAAACCTACAAAAAATGAAGTGTGTATCTTTCATATAATCTAGAGGGATATAAACAGGTTCATAAAACCAATACAGCAAAACTTCCCCAATATTCCATATATAATCTTTGGCAATGAATTAAATCATGTTGCCAAATAAGGGCAAAGAGAATTGATGAAAAAAAAACCTGCATAATTCAAATAATATATGGACACATCAGCAGTTACAAACCATGAAAAAACATCTGAACAGAGTTCCAATAACAGAGAGTTTATAAAACAATTGAACTTAATAAAAAAATCTTCCTAGGGTGAAGTGTTTGTACAATCTTCATCATTATTCTTTGTGTTAAACCTGGCTCAGAAGATGCTGGAATATCCATAAAAGTTCATTCATCAAAGCAAGTAGCAAATCAAATACTAAAATTAGAGATAATGAAAAAACTAAAAACCACTCACAAACTTAATAAACATTAACAATGTAAAGCAGAATACACTGATTTTACCAATCCTTGCACCCTTCACACTGCACCATTAAGTCATCCGGGTTATAAGGCATCTCACATTTGCAGTATCTACAAAAACACAACCAAATCAACACATTTTATTTTATAAAAAAAGATATATCATCAAATCAAATACTCAAAAAATTCAATTAGAAAAACAAAATAAACTCACACAGCGACACGGTCGGGGGTGAAAGCCCCGGTAGCAGCTTTATACTCAAACCTACAATAGTAATCTTCAGAACCTACATTCTCAAGCTTAGTATAGTTCTTGAAAGAGTGAACAATACACTTCCCTTCAATAGTGTGAGCACTTTGAACATCATAATGGTCAGATAAAAAAAGCTCCTTTGCTCCATGAAACTGTCTTCTTCCACCAATAGATTCTTCAGGTCTATAATACCATCTCACACGAACCCTCACATTGTTCCTATTATCTTGCTCGATCTTCTCCACACGTGCCACGTATGGTGGTTTACTCGTGTCAGAAGGACGCATCAAAACACAGTCACCAGCTACAACAAAAAACCCAAAATTAAAAACTAAAACTTTCTTTAATCTAAGCAACACCCACATAGTTTTAAACCTTCATTTTCATAGTTTTCCAAAAAAGGAACGATTTTGAAGGTGTTTCTATAACTGGGTTTGTTCGAGAAGAAAAGGGTATTTTAGGGATTATTATTATTACCTCTAACGATCTTGTTTGTGCCTCTGATGGTGTATGAGTCTAAGTCTTTTTTTCCTGGTCTCGTTTTCGCCATGCGTGAGTGAATTTCTTAGAACACTATTTTCGATAAAGGGTTGAAGCTTTGAAAATGATTGGTTTTTTTTTTTATTGAGCCCTAAGATTTTGGTTTTTTGGGTTAAGAAGAACAGAGGAACCCTAAGGTTTTATTATTTCATTAACTTCTTTTTTTTGAGAGAAGAAGAAAGGGTTGAAGAGAATGTGTGAGTGTGACGATTCTTTTGCCTGTGTGATATACAGTGAATTTTATTTATTGTTATAAGTTATGATGTGTCATTTAGTTCATTGTTAACTGTATTTGGGCTCATTGTTTAACTGTTGGTAATAATCATTAATGTAATTTGGTGTTTTGTGTTTTGATTACCTAACTATATATTGGCACATTGTCATTCATACTTTGATCTACAGACTTTGACTTGACCAATTTTATGTTTATTCATATTTTTTTTGTCATGTTTCCATTTCCACGTACTAACAAGTTTAGAAACTCATTGCTAAGAGTATTTCTATTTTATTAGTCAAAATACAATTTGTACAAAAAATTATCATTAGTTATATGCAATTGTCTACATAACAAAATTTTAATTTTTTTTGGGTATACTCACAGTTGAAATTTAACTTTTGTAAAGAATAAAAATTTCATTGTCCACTTTCAAACTAAAATTAGGTCGATTTACGTCTTAACCTTTTATACATATTGTTTGTCATTCTTACAGATTGAATGATTTGATGAAATGTTTGAATTGCACCAACGTGAGCGATTTGCTGTCCACAATGTTGTTTTGAGAAGTCCACAACATCTTATCATTTAGAGGAAGGAAAAGTCGTAACAAGATTTTCGTAGAAAATAAGTCAGACTGATGAACATAGCTCTATAGTTTAGTTTACATTAGACTTAGGTCAAGACTTTTTTAAAAGTATATTTAGCTGAAAATATCAAACTACATGCCAATGACAAAACCTTTCAGGTTTACCACACCGACATAAATAATTAAATATAAATACAAATTTTATTATTATTATTATATTAAGTATTGTACTTTGTATTAAATCATAAGTTCGCTACAATTTTTTGAAATTTAACTTTTGTTATATTTATAGGCATTATTATTGTTCCAGAGTGAACTTCAACTCAATGATGCTTTTCACGATCTTCGCATATGCATAATTCTATGCATGCGCATCAAATCGAATACGACCACAAGAGAAGCAGATCCTCGTTACACAATGATATCTAAATCATGTTGCACATGTTGTAATGGCATAATTGCCTCAATAGTTATCCCTCTCAAGGGGTCATACTATAATAGTGTCGTTCTACTTATAAGCAAGATACACATTCATTTATACCTCTCACTTCCTCCATATCTCATTAACTTGAATGTCAAAGTGCTTGCAAGGACACTCTACCAAAGGTTGCTTCGTCGTGCTCCAGTGTTTGTTGTCAACATTAACCATCTTTGGTCAATTCTAGATATCCGCTCTGGATTATTAAAATAGAATTGAAATACGATGTCATATAATATTTTATTATATAAAAGGCCATATGTATCAAAATAGAAATTTAAGCTCATAGAGGTATTAACTTACTAGTCTATTTATAGAAGCCTACACAACTCACCATTTGATTGGTATATATTTTTGCAAAAAAAATAGTAAAGAAAGCTATTAAATAGACTTTCAAGCCTAGTTAGGCTTTGAAAAAGGCCAAACCTTAAAAGTAGACCTATGACAAGTAATAGATCATACTTAGGTCTTGTGAAGTCTAGTCTAACATAACATATTTTCACTCTTATTTCCATGTAAAAAACATCTTTACCTCAACTTCAATTATAAGTGAAAATTATATGCATCTATTAGATTCAAGTATAAGTAAATATAGACTACTCTATTCACATTTAATATCATTGTTCTAGAATATTCCTTACATTAATTAACTAATTAATATTGTGAAGAGATGATTGGTTTGTTTGATTGTAAACAACTTCATTCCATTGCTAAAGTGAAGATCACTACAAATAAATTGAGCAAACAATATAAGGACATTTTCCATCTAAATTATAGTCAGTTTTAATGGTCACGTCTCCTACAACATAATCAATATTAACACAAATAATGCAAACATTATAGGGTCATCAACCCAAAATCTACATATAAACTCCCCACGTATCAATTTTTTGGGTACAAGCACAAGGACAATGACAAAGGAGATGTGAGATTCCACACTCTTTACTCCTATCTAATTACAAATAATTTATTTTACTTCATCACATACAATTCAACTATCAATTGTTTCAATGTTGTCTAAATTAGTCCTGTAAGATCCTTAATTTTAATTTGTAAATTATGAATTTTAGTGCATTTTTATGTGGAATTCTGAGGTTTTTTAGCCAATTTTAATGGTATTTTGTGTGTTAAATGCCTTAAAAACCTTTTTGGAGCCCCGATTAAAATTATTCGTCGAGGAATAATTTTGTTTAATTTCGGTAAAACTTTTAGCGAAATAAAAATTTTCTGAAATGCTGCGCTTTTTTGAAAAAATTCATCTGCCGATTGAATTGCAGCGAGAGAGGATATTTTTCTGAAAAATGTGGTTTGAGAGGTGACGTGACGTGACGGACGAAATGATAACGTTTTTGAAAATATCTATTTTTAGATATTTGTCATATATATATATATATATATATATATATATATATATATATATATATATATATATATATATATATATATATATATATATATATATATATATATATATATATATATGCGTGTGTAGATATATATTGAGAAAAACAAAGAAAAAAAGTAAAAAAAAAGTAAACCATTTTCCTTTTTACACGCCAACTTCATATTTCTTCTCTGTTTCCAAAAAGCAAGCCAAAGTTTGTTTTTTTTTTCAAAAAACTCTCAAAAACAAACCTCCATTTTTCTTCGACTTCTGAGCTTCATTTCGAGAAGTGACAGAAGGGAAAGTTGTTCATCTCCACGCTACGGTGCTAGTGAGCCAACTTTGGAAGCGACGTCGCGAACAAAGTTTTTACCGGAATTAATCGCGGTGCCGTAATCGGCTGTTAAAGCTATCGTTGAGGTAAGGGCTCCTTCCAAACTTTTAGTTTGCATTTATGATATTATATGTGAATTTGTGGAAAATAAATTTGATGTGTTTGAGGTGTAGATTTGTGGAAAATGAATTTAATGTGTTTATGGGTGAAATTGTGGAAGTTGAATTTAATGGGGTTTATGTTTGGAAATTTGGAGTTTTGAATGTGGTGATTTATGGTTGAAAATTTTAGAGATTTAATATTTGGAGATTTAATATAGGTGGTGTATGTTTGGAAATTTGGAGTTTTGAATTTGGAGATTTATGGTTGAAAATTTTGGAGATTTAATATTTGGAGATTTAATATAGGTGGTTTATGTTTGGAGTTTTGAATTAATGTGATTTATGTGTGGTTTTGTGGAAAATGAATGGATGAAATTTGGTATGTATGGTGAATTAAATTTAATGTGGATTGTGGATTAAATTTGATGTGGGTTTGAGGAAAATCTATTTTGAGTGTATTATGTTAAATGTTTGAAAAACCATTATTGTTAAATGAGTATTAAAAATGATGAATCTTTTAATAGCTGCATTTACGTAATGGTTGTGGTGATTCATGTTTGGTGTGATTGATGTGTTCATAATTAATATTATGAATTATTGAGATGTGTTTTATGTGTGGATTTTGTGGAAAAATGAATTGATATGAACTGGTGTGAATTGTGGGATAATGAGTTATTTATGTTTGAGTATGCTCTGTGTTGAATTTGAAAAATCATTAGTTTTAAATGAGCATTAAAATTGGGGAATCTTTTAATAGCTGCATTTACTTAATGGTTGTGTTGAAAAGAGTCAGAGTGTGCTCATGCATTCATATTACATGGTGACCGCTAGGCATGGCAACGGGGCGGGGCGGGGGCGGATTTTGCCTTCTCCAACCCCGCACCCGACTAATTGGGGAAAACCCGCACCCGCCCCCGTTTCATACCGGATGTAGAATTTAGGCCCAATCCCCGTTTGCAACGGGGTTCGGGTTTCCCCGCCCGCACACATTCATATATATATAAAATTATAAATTTAAAAATCATATCTATTATAATTAACATAATAAAATAATTATTATTAGACAATTATAAAATAAAAAAATATTTTCTATAGAGATAAGATTATAACTTTTAATATTTAAAAAAATATTAAGTATATTCAATATGTATATGTATATAAAATTTAAAAATTACATTAATATTACTTGCGGGGCGGGTTCGGGTCCGGGGTGGATAACACCACCCCCAAACCCATCCCTGCCTCCGAGTTTTAATTTCGGGGAAAATCCACACCTGCAGCCAATCAAAGCGGGTTTTCCCTGCCAAAATCAAGCGGATTTTGGTGGGTACCCGCGGGTGCGAGTTATATTACCATCCCTAGTGATCGCAATGGTGCCATGGTGATAGTGGTAACCGTGATGGGCCACAAGATGATGCCATGTGAATAGTTGGTTCATCTTATCCTTGTGGGGATTTTCACGTCGTACTGATATGTGAGAGATTGCACTCTTGTAAGTCGTGCTGATCTGTGAGCGATTGCACGCATAGAAAATCGTGCTGGTCTGTGAGAGGCTGTACGATAGTAAATCGTGTTGATCCGTGAGAGATTGCACCTTGATAATTAGTACTAGTCTGTGGGAGGCTGTACAATTATGATTTACGCCCCTTCGAGGAGGGTTTTGGTTTGGAATTCTGGAATCATGCGCATTTGTATATACGGATTGCATTAGGGTGTTTGGCACGCGAGTCATGTTTGATATACCATGATGATTGTATATACATACTCAGTTGTTGTGATTGTGCCGTAATTGATAAGTGTGATTGTTTGATTTTGTGTGTAAGTGTTGAATGATTTCGAAACGTTTGCGAAACTGAAATCTGCAATTTTTAGCAGTTGTATTCGAATACGTGGTGCTTGTATTCGAATACATTTATGTGGATTTTGCTACTGACTTGTGTTTTAGCTCTGTATTCGAATACAGTGATGCTGTATTCGAATACGACAATGCAGTTTTGTTAAAAACTTCATTTTTCAACTTGTTTATGCATTGTTGGCATATGAAAACCTTTTCAAGACGTATGTTAAGTTGAAAGGTTATTTTGTGCATTTAAAACTTAAATGCTATGTGTTGTTTGTTAATTTCGGATTGGTGACCCTTTATAATTATTGTGAAATCTGGGCTTTGCCTTTAGATGAGGATCAGGACCGTCCTTCCAGTTAGTACCCCGGAGATGGGAAGGTAGTGGTTATACTTGACCGAGGCTGTGTCAGAAGGTTTTGCTGGGCGCGTGGAGTTTACTCGGGTTGTATAGCTTTTTGTGGTATGATCAGATTAGGTGGGTGTATAGGGGCAAGATGTATTCTTCTTGTGGTTGTATTTATTTTATTTTAGAAGACTATATACCTATATTTTAACTGTCTGTTGACTTTTATTCTGGTGGGTCAATGTGTCACTTTTTGATGTGACGTGGGGGAAGTAGAGATTCTTGGGGCAGTGCATTTGTGCAGGTTACTGCCGAGAATATGTCATGGGTATGAGCTATGTTTGATAGGTCTCATAGCCCCAGTGTATTTTTCTGTTGAAAATACTTTGGACTTTTAATTCTGAAAACTATTTCCGTTGCTTGCAATTATTGTTGACTTTTGTCGTTGTGATACGACTCAAATGTTTTATCCAAAAGTATTTTCTTGATTTTATGAACTTGAATTTATTTAAAAAAAAAAAAAAAACGGGTTGTTACAAGTCCATTGTTTGGAAGCCAATGTATACGTGGATATGATGCATACATCGGTTTCACCCACAAGAGGATATGCGAGCGAGGTGTTATCCAAATAATCCAACTAATTTTCGGTTTTTTTTTTATCAAACATCTCTACTGCAAACCTAACCCAATATGAATATAAGAACTTCCCACACGGAAAAAAGCCCATAGAGACACCAAGAACAATATATTCGTGTTTAAAATATATACTTGTATCTAGAGGTTTGCGATGAGGGCGAACGAGAGTCATCTCCAATAGAGGGGACACATTCATAAGGTAATTCGACTTATGGCTTCTCAGACTTATGAAATTTTTTGTTCCTTTCAAAATAATTCATCTGACAAATGGTGGCAGCGATCTTGTTGCTAGAGAAGGCGACATGGTGTGGGTACCCGTGACTAGTATAAAAGGTCTCTAGAAGGAATGAAGCTTGATTAGGTGATAGCAATACAACATATGGGATTCTTGGAAGTGATTCACATTTCATATTAGTGACGATAGACTTGAACTAAACATGGTGGAGCGAGAGACAAGGCTTTGTAATCAGTCGTGTACACGAGGGAGGTCGCAAAAGTTGTTGTGAGAGGCACAAATAAGAAAGTGTTATTTTTGAATTTTGAAAAAGTTTGAAAAAACAATTTATGCCACCGAAAATATTACTGGGTTGAGTCGCGGACTAGGTCGCTCTCTTTAAGACGTTTCGAGGCACTGCCCAAAAGGTGCAAGGCAGACTATCAACCACGAAGTCCCCAGGATAAAACAGACCAGATCACTGTATCGGAGTTCTACTGCACCGTAGAAAACCGTTCGAATTACACCCTCAATATGGCAGTCTAACGACTACCACTCGTAATATGGCACGAAGGCCACTCAAGAAAAAGAAGAAGAAGTAAGAACGGGGGGAGAAGAGAGAAAAGTCTCAGAAGCGGAGTGCTTTTGGTGTGATTTTTTTACTGAGGGAAGCCCTCTATTTATAGAGGAATTCCGCAACTGGATAAGAGAAATTGGTGGATCCATCAGTGCGCTCCTGTTGACCGTTCCAAACCTTGACCTCAGGAAACGTGTGCTCCAAAACCGCTGCCCACCCAAAACGTGCGCCTTTGACTACCTGAAAATGCGCTAGGGTTTTGACTTTGAATAATGACCGGGCAACAGCAGTTACGTGACACCTAGGGTTAGGGTTTTGACCGGGCAAAAGAGGAAGACTGGATCAGATCATTAGGTAGACTCGATGGAGGGCAGTTACGTAATTAACGCAACAATCAGAGGTAAAACGCAAGCAAGCATTTAATTTTAAAAATTAATTAAATAATTTTTTTTTAATTTTCATTTATAAAAAATAATAATACACCACAAGACCAAGACCAAAGCCAAAGCCAAGGCGTATTAAATAAATTTTTTTATTTTATTTTTCATTTATAAAAAATAATAATACAAGACCAAGACAGGCCCGAGCCGAGACGGACGGACGGCGTCGGCGCGCGCGCGTGTGTGGTGGTCAACTTTGCTTGCGTTCTCCCTCCTTCACAAAATTGGGGTACCCCTTGGGGCACACTCCAATGTACATACCTCCACCTTATATACCCTTCTAAAGTGTGGTATCCCTCCTATATGGGACTTCTCATTTTTTCAATTCACAACCACACTAACTCATTAATGTCACCATTATTACCAACAATTCTTCCATTAATTTTTCATCATTTCCAACAGAAAGGCATAAAGAAGGCATGAAATTAGCGAAAAACATTGGAAACCCCAATCGACGGGGAGAGGAAAAATCTTAACAAAGGGAGGAGAGAGCCTCTATGTGGAGGGGCTAGACCTTATTAGAGCTAGAGCTCGTAGGGAAACATGAAAGTAAATGCATGTTTTTATTACATGAAACCAACAAAATTAAATGGATTTAACTATTCTCATAAATTAATATAAAAATATGTAATTTGTTTGTACCTTAGGATATGTATGATGCATATATTGCTCTCGCTAAGTTGATTTTGTTCTCCCTCTATTTTAAATGATTTTGAGGAAGGGAGATGAGATGTTCAATATAACTAAAAAAACTATTTAAAATCTCTCCTCCTCTTCAACTAAATACAAAATCATTAAAAATCTTTCGTATCTCATTTCCTTCCTTTCCTCAATTAAAATTTCTCCCCATTAAATTAAACACACCAAGCAAAAGTTACATTATAGGCAGGAAATTCAAATAAAAAACCCCTACAAAACAACTGGTTCACTGTGCCACTTAGTGGAGAAATTTCAGTCAAAAAATAAACTAGTGGGAGAAACGTGGTATAGGATAGTTGTCATCTCATTTATTTCTTAAACGGTTTCTTGAATTAATCTTTTGATGCAGGTTTTCTCAATTAATTAGAGTTAGTGAAAATACAAAAGTAGAAATCCAAATTATAATGTAGGGCATTGAATTTGGTTAAGGGCCAGTTTGATTGAAAAATGAAGAATAATTATGGTGTTATTAATTTTTTTTTCTTTCTCTCTTAATCCTCCATAGTTAGATCGAACATTTTCTTTTTGGCTTCGTTATATCACTCAGAATAATGAAGCTCATAGATGTAAGACTCTATCTCGTTGTTTTACAACTTTTTTTGAAAATGATTTTTTTTTATATATTCTATCTTTTTATTATAATCTTTTTAAAAAATTAAAAATAAATTTTAAATAAAAAATTAGTTTAAATAGTTTATCATAAAATATTATTATAAGTATTTTATTTATTTACTTCAATTTTTTGGATAATAAAATTTCAAAAATGATTAAAATGAAAAGTCATTTTGAGCTTAAAAAAAAAAATCTATTTTAAAAAACTCTTTGTAAAAATAACTTTTGAGAAATACATTTTTCTTTAAAATCTCTAATAATAAATATCTAAGTTATTGAATGTGAACATAATTTTTTTTTAAAATATAAATAAAATCACTTTTTTTAAAAATCCTAAAAAAGGACCGTAGTGTTTGAAAACTCCATTTTTCATCATCTACAAGCTACAAATAGTAGTTGGGTAACATCATAAACCAGGTTTGAAATTTGTTGTCTTGCAAAGTGTAGTGGGGTAACAACAAGCACCAAGTTAAGGGGTGTTGTTCTAGTATCTAAAATATTATCAAGAGGTGTTGTATCGTGATATATTTTAACATATATGTGTGGCTTGATGTTGAGTGCCCAACACTTCTATTCATTCATTGAAAGCCAAAGACAAATTATATTTGACCAAATGATTAATTTATAGAAGTTGTGGGAAACGTTCAAGCTTATGTGATCTAATCTTTTTTGAAATTGAAAGAACTATAAAATCATATTCAAAGCTAATATGCTAGTGTCCATCTACAAAATTGTTTGAAATCAAACACACGTTACATTAAGCTTATCAAATCCAATTTTGTGCCTAAGCAAGGAACACATGTATGAAGAAAATTATGATTATCCAAATGAATGGGTTGACATTCTATTTGCATACCATTGACAATACACGTATATTTTGAATTATTGAAAATATGAAAATTGTAACAAAAAAAAAATAACAAAAATGAAGAAGATAAAAATGGAGTGGCTCATGCTCTTACTTCTATGAAAAAGAAGAAATGATAACCTTTAAAGTGAATAATCGCCATAAAGAAATATGGTTTTTTGATAAGATCTAAATGATGGTCCAATGGAAAACCAAAAAAAGACAAAACTCTCACAAATACATAGTGTAATTTTTCAACAAAATTACTATCTCTTTTATTATGCAATTTGTCCCTACATATAAGAAATACTTGTTTTGGCCGACTACAATTAAGACAAACGTCACGCTAAACTAACATCAATTCCTAGTGGTTGCACTTATTGTCTTGCGTAGTGACCGTACTAATTACGTTGTCTAGAATTAATGAAATGTGGTTATAATAGTAACACAAAAAACTCAAGAGTCACGTTCAACTAAACAAATCAAAAGTAACATTCAGCCGAACAAATCAATAATTACTTCTTTTGCACTAATAAATTGTTTCTACACCCTTTTTAAGTTGCGTATACTCGTTCCTTATGAATCAACCCATTATTTGTTTTAATTTAAATTAACAAAATAAAAAACTTAAGTTCACTCATCCTAATCACGTCATCACCTTTTAGGCCATTTTCCACCATGAAAGTAGCTGATTTTGCTCTTGAGTTTAAAAGGTAAATTGTAAATAACTCACTAAGCTTTTCAACAAATCAAAGATCACGTCAATCAAACATCTAGAACTCCAAATATAACTAACAAAACAAACAATTTATCATCTACAAAAATGACATTTTCAACCAATGTTAATTTGGTTCTTTTTATTCGATTAATGAATAAATTCTTCTTGTAAAGGGATAACATCATGTGATCTTATCAAAAAAAGTTAGTAGTATAATCAATTTCTATAATTTATGTATGACTATTGCCAAATTATCATTTATCTATAAATGTATTTAATATTGATTTTTTCATTAATTTTTCGAGACAAAATGATAATTCCTATGACCAAATGATTATCATCCATTAATTTTGTTCTTTATTTCATATATTAGTGGCTCATTATATTAATGGCTTGATATTCTTGTAAATTACGATATATAAGGCCTAGAAATACGAGTCATGTGGCATTGTAAAAATGGAACTTTGAGGATCATTATATAATATTATCTTGTTCTCACTTCTCTCTTTTTTCCCTTCATCTCAACTATCCAATACGTTAATTTATATATAAGTTAGGAAGGGAGTACATAGCTTGAAAGAAGCTATGCACACAATGGGCCAGAGGCATCACCTATAAATGGTTACCCATTGGAAATTCCAATCATTAACAAAATGTAAAAACACACACATGGTTAAAACAAAATGAGGGCAATGGGAGAAAGATGCAACGGCAAATAATGTTATTTTCATAGGCACAAAACAATGGATCTTGCTCTCGTTGGTTACCATAAACATTATAATATTAGAATATTTGAAAATTTATTATTTAGAGTCTGTTTGATGCACAAATATGATGAATATTTAGATAAAAATATGATAAGATACAAACAAGATATAATTATTATATCATGTGTTTTATGTGCACATAATAACAAATTAAATAATATTATTTTATCATATCATATTTTTGATACATGCTTGATAATGACATAATATACAAAAATATCATATATATTTAAATGACGAAATTACCCTTATGAGACACTTATATTTTTTTTCTAAATTAATTTGTAATACTTTCAATTTTATAAATAAACAAAAATATATTAAATAAATAAATAATTTTAAATAAATAAATTGACATTACTAAATAAAAATTTTCAATTTAAAAAATTACGACTAACTAAATAATTCTATTATATATGTTAGATAAAGATATGGTTAATATTATATATAAATGACCAAACTACCCTTACAAAAAATTATATTTAATGTTACAATTTTTAAATATTAAATAGAAGACATGTAATATAACTTAATATAGAAAATATTGGCTTTTTCTATGGTGCATAAGGAAAATGGTGTTGCACCATTCACAAGTCTTATTATCCACCCTTATATCAATAAGTTTAATTATATATCTCACTTGTTACACTTATTAATTCAATTATATAAAACAAATTTGTGCATGGTAGAACATATACTTCACTTATTCATCATATATAGAGCTAGCCTATAATATTCTCAAAATACCTAAGTTGTGCTTAGAGAGGAAAGGTTGGTTCTTATAAATATAAAATAAAAATGAGAGGGCGTTAATGTTGGTGGGTAATAATGGGATTTGAAAAACTTATTACTTGTAGGATTTTTAAGAGTGTATTTATCCTCAATTTTATCTTATTTGATGATTTTGATTTACTTTTAATTATTTCTCTTAATTGCAAAAATGGTCATGGTCATGAAGTAGATAATATGTAATTGTCGAAGTTTAATGCGTTTTGGATGCAAAAATATATAAAGACCTATGTTAAATATATATATATATATATATATATATATATAATATAATAAATACTAAATTTGTATTTGTGATTTGTAATTGAGAATAAAAAGGAATGTTGAGAATTTGTTGCATATATATTGTTGACAATTAAAAAAGAAAGATATCTTATTTGGTTTGTTACCAAGTTACAAAATATCATGGACAATAACAAGAGGAGTTACAAAAGAAAAATAAAGGTACCAATAGGTGTACGTAAATTGGGTTGAGTAATTTTTTTAATCAAAATATACCTGAATCGATCCATTTTTATTGGGTTAGGTTGAGTTTTCAACCCGTGTTTTTACATCAAACCCAAACCAAACCGATTATGAACGGGTTGGATTCACAGGTCATGAAGAAAAAAATTTATTCTAAAAGAAAATCAATTAAATTTAAATACTTGAACATCTTAAAAATAAAAAAGTTCTTTCATAATATATCATTTAATACTTAAAATGCATCCAGAAATACAACAAAACACTTAAATCAATTAAATTAACAATAAATCGTCAAATAAAATACAACAACTAAATTATAATTATACATCAATAATAAATACATAAATAAAAATATATGTCCTATCAATGAGTTGAGGTTGCGGATCCATATGTTCAAAATGTTAAATCCCCTACCCAAACCAAACATCATTAGATTTAAATGGATTGGTTCGGGTTAGACCCAAACATAAATGGGTTGAATCAGAATCCAGGTTGGGTTGGTTTGGGTGTTTGTGTTTGCCAAGTTTACCCGTACCAATGAACACCACAAGTGCGGCCCATAGATCAGGAAGTGAAGAGAAAATACATAACAACAAGGCGGCCCTAAGAGGAGAGAATTGTGAGAAATTGGATAGTACTTGAAGTTGGAGTAAAATGTCTCTAGCTTTTGAACAAATATTTATCCTTCTTTAGGGTTCTTATTCTTCTTCATTAATTTGATCATTTTTGTTTTGATTTTCTCTATAATAATGAGTAATTAAACTCTCTTCTATGATTTTTTTGTGGATCTTGTAATTGAGATACATTTTACTATGTTTTAGTTATATATCCTAGTTTTATTTTAATTACTTTTTATTGTTCAATTAAATTTTGTTATTACTCTAATCACATACATGTTAGGATTGATCACACTTTGCATATTTTTAATCAATTAATTGTTAGTAATCATATGGCAATTAATTAGTAGACCTATTGAATAATTGAAATAATTCTTAATTATTTGGTATTGCTTATTTAGTTATCTAACCACGATTTAGTTAGTGTAACCAATTCAATCATTATTGTTTATCTAAATAACAAAAAATTTTAATTAGTTTAATATTTATTAATTAATTTTTATAGATACGAGAATTTTATATATTACTTTTATGATAGAGTAGATTTGTTTTAAATGGGTTTGTAACACATTTGGAATTAACGTGTGGGGATAGAATTTATAAATAATCATGCCCCATATTTTTGTGCTGCTGTCTTATTCTAATTAGATTAGAAGAGGATAAAACTGTGAACACAGAAGGAGACACTTGATTTCAAACCCAACAAAACAAATGGTATTTTCACTAATTTATTTTTAAATTATCAAAATTGATTTATAGTAAGTATACTCAAACCAAAGATTTTGTTACAATATTATTATTCATATACAATTGATTCTTTCAAATGTTGAAGTTAATTATTATTATGTTTTTCACATTATTTCAAATCCAAAGTAAACTGATGGAAGAATAATGCACAGCGACAAATAGGTGAATGAGACACTACTCTATGGAGAACTGGGCTCTTAAGATAGGGTAGGATATATTTTCAAAATGAGAGGCTCAAATTTTAAGGGAGGATTATACTCTCATCTATTTCTCTATTATGGTGATTAATACTTAACTGTTGGTACATGCATTATCAAACTTGGATTCTATGTAATTAGAGAATTCTAAACTCATAGTTAAAACATAAAAATATTTAATACGCTTTAAATTGGAGTACATTTTCATAAAATTTAAGTGGCACTTACATGTTTTTAAAAGAAACACGTGAAAAGAGTGTATTTAATCACGTGGCTGCAACATCTGTTTCTCGCATTAATTATCATTGTCTTGAAGTAATAATTTTAAAAAAAGAGTATTTTAAAATATGAATCTTTAATTATAAGTAAGTAGTTTTTCGATTTGATAATACAGTGTAATTAATTAATTAATGATTTAGTCAATAGTCAACAGTACTTCTCTAATCTTAAGCACTCCCTCGCTTTGTATAATCAATTATTGGGTGTTTCACACATATAATTAATTTGTATAATTATTATTAAATTTCTATCGTGTATAATGTATAATGTATTTAATGTTAATTTTTTATATGGTCCTTAATTTTAGGCTCAAAGAAATTAATAAGTCATGTGGTGTTTTATATGTAAGGTTGTAGTTTTCATTTCACATCTAGCCATGAATTAATGTTCAGACCAAAAAAAAGATATAGCCACGAGAGAGGGATTTCAATAACCACACTTGCTATTTGTGTTTTTCAGTTAAGCATAGATAAAATAAAATGAGAAAGATTGCAAAAGCACCATGCTTCATTCTCTTTCTTTATGTAGTAGCACTTCATGTTCAATGCCGTTCTCTTCACACAAAATTGATTTCTAATGGAGTTGATGATGTTGAATTAGAAGAAGACTATAATGAAAAAGGGGTTATTGAATTTGAATCATCTGATTCAGGGGAGTATTGTAAGCAAATGTATGGTTTCTTACCATGTTCTAATAATATTTTTGGTCACCTATTTCTTATTTTGGTTTATGAGTACTTGTTGTTCCATGGAGAATCATATTTGGCTGCTGGAGGTGAACAAATCTTTAAGATTCTTGGTCCAGGTGTCTTTGGTGCTAGTGCTTTTGATATTCTTGGTGCCCTTCCTGAGTCCTTAATTCTTGTTGGTATGTTTCTGTATACTTTAAATTATATAAATAAATCTCTTTAGTTGCTTCCTATACTTTCAAAGCATCTTTTTTTTTTTTTTTTTGGTACAAAATATATTTGGTTGGGATATATAGTTATATGGATTATCTTCATAGCACTTTCTATTTACATACTCTGTTCTAATTATGTAGTTCTTGTTTTATATAGACCTTTTTATTTTATTTTAATTTTTATATTTTCAGTGCCTTTTTAAACTCTCAGCAGACTTGGTAAGATACATAGGAGTACATACACATGTATGTCTATTTGTATGTATATACCAATATAAGTCCATATGCACACAATTACACCATACATTAAATATTTAGGTTTAAATATATTTTTATTTATATGTTTTCTTGTAATTTAGTCCTTGTATTTTTTTCTTACATTTGACTATTTGAGTCCTTGAAAAAAAATGCTTTTAAATCTCGTTATTTTGTTTTAATCTCTATAATAATTTAGATCATTTTGAATTAGTGCAATAAAATAAAGTTGATGTCATATATTTCTACATATTAAATGGACTAATTTAACATAACTAAATATTAAAAGAGAATAAAGCAAAATATTGAGTAGTTATCTTACAACACACACATAAAAGTTTATTTTGATTCAAATATGTTTATAGCACTTACTATATACACATTATGTTAATCGTTTGTGTGCTTTTTGTTTGTCAGTTACTGGACTTTCCAGTGATAAGGAGAGTGCACAAGAATATGCTTCCACTGGAGTTGGTTTGTTAGCTGGATCATCCATTTTGCTTCTCACAGTTGTGTGGGGTACCTGTGTTATTGTTGGCAAGCAAAACTTGAAAATTGACTCATATTCATCAACAAGAACCATAAAACAATCTTTGACTGGTCTGCTCTTCATTCTTTCTCTCTATTTAAATCCCTTCATAGTTAAAAATTTACATATAATTTTTTTAACTCGGTTCTAAGAGAATCAGATCATAGTAATTTAGTGTTCAGTTGAGATGTAAATAAAGTCTAACCAGTTTTGAATTCTTTAATTATGATAACCTTAACTAATTTATAGATGTGAATCATTAATGTGTATATATACGTTTGATTGAATTTATATAGGTTATGGCATTACTATGGATGTAGACACTAGAAAGATGGCAAGAATCATGGTTTTCTCTGTTATACCACTCCTAATAATGCAAATGCCCACATTGTTGCATTTCTCTTCCACACCACGCAATGTTACCTTGATGATTTCTCTCATCATTGCTGTCACTTTTCTCATCTCATACTTCATTTATCAGGTTTTGTATCCACTTCATCCTACTTAAATACTTGTATTTAAGTTAATCCTTAAGATCACTTTCTCATATTGTTCAAAACCATTACAATATACAAATAGATTTTAAATCTCAGTCGCGTCGCGATCCTTGATATTACGGAGATCGCAGTCAAATACAGCTGATACAACCTCAATTATAGCAAAAATCTATGAACCTCCTTGTTAATACTTCTTCAACGTCCCAACTTATACTACTGTTAGGGGTGGGAATAGGCTGGACCGAGCAAGACTTTGTTAGGCCTGAGTCTGTCAAAAAATTCAAGGCATGTGGCCTGTCATAGGCTTACTTTTTAGGTCTGAGTTGAGTATTGATAGAAGGCTGGTATGACATGTTAGCCTATTAAAAACTCTTTTTAAACATTTTTGAATAAGTAATCAAACATATCTTTAAATAGATTAACGAGTTAATATGTCAATGAAATTAAGTTCTATTTTTGAAATTTAACATCACATTTTGAAGAATATGACTTTATATACATTATACTTAAATTATATTTTATAATAATACATTTAAATATGTCAAAAACTAAATGAGGTTAATATGCGTAAATTACTAAAAGTTGAATATATAACAAAATGAAAATCAAAATTTAATATAATAATTATAGTAGTAAAAAAATATTATTTATATTTATTTAAATAGGTCGGCCTAATAGGCTTAAAAGACTTATTATGTGGCATGTAGCCTGAACTTTTTAACTAAATAGACTTTTTTAGAAGTTTTGGTCTTATCTATTCAAAAAAAAGTCTGTCTGACGTAAACTAGGCCGTAGGCCCCCTGTCGGTCGGCCTGACCTATTCCCATCCCTAACTACTGTGCTACATCTTCGAGAACACATATTCTTCTATATCAATCACTCACTCAATTTGTAATAGACTAGTTTGATTCTCTTATTGATTTGTTTTTTCAATGAAATGTGCAGATCTTTAAACCTCAAATAGAGAAAACAAGACTAGAATACATAAAACATGATGATTTAATATTAAGAATTTTCCAACGTGTTGAAAAGCAAACTCTTCAAAAAATCCTAGCTGAGGATGGAACTCCCAATGTAACTGCCATAAGTGGGTGAGTCAAATTTCATAAACATCTATATTCCCTTAGTTTTTATTTATTTTTATCAAATTTCATAATCATAATATAGTATATATTTTCATTATGCAGATTATACAATGAATTCAGTCAACATGGAGGAAAGCATTTATTAGCTTCTGAAGTAAGAGAGCTTCTGCTTGGGAACAATTTAACCAACACAAATATCAGAGAACAACAAATAACAGACATGTTAAAAGTTTTTGACAAAAATGGTGACCAAATTATTACTAAAGAAGAATTTGTTGGTGGATTAACAGAATATATTAACCAAACAAAGCATGCTTTGGATAGACAGTACCTTCCTAAAGAATCTATGAACAACATGTATCAGGTATGTGACATAATTGTTATATATTGTATTAATCATAATCATTTTTTCCTTGCACAATCTACGACTATTTAGAAATTTTGTTTTAACAAACATAAGAAGATTAACCGCTTTTGTATACAAGAACAAAAAATAAAATATATAAATTTATAGGGATTAAAAACATATTTAACACTTGTTAAGTAAGCAGATATTTTTTGAAATATCGTGAACAGACATTTATCAAGCCCTGGATCGAACATGTGCGAAAAGAACGCGAATTGAAGGGACATCTTATTTCTGGAATCTTAAATCATGCTCAGAATGATATAGTTGGTAGGATGCTCAAAGATGATGGCACACCTGATAAAGATGCTATCAAAAGGTTCACATATTTATCTTGTTTCTCATATCTACTAGTAAAAAATAACAAACCTTAGTTGATGATATATTCACAATATATTAAAATATAATGATTCCAATAGTTTGATTTTGATACACTTGAAAGTATAACCATAATTTATATATGTAAATTTAGAAGTAATTAAAATTAAAGTCAAATAATTTTAATGATCTTATAGTTATAATAAACTAATAAGGTGGAAAAAATTATACCGACGATGTATATGAATTAAATATTTATTATATTAGATTGTGTACTAATGACAAAACAAAATTCTTAATGTTTTTGATGCATGTTCTCTTGGCCACTATAGGTTCTTTGAGGAAGTTGATAGCAATAGTGATAAACATGTTTCGAGAATTGAGTTAGAGAAAGTAGTGAAGGATATTCAGTTTGGTAAGGATGTAGATGCAGAGGAGGCAGTGGCAAAACTCCTTCAAGATCTTGATGTCAATAGAGACAGTGAAATTAGTGAGAATGAATTTGTTGATGGCTTCACCAAATGGATACACTCAAATTCAAAAAAAACTGCTAGCTCAGAATCTTCATCTCATGGAACTCATCAAGTATTTCCCTTATTCCTTTGTGACAAAAACTCTTTGCAAATAGTCATTTTAGTTCTTTAACGTGTGAGGCACTGCCATAGTCTCTGAGTGTATCAAATTACAAATACATCTATGAGTGTCTCTTTTGTTAGTAATTTAATGGATTAAATTGACTAATGAAAACACATTTGAACTCTAAACTCACTTATAAACTAAAGACACATTCGAGGATCAAAATGAATAACAAAAGACTCAAATAGTATGTTTTGGTAATTTTGATACAATAAATGACTATTAGGACAACGTCTCACACATTTAAAGACCGAAGTGACTATTTACCCAAAAATTAGTTATATTTAAATTGAGTAAATAAACAATTTATTCCTTAAAATTATAAGAGTTAGTCAATTTAATTAATCCCTCAAATTTACTAGATGGTAATTTATCCCCTTAAATTGAAAAATATCCATCAATTTAGTTTCTTTGATAAACTTTAGCACCACAATTTTAAAGGTCATATATAATATACTTGTCTTGATGTAATAAGAAGAGATTATTCAAGTCAATGCGTAGGTCTTTCATTGATTTTGACGAATGTTTACTAACAAAATTAATATTTTGATAAAGAGACTACATTGATCGATGTTCTTTAATATATAAAAAACCAATCAACTATTTAGTAAATTTGAGGGACTAAATAGCTCGACAATTACAATTTCGAGTACCAAAATATTTTACTTACTTACCCTATTTAAATTCCATTAATTATTATTATTTTTTGATAGGCCAATCTTTATAAATTAACAGTTATTTTAATTTCTCAAATTTGAATTCAGAACATGTCTCTTAAAACTTATTGGTTGTTGTTAGTTGACCAACCAAACTATTTAAGTTTCATTTAACATACAAATGACATAAACTTACACATATTGGTCTTTGAAATGATTGTGTATTAGACATGGGAAGATGTTGAGAAGGTAATGGAAGAGAATCAATCAAAAGGGGTGTCTGCATGGTTAGAAGCTATAGCATATGTGGTGTTGGGAATTACTATGCTTTCACTTCTTGCTGAGCCCTTAATAGCAAGTGTCCAAAAATTCTCTGAATATGCAGGAATTTCATCATTCTTTGTCTCATTTATTTTAGTCCCTTTGGCTACAAATTTTAGAGAAGCAACCTCAGCAATCAAAGAAGCTAGCCACAAGAAAAGTAGTAATACTTCTCACACAATGTATGAGGTTAGTCAAGTTCCTACGTCACTCTCACTTTTTCACTATTTTAATCTAGGTTTAATCCTCTTCAAGTTATTCACTATTTGAAAATTTTAAATAGATTTTTGAAGTAATATTTTATAATTATGCTTTTAAAGTTGTCAATAATTTGTAATTAGATCCTTAAATTAAAAATGTGATTTAGTAATTTGTTAAGTATTGACATTTTAGAGATCCAATTACCATTTTATAACCTTTTTTTAGTTCAAATATTTATTTATAAATCCTCAAATAATAGAGAAATGTAGAGTTCAAAATTGATTATAGAGACGTATAATTGATTTTGACATGGTGAATTGATTTTGACATGCGTGGATGTGTTTGAGTGGAATAAATTTTGTTTTTAGAATTGATTCTAATTTAAAATTAAAATCTATAGGTTTTGACTCTCAACGTGATTTTTAAGTTCAAATTTATAATTCAATAGTAAATGTATTCAAATATAAATAATTTTATATTTAAGTTACATTTAACTTAAATTAATTTTCCAAAATATTTTATTCAAAATCAATTTTTGTCACCGCAGAACCAAATAGAAACTTGATCTATAACTAGATAATTATGTTAAATAACTAGATAATTATGTTAAGATTTGTGCCAATGCAGATTTATGGAGCAGTGTTCATGAACAACATTCTTGGGTTTGTGGTGATCTCAATTCTTATATACATGAGAGATATCACATGGGAATTTTCAGCTGATGTATTGGTGGTAGCAATTGTTTGTATTGTGATGGGCCTTGCTGCTAGTTTTCGCAACACTTTTCCTCTTTGGACATCTTTCCCTGCATACCTCTTGTACCTAATATCATTGCTTTTGGTTTTTGTTCTTAAAGATGTTCTCAATTATGTTTAGTGTCTTTTTGGTAGCAACAAGACTAAATGAAAAAGCAAACGCTTTATGTGGGTTATTTGAAAATATTATGTGATTCTGCATTTTGCAGAATATATAATATGAGAATTGAACTCAGATATCTATGTCAGGTGTGAAGGTGGATATTGAAGTTATATTATAGTTTCCCATTCAATGACAAAACTTGACAAATATATTTAGGGGACCCAATACATTCACTATCACTCAAATTGAAAGAACGTTTTAGTTGCAAAGTGGTTAATAATACTATAGTAGCATAATATACATATTCGGACTCAATAAAGCTTCTGTCACTCTTATATTATTAAGTTTATCGGGCTATATTTCATGTTTACTGCATATGAATAAAGTTATATTTTAAAGGATATATAGATTTTTGATGTTCAGAGTCGGTCCAAAGGTTAAGCCAGTAAAAATAAGATTTTGGTTCTCAAAAAATATATTTATTTAACAAAGAAAAAAAAAGAAGACTTTTAAACTAAATAATTTATAATATTAACAAATTTAGTTATCGTTGTATGTTAAAGTGTAAGATTTTTAATCTTTTGTTCCTAGTTCAACTTCAAACTACTATGCCATTATTTTTATATTTTTTTTTTTTAAGATTTAAAGATATACATTAAAAAAATTTAATAAAAAATTATATTTATTATATATTGTAAAAATCATAAATGATATCAACATTAAATTTTATCTGTGATATATACGTGTAATCAATAAATTTTCATTTATATATATAAGATCTATAATTTTTATATTATTATTATTATTATTATTTCGTATTTAAGAAGTGTCTTATGTTTGTACCAAATAAAATCTATTTTTTAAGTTTGTTTTAGGCCTCCGATCTTGCTGGGCCGGCCCTATTCATGTTTGTTGCATATGTTTTTCTTCTTCAACCACCATTCTGTAATGTGACAGCTTCATGTCATAATCAAATAAAATCTGTAGTCATAAAAACTTGATCAAGGAAACTGTATTTTACTAGAAAAGTCAACTACTGTTTATTTTGTTTTGTTTGCTTATAAAATCATTATCTCCACTTTTAATTTGATTGAATATGTATGTAACCAACACCATCTCATAAGCACTAGCTAGGTAATAATTCTGAAGTCCATCAATAAATATATATGCTTCAACAAGGTTAAATTAGGTTCAGAACTTGATGACACAAAATCTTTTACACATAACATCAAGTCTCATAGTAAAAAAAAAAAAAAAACAGAATTATGATTAGAGTGTAATTAATAATTTGTACGATTTTTCCAACATTAAAATGAACAAAAAGAAGAAATATGAATTCATAGACAATTAGTCCTAAGTAAAAAAAAATACATCAATCCGACACCCCCTTTCCTCCACATAAAAAGAAGGAGAAAATAATTCTCTGATGGCTTCCATTCCCTTACATTACATATTCCAATACAAATCCACTATGCTTTGTCCCCTTATATTCCACCCCAAAAAAATCATTGAGAATAATTTTCTGTTAAAAACACAATAACAAAAAGTGTAAAAAATCATAAGAAATTAAATCTTATAACTCCAAACCAATCCCAAATAATCACCTTAAAAAAATGGAAATTAAAAAAATCACCAATATCTATTAAACCAATTAATCCACGTGTCAACTTCCTACTCTCCGATTACTCATAACTTTGTGTTAGGAGCCCCACATTAACTTTGATAGGGAACATATCACATGTTAGCACCAAGGGACATAATACATGCATCCACTTTTTCTATCTTTCTTTTCCTTAACTATGGAGTTGCTCCTTGTCTTTGCATCCCAAGTGTTGATGGAAATTAGAGTTTTGTTGTTGTGGTTGTGATGTTTGTGTGGATTTAAGAGAAGGACCATTGTTATTATTTGAATTACCCATCTTGTGTATGCTTTGTTGGTGATAGATTTGTCTTAGCCTTTCTATTTCCTTCTTTAATGCTTCTTGATGAGCTGAAATTCAAAATTTATTCACATATACCTACTATCTCAATATCATCATAGTGTTTTTACATATTCCAAAAGTAACTAATCAACAAAAGGGTGGAATAAAAGAATTTTATTCTCATATATTTCAAAAATGTGCTTTTGTAGAGACATTTCCCATTATGAAAGATTCCAAAATCTAACTAGTTATTATCAAAATCAACATTATTCATGAAGATCAACAAACAATCCAAAGATATGAAAGGCGAAAAATAAGATCGACCACTTTGACAATTGGAGGTGGAATTGTATTTGAAAACGGTTCAAAACTCCGACAATGATAGAAGTTTTTTTTATGAAAGTAGAAGTTTTCATGGTCATCTTCATTCTCAAAGTTAATAAAGTAATATCAATCAAGTCACCGACACGATCACAAGGACGAAGAGAATCGTGAACTTCTAATTTTATTAAGTGTCATCGATAATTATTAGAGTTTTTGTTGATTTTTAAATACCAGATCAATGTTTATTAAAATTACTTAAAACTCTAACAACGATATAGATGGAGTCAATATCTTAGTTGTAAAGATGAGAAAGGTCTTGTCACTGATTATCATTAAAATTTTAAATGACTTTTAAACATTTGTCCACATGATGAAATATCATCGGCACATTTTTCTTTTAGTGATTAGGTCAAACAAAAAATTAATAAGTAAAAAAATGAAATCAGTCTTTAATTTTAACTTTTTAATATTCAGCAATAAAAATATATATAAATTTCATTTTTCTTTCTATCTTTAATTTTTGTCTTTTTTATAATCAAAATTTACTAGAAGTGTGCAATATAATTGCTAAATTTCAATTTTTTTTGTTACCAGTAGTCTCTAATTTTGACCAATAATGAAACATTTATTAGTAGTGTATATTATATTTTTAAACTTTTAAAGATAATCAGAATATTGTTATATTTATCAAAAAAAGAAAGTTATGAAAATAAGATTTACGTAACATACAAAGTGAATATAATCGAAAATAAACTTAAAAAGAAAAAGAATTATATATACCGTCTTTGAAAAGCTTGTCCTGAGCCAATGCTGCAATCCGTTGCTTCAAGGCACTGTTGTCGACATTAAGAATCAAACGTTGATGGTCCAAGAATGCTACTCTTGGTGACAACGCTGAAACCTCCGTCTATTTTTCACATTTTATTTTTCATTTAAACAAGATGTATCAATATACAATTAGGTAGTTATGCTGTTATGTACTCAACAACCATATATATGATTTGGTCAACTATAATATGTTATATGCATTAAGTATTTATTTGGTTTATGAAAGGATAAAAAAATTTGTATACAAAAATAAAAATAAAAATAAAAATTTATACACAATTGTAAAATTCTAAATTTGAATCTGAAATATCATATATTTTAATAATATTAATATTTGTTGGTTAAATTAATTCTTAAATAATAAATATTTATTTTTGGTGAAGCATATATATGTATCAAATTTTATATAAAATACAAAAATAAATTTAATTAAACTATTTATTCACCTGCAAAGATGTTACACTCCTTTCAAGCTCAGAAATATATTGTAGCTTTCTCACCCTTGACCTCTGAGCTGATTGCCGGTTAGCCAAAATTCTGGTAATGATAATAAACAATTAGATTTGGGATATATGCACTTTTTTTTTATATTATAGATATAATAAAATATTTTTGAGATCGCTTAATATATCAATATTAATTAATTCCAGTGGTGTTCAGAAAATTTAATACTATACGTGCTATAAAAAAAACCAATCACTTATTCCACATGGTTGCTTAAAAAGTAGCCTGAAACAAAAAACGCGTGCAAGAGAATAAGTGGATGAACATGTTAACTATTTTTTTTCTTCACAATATAAACATATTAACTTATACACTCAACCAACTCATTTAGATCCGGTTGGTTTCATATTCTGTATTATGAAAATTTTCACTTTTTTTTTTAAATAAATTATTTCTATGGTTTTCAACATGCATGTTTAGTTAAGTTTTTAAAAGTAACAATTCCTAACGTAAAACTTTACTTAATTACTTTTAATCTTTAACAAATGAATTTGTGAGTTTAAACTAATTATTTTCTTAAATCAAATATAATTATCGAAACAATTACACGTAAAAATTCATGTATAATTACTTTTTTTTATTACAAATAAATAGTTTTTTTTTTTCGTAACAACATATAGTAATTAATATTGTTAATATTATGATTATTTTACTGAAGGATGGAATATGTAACATTTTTATCACTTTACTCACAAATTACTTAAGATTCAATAAAAATATACTACATAAATAAAATTATGAATAGGATAAACATAAATTTGTAGATAACACTTGCACATTTATTTAAATAACTAATTTTTATTAGATGATACCTAAATTATCCATAATTTTCTAAAGGTAATTAAGTTAGATCTATCCAAAATAATAACATATACAAAGCAAGCCACCTTCTATTAAACTTGGGATTTTCCCTTCAAATAAAAATGATTTTTTTTTTAATTTAAAATTTTAAAATTTAACGTGTAAGATGGGCCATCATGCAAGAATTTTTGTGGCAACTAAATTCTACTACCAACAAGCTTATTTTATTAATGAAATATCATAAATAGAACGTGCATGGGTGGTGGTGATTGGTGAAACATTTATTCATATAATATACATATAACGATAAAATAATATTTACCAAGATTTTAATTAAGATTACCTTTTGACCCTCTTGGGATCAACAACGGTTTCAGTGCAGGTGATGGTTGCGGCGGAGGATGGCTGCGCTGCCTCCGCTTCAATCTTACACGAGCTTTCATCTTCAACGGCTTCGTCCTTAGGCTTCACCTCATGATGATGATAATGTTCTTGCCTTGGTGAAGAATCTAACACCATTGCCATTGGTTTCTCTTCATTATTATTGCTATTTTGGTCGGACGACGGCGAAGACGGGTTAGAGGTTGATGACATCGGTGGAGGCATAAACGAGACGACACCAGGAACATTGTCAGAAAACATGGAAATTAGCTGGTCGTCGTCTAGTCCATCAAAACCTCCACCACCACCACCACCTCCACCACTCCTGCAATCTTCCTCGAGAAATGATGTCTCGAGGAAGGCAATAGAGTCACTGGCAGAGCGTCTATGACTCCCTCGCCTTGCCGAAGAGAAATCGAGGAATTCATCAATCCATGATGGCAATTGTTGTGATGGTGGTGATTGATTATCATCATGATGAGTATTGGTTGTTGTGGTGGTGGTTGTGGAGGTGATGTTTGACATTGTGGTTGATGATACCCTTTGGTGTGGAGAATATGGCCAATTTTGGGGTATGGTTGGTATTTTAGGAGGTAACTGTGCCATTAATTAATCCCTATGTATATGTGACCCCCAAATATAGAGAGAATTTTAACCGAAATTTTTGTGTACTACTTATGGCCTTGTGTGTTATGTTATGTATCTAAGTGTTTGTGTGTTTGAGAAAATAGATAGAGAAAAAAGAGAGATCCCAACAACCTAACCAACACACAAACAACCGCAAATCTTACTTAAAAATCTTGTTCTCGGGTTTCTAAAACTAGTGTGGGAGACATAAACGAGAGAGAGGTATAATAAAGAGATGATGATGATGATGATGAGAGGCAACACACCTAATTAATATTGTGTCATATAGAATACACAAACCTCATTATGATATGTTTTTTTTTCCTTCTTGTATTTCTTAGACTATGTTATGTTATGGACATAATTGCATGGTAATGTTTTTCTAAGGTCCTAAGGTTTTGGAGAGAGAATAAGGGGAATTAGAGGGGTCACATGGGAAGGGATTAAAGACAGCTAGCAACAGCTAGGTGGTGAAAGACTCAACGGTTTGAGTGGGAAAATGGCAGTGTTGTTTAATAACTAGAGGAATCGGCAACCACGTGCAGATGTGACCACTTCATTTGGCATCCATTATCTCATCTCATACCAATATTCTATACATCATTTTATATATATATAGTCAGATTAATCCATTCTAGTTAAAAAATTGAAAAATTATAATAAAAAGAATAAAATTTAAATTTTAAAAAATTGAATATATAGTTTTTAATATTTTTTTATTGGAATTCAGATTTATTGATAAAAGATAGTAGATTTTATAGAGTAATGGATCCACCTAATAAATGGTTTAGTATATGGTATGGTTTGGTTGGAATTTCCGCCAAATAAGACTCTTATGTTGAAGTTAGAATGATGTTTGAGGTGAGTGAGACTTTTAGAATTAGGATCGTCTTAAATATTTTTAAGGTTATGTTCTAGTTTTAAAAATGGGATTCATAATGAAAAGAAAGTATAATTTTAATGATTAAAAAAAGTAAACTAAATTTTAATTCCTATAAAATTTTAAAATTTTATTTTTAATCTCTATAAAAAGATTCTCAATTTTTAGTCCTTCAATTTTTTTTTCAATTAAATTAGTTTCTATTTTGAAAAGTTTTTTGAAAATAATTGACATATATAGTCCTTAAAAAAATTTCTATAAGATCAAAATAGAGACTAAAAATGAATGAGAAAATTTTAGTGATTAAATTTGAAAGGTCATAATTTTGTACGGGCTAAAAACATATTTAGTAAAAAAAATTCACTCTACTTTTGTTATATTATAAAAATAAATAAATTGGACCATGTGCTATTGGGCTGAATGCACAATCCAATAGTCGACTCTAGTTAGAGTGAGGTATACTTTGATAGGCGATAAAGTGACGCTTATATAGTCATAACGAAGTGGTATTGTTAGTCAATAACAGTAAGTAGTCGAGTTTAAGATGAGTACTCAATGTAAACAATAGTCGAGGCCATAGGGAGGGAAATGAGAGGTGGTACAGGATAGAATAGTCGAGTGTTTCTCAGTCATATTGGTCTTATTTGACAATTATACATCAAATATAATTCAAATGTGATATTGGATGATAATTCGTTATTCTGAAATTGTTTTCCTAATGTATTCGAGTTAAACAATGTCAAAAATAAATAGATAAATAGAAAGAAATATTTTTCAGGAATCACTATGAGGAGAGAGAAAAACACACACAAGCAACTAAATGTGTCGTAAAACATGAAAATGTTAGGCGAGCAGTGACATACCACAATATAATACACGAACTTGAACACAGTTTTTAGTTAGTCATTATTGTCATAAATAAGAGTTGGGCTCTAATAGATTCTCAATCTATAAATATCCATTCGAATTATCGTTTTAAACACATCTCAATCGACTCCTATACTTTACTTATACTTATGTTTTACTTAGATTTATACATACTTCTCAAAAAATTTATTATCTGGTTTAACATTCTTTAGACTAAACAAAAAACCAAAAGTTGAAGAACATAATTTTTTCTTTGACATAATCACTCGAACTAAAGAAAATTATTATTGAAAGCTTTAGTCAATCCACACAATTGACCTTCATATGTAAAACTAAAGTTAAATATTTTTAATTATCCAATATATATTATAATTGACTAAACCCGTAAAAAACACTTACCATGTTCAGAAAATAATAATAATAATAATAATAATAATAATAATAATAATAATAATAATAATAATAATAATATTGGTAGCTAGATATAGCATGTTCTTCTATTCATGTAGTACTAAAAAGTGGGATAATAGGCCCTTTCAATATGCTAGCTAGACCTCGTGGTTTTCCCATGTTCTGTGCGTCATCGGAACTCTGTATATAATCATCCTATATTCCTATGGAGAAGAATATTTGTTTTTTTCAATACAATCATTTGGCGTCCGAAATACCGATATTTCTTTAAATTGGTTTATAAATTATTAAAATTTATAAAATGTTTCTTAAATTATTATTCAATTTAACTATTTCATATAATAGTCAATTTTTATGTTTGGATATTTATCAATTTTGATTATTTTTTATTATTAAATTATAAAAATATATTAATATAATTTTTAAAAATATTATAAAAAATAACAATTTAGTCTCTCAAATAAAAAAAAAGCTAAATACCACCCGTGGTCCCTTAACTTAATTTCAGTTAACGATTTAGTCCTTTATCTTCTTTTTTTCTCGATTTGGTCCTTTATGTTTTTAAATAATTTCAACGTTACCCTTTCAGTGGAATTTCGTTAAGAAAAAGTTTAAAAAATCCTTCCTCCGTGTTCAGATAAAGTTATCCTTTATGTTTTGGAAATATTTCAGAAAAATATTCAAAGTTTGTTCAAAGTTTGGTAGTAGCATTGATTCGTTAAAACTGAAGCTATGGGTATTTATACTTCATAGACATCACTTCAGATCAGTGACAATCGTTCCTAGAGGTTTGATGAACATATACAATGATCTAGATGAAGGATTTTTTAACTTTTTCTTAACGGAACCCCACTTAAAGGGTAACGTTGAAATTATTTAAAAACATAAAAGACCAAATTAGGAAAAAAAAAGATAAAGGACTAAATCGTTAACTGAAATTAAGTTAAGGGACCACGAATGATATTTAGCCTAAAATAAATAAATTGATTAATACATGTAAATCATAATAAATAATTTAATCCAATACATCACAAATTATTCTTTCGTATTAATGTATTATTAAAATTGTTAGTGCATAAACACAGTGTAAATAAATAAACCAATTAAACATTGCTTAAACCAGTAAAATCTTAATTGGTTTAGGTTTCATGTGCTTAATGATTTACTTATTTAGTTGATAAACTAAATTTTTTGTCACGAAAATTTGTGGATTATATTGATTTTATTTCATAGTTTATGGCAATGTTAAAAATTACGAATTACATCACGTGATACAACCAAATTATTTTAGTTGCAGCGTTGTATGTACGTAACAGCCACAACACCTACAATTACAGTGATGAGGCCAAAATTTAATATTTAGAGGGACTGTGACCAAAACTACAATATTTATGTAAAAGTAAAGAGTCATATTAATTTTCTAAATGAATGAAGTGCGATCATTATAGTTTTGAATGTATTAAAATTAAAAACATCGTAAAACTCCTCTTTAATTTGTTACTAATTTTTTTAGGCTAAATATCATGCGTGGTCTCTTAACTTAATTTCAGTTAACGTTTTAGTCTTTTATCTTTTTTTTTTTTCCCGATTTAGTCCTTTATTTTTATTTTAAGTGACAATTTGATCTTTTATGTTTTAAAATGTCAACAATGTTATCCTTTTTTTTTACAAAAATTCAAAAAATTCATCAAAATTTTCAAACACAACCCGTAAAATTAATTATCATCTTCAATATAATGCAAATTTCATCAAATTCATAACTTAAATTTCAAATAAACTCATATTTTCATTCTTTATTTGATGTTGTTGGAGATGAAAATATGAGTTTATTTGAAGATTTAAGTTATGAATTTGATGAAATTTG
>JBBPBQ010000003.1:45550224-45574313 GCA_037974755.1 Cicer yamashitae
AAATATTTTAGTGACCATGAAGTGTCATTATGTTATTAATTATTTTTTAAAAAATATTTGCATAAATAAACTAGACTTAAATATAATTTTGGTCTTTTATTTTTTATTTAATATTCGTTTTGGTCATTTATTTTTATTTTTATTTCTTTTGATCATTTATCTTTTTATATGTGATTTATTTTTGTCTTTGTCACTATTGCAACAAAAATTATAACAACATTTATTCAAATTCCTTCTAACAATTGCTAATATATATCTAGTATAATATTATTTAAAAAAACATCAATTTAACCCAATATTAGGCTTATACTTGAAAAAGCTCTTCTTGCATGCTTTGAAACATATAAACTCTTTGAAACTAATAACAATTATTGAAGTTTAATGTATTTTCACCATATTTTATGAATATTGCACACTTAACCTTACAATTTATCTAAGATATGATCTCAATAATTTTTAACAATAATTATACAGTTGTGTGAAAAAATTATAATAAAAATAACTAAAATATATCAATTATAAAAGATAAATGACTAAAACGAATAACAAAAATAAAAATAAATATTAAATAAAAAATTTAAGAGCAAAATTATATTTAATTCTATAAACTAATATCTACATGGTGATCAAGATATGATAAAATCACTTTTATTTAATATCTAAATTATCAGACAATTTTTCAATTACAATATCTAAAATACTAAAATATCATTTTATTTTTTATTAAAAAATATTTCTCTCTCTATTCTCTTATCTATCCTCTCTTTATATTTCTCTCATACCTTTCCTCTTCCCATTTCTCTCCCTCCTTTACCTCTACCCCACTATCTCGTATCTTTCTCTCTTCTCGGTATCTATCTCCCTTGCTCTCACTTATCTTTCTCTCTCCTCTATTCCATTGTTAACTTTTAAATTCTTAAATATATACATTTTATAAATACTATTGTAATAAATTTTATGTTACTATATTTATGTTGTTGATTGTCCATCGCACATAGTATAGGATAAACAGTTGTACAATCACTTAAAAGTTTGTTATATATTGTTTTGTGTAGTATTCTTTTTTTTAGCAATAATATTTAAATACAAGTTTGTATACAAATACAAATACATGTGGTCCTCACTTATATAATATCTCTCTTCTCTTTCTTTATTTAATTTCCCCCTTTTTTATTTTCCCTTTTTTACTATTTCTCTTTTTTCCCTTTTTTTTTATTTTTTATTTTTTATCTTCCTCTACAAAAATAAACCCCACACATTCATCTTCCCTTTCTACCATAATCCCTCCTTCTTCCTTTTATCAGACAAAATATAATCTGGTTAATGGCTTTAAGAAACATGGTTAATGATGTGAACAACTTGGTTAACGGACTGAAAACTTGAGCATTCTAATCAAACATGATATAAACTTGATTAATGACTTAAAAAATTGCAATGGATTTGAACAAAAAGTTTGGTGATTCTTGTCACATAAAATATAATTTGGTTAATGACTTTAAGAAACGTGGTTAATGATGTGAACAACTTGGTTAACGGATTCGAACTAGAATAAAAGGAAAAATGAGGAATTATGGTAGAAAAGAAAGATGAATGTGTGAGGTTTATTTTTGTAGAGGAAGATAAAAAAAATAAAAAAAAAATAAAAAGGGAAAAAAGAGAGAAAGAAAAAATGGGAAAGTAAAAAAGGAGGAAAATTAAATGAAGAGAGAGAAGAAAGAGAAGAGAGAGATTGTATAGGTGGGAACTACATGTATTTGTATTTGTATTTGTGTTGTGTTTAAATATCATTTCTCTTCTTTTTTTTCTTTTTCAAATCAAACCAAAACAAGTTTAAGTTATATTTTAATGCCTTATTTGCCTGTTGTTTTGACATGAATAGTCAATCTTGCCTTGGATCAGGATTAATCAAGAATGATGGCATACGATCTCTGTCCTGTGGTTCGGATCAGATAGGGGCTCTTTATTATTAGTTAATCAATACTCTAAATATAATTTTAATCATTTATTTTTTATTTAATATATATTGTGATCATTTATTTTTTTATAAATAGTGATTTTTTGTCATTTTTATTGCAATTCTTTCAAATAACTGTATAATTATTGCCATGAACTATTAGGATCAAATATTAAATCAATTATAATGTTAAATTTGCAATCTTAATAAGGATGATGTGAAAATACAATAAACTTTGATAAATGTTCTCCGTTTCAAATAATTTACATATGTTTCAAAATATACAAATTTTTTTTTTCAAGTGCAAACTTATTATCGAGTTAAATGAATATCTTTTAAAAGAATATTATATTTGATACATATTGACAATTGTTAGAAGGGACTCCGATGTCTGGATGTTGTTATAATTTTTGTTGTGATTGTGACAATGACTAAAATACACCATTTATAAAAGATTAAAATGAATCAAATTAAAGATAAATGACTAAAACAAATATTAGATAAAAGATAAAAAAAGAAAATTATATTTAAGTTTTAATTAATTAAAGATAACGGCAATGGGTTTTTGATCATTTAATTGAGTATTTGTCAAGTTTATAATTTATTTATCTATACCTATATTTTATTTTATTTTAAATAATTTAGTGGTTAAATATATTTAATTGCAGGAACGTAAAAAATTCTGAAGTCGAATTTAGATATCTGATTTGAATCCAAAAAATGGTATATATCCTAATAATTTTAATATTTTACCAGTTAAATTAGGATTTACACATATAATATAAAGTGAATATTAAGTTTAGTGTGACCTTTTTACAGGTAATTTTTTTCGTTTTTTATTCCCTTAAATAATTAACTTTTATTGCATCAAGAGTAATATTTAGTTTTTAAAATATCTTAATTTATTTATAAAAAATACCAAAATTTAATGTAATTATTTTTTTTCTTTTTATTTGACCATTTTGTTTAAACTAAATCTATACTTTTTTTTTTTTTTATAAATTAAATAACTGAATTTTTGAAACAATCTATATTAAAATATTTGTACTTCAATTATTTATTTTTATCGGAAAAGCATGTCGGTCTTCACGCTAGTTATATACTAGTTTATTTGTTTTGTTTTTGTTGACAAGAGTAACAAGAGTAATATACTACAGAACAAGTAAAAACTAAAAACTAGTAAAAGGCATGCATTGTGGGATTATTTAATTTTTCTACAAGCCAAGGGACATAGATTAATTAATTAGATAGTGGTAGTATTTTGAGGATAGAAGACTTTGGTTATGTATGAGCTGTGAAGAGAAAAGCAGCCATGTGAAAGAGCACAGCTTTATTTGCTTTGTCCCCAAATCAGACTCACATGGGGGTATTTGTGTTCCTCCCTCTTTCCCCTCTCTCAAATTCTTGCTACTTCCATCATTTCATGCTGGCACTTTGTTCTATTTTTAATTTTTTAAAAGTGAAAGTACATAATTAGGACACACTAACAATGATTAGAGGAAAGGGGCCTCATGTTAACAAAGATTGCGATTCCATGTACTTCATATTTCGGTTTTATGCACCAGTGTATCTCAATTATTAATTTTAGATTAAATAGTTCAGATCACATGATGAATTTTATTGTGTAGAATAATTTTGGTCGTCGATTTAAATCGTACGATTGAGAATTATAACTATATGATGCAATTACAATAGGAAATTCAAATTCATCTATCGTTTATTTGTCTATATTTTTTAAGTATAAATGTACTTTTAATCTATTTATTTTGTTCAAAATAAAATTTTAGTCCCTTTATTTTTAAAATTAATTATTTGTCTCCTATTAATTAATTTTTGAGATTTTTTTTGTCGATGTTTTAAGATGTTCTACTGTCATTAGTTATGTGACACTTCGATGATATTAGTGACTTAAATAAAATATTTTCATATCATTATTATTGTAATTAATTTTATTTATATACTAAAATATTTAAAATCAATTTTTTTTTGTTACACAATACCCATTTATTTATTTTATTTTAATTTTTTAACAATTTGAAATTTTAGAATATTTATATAAAATATATAAAAATTTATTTATTTTATTTTTGATATTTTAATATTATTTTAAATATTTAAATTATTACATTTTTATTATTATTTAATATTTATATTAAAAAGTCGGCAACATGGTGAAGAGACAAAACCGCTCTCATCCCGCAAGCTGTGACACCTATATTTTTATTTTTTTTATTTTTTTTTATTTTTACAAATTTGAGATTAATTTTTCTAGATTTTGAAATTATTTAAAGAATAAATTTATTTCAAAGATGTTTGTCTATTTAACGAACATTTTATTTGTTAATTGTATTACACTAAATTCATACCTGGGAAAAATGAAATTTATATTCCTTATGAAATTATGAAATCAAATCTTCAGAAATTATCATCAGAATTATTACAATATATTCTCTCACTTAATCCTACCAAGGTTTAACTAAGAGGTTAGTTATCACTCTCCATGGTCAATGAACATAATTCCACTCCATGTTCTATGCATGAACTTTAAAAAAAAAATACTCTACTTAAATTGATCAAGAAATAATTAAAACACTAATATATTCTGTTTTTTTATAAGGAATATTGTACTCCACTCTATGTCCTATTCGTGTTGTACTGCACTGCTATATTGTACAAGGAATATATTTTATTTCTTGGGCCTTGCTTATTTAAGAATATTTAGGATCAGTCCATAAAGAAAAAAGGATAGAGTACTATAAATAGTTATTGACCTCTAAGTCTAATTTAGTTATGCATCCTTCACTAAAATTACTATTAAATTCCATTTTCATTCATTGAATATCAAAGTAAGATGATGTATCTCTTGCTAGAGCAATTGGTGGTTGAGAGATCATAAGTTATATTGTTGGAATATTCACTTAGATTATTTATTAATTATTTCATTTTTTTTGTTGCAATGAATTTATACTTAAGTACTTTGTTTTTGTTTACTATCTTGCTCACTATGACCTAGAAAACTTTTTTGGATTATGTCAACTTTGATTATGAATTAGTGTTATTCATGTGATGTGTAATGATCTGAATGCATTTTTAGTACTTGTATGTTTGTTGCTTATATATTTATTCTTAGTCTGATCAACTCAAGGTAATTAACAACTCGTTAATTAGTGAAACCATGGATGTTACTCAAGTAGCTAATGTGGTAGATTAGTTAATTGACACATTAAACTAATCCAATTACATAGACAAAAGAATTAGAACCACAACGTGAATGAAAAAGCATAACTTCAACAAAATGTATGTAATGAGTACTTAGACATAAGAAAACCTCAATATCATTTTATTTACTCACATAGCTAAAAAAGGCACTATATTACTTTTGCACTTAAATTATGTAGTACTATGTAGCATCGATGATATACTTAGTCTTATAAAAGGAAGCATATTCCAACTATTCTATCCAACCAAATCAAACTACACTTAACCGTTGATTTTCTTAAATTCCTTGATTACATGAAATTGTTAGTTTATTTTCTTCGATGTTTAACATAAATGTTGATAAAATAATTATAAATTACTCAACAATTCTTGTGGAATTGATATTTAATAATTACTACTCTATTACTTATTTTTCTGTGTATACTTGCACACGATTTTGCATATCAGTCAACTCTTCATCCTTTAGCATTTTTACTTCTATTGATAATATAGATTAGATAAATTGGATTCTTATATGCGATGATGTGAATGAGGTGGCTGAGGATATTTAGAATTTTTTGTACAGATGTTAAGTTTGTTAATAAGGGGAAAGAAGAGGAAGTGGCTCATGAGTTGGTAATTTTGATAAAATGGGGTCGTAACATTGTTGGTAAGGTGCCCTCAAAGGGTACTTAGGGTGTATTGGTTGAGGGGTAGCACAGGAGGGTTGTGAATTCGCTTTTAAACCTAAGTGGGTCGTTTGGGTGGATTGTTAACCATTTGGATTGGGACAAGAATGCATGCGTTACAAGTTTGTGGATTTGTGATCATGCTCTTGAGATTTGCTTTAGTGGCATTAGTTCATTGTATACGAACCTTGTGATGTAGGGGAAAAAAATTGTGGAATATATTGCCTAATTACAAAATGGTAAAAAGGGAGATTGCTTGGTGCATATGTGGATATTTCAATTCTATTTTTTCTTAATATGAATAGAAAGGGATGAGTTAATTTCTAGAAAGTGAGGACATGGTTTCTTTCAGCTCCTTTATTAGTGAAATTGTTCTGTGACCTTCCATTACATGTACCATGGTATACTTAGTTAAGATTAGAATATTACTCAACGAATATTAACTATAGATCAAATTATAATAGACTAAGATTAAAATAATAAATAATATGACTTTTTAGAGTGATCATACAATACTTAAATTACTTTCAATTATGATCATTTATTTATGTATAATTATATGAATTCAGATTTTTTCATCTCTATCTTTCATTATAACAATTCATCTTACCTTACATGTTTTGGGATATATACTTTTGATGAAATATTGGGATAACCAATTGCATTATGGTTGTATCGTGTAAAAAAATTAGCACTAAATATAAAAATATATGTTCAAATGGCTTCAGTTGGGTATTGACCAAGAAAAATTAGATGCATTACATTACCGCTTGGTTGAAAATATTATTACATAATTACTCTGACTAATGTGGCATAACTCTCATAGCAGGAAACAATCATGATGGTTTTGACTAATTATATTTTTTAGGCACCGATGAGCAAAAAGAGACAAGACATGCATTTAATGGACACTACTAAATATAGCAATCCTACATTGCGCCCATAACTTTATGCACAAATGCAACTTTTATAATGTTTCAGTACTATAGTAAAAAAAATTATCTCTAAATTAAACTCAAATTCTAGGTAGGATAACTTAAATTCATGAAGAGTAACCTGTTGTGATATTCATTTTAAAGAATTATTAAATTGTGAAACACATTCAAATTGTACAAAGAATTAACTTTAAAACATATTAAAGCTGAACATATAATTTGCATTTTCACCATAATAGATGACTCAGTTTTATAAGTAAAACCAATATTTCTGAAGGAAATTCCAATTTGTCCTATCCTCATCAACAACTAATGTGCTTGCTTATACCTATTTTTTCTATTGTTTGCATTACAATCTCATTAGTAAATGAATACATTGGTTAGATTAATTAGAGCTTATTATACATAAAATATTATTATTTATACTTTATTATATTTATACCATTTATACTCTATAGCAAATAAATAAGATATTGTATTTTTTTTTTTTTTACCAATTTACAAGATACTAGTATCATAAGACATTCAATAATATTTGGTAGTTATTTTTATTTTATCATAAATTTTAAAATTCATACATAATTTTTTTTAATGATTTTTTTTTTGAAATAGGGATGGAAAAAACGTTATTATGAATAGATTTTAGTCACGAGTCATATTATGGACAAGAGAGGTTGACCGACAAAATCAAGTAACTGTTATCATTACTCGCTCTAACATAGAGACTAGAAAGAGAGGAAAAAAGTCAAAAATAATTCTCAGTTGTGATAGAGGTAGGAAATATAAGTCAAATAAAAGTAATACAGTGGCTTAAACTAAAAGGTGTCGTTGCCAGTTTAAACTTAGATTGAGACCATTGAAAAATAATGAATGATGTATTATTAGTTTAATGTGTGGACTTCACAATCATGAGTTACTATTTCTTCTTTTTTCAAATGTTCCACAGTGTTTTTTCGCTCCTCTAGTCTTCACTGGAAAAAAATGAATGAAAAAATGTAAAAAAAAAAATTAAAAAAGTTGTACTGGAAATTCTAGGTAGTTATTTTTCAATATTAGAAACTTCAAAAATGAAATTTCCGGGAGTTTCAATCGAAAAAATGAAATTTTCGATTAAGAACAACTACTGAATTTTCAAATTTTTGGATGAGACTAACTCCTAGAAATTTCATCAGTATTGAAAAATAACTACCCGAAATTTCGTTCCTGAAATTTCCTGTAAGAGAATTTTGAAGGAAAAAAATTACGTTTTCCGAATTTATTTTAGTTTTTATTGTATACTTAAGGATAATTTAATAAGTTTAAGGATAAAATTTTTAAATAGGGATGTATAAGTTCAATTGTGGGATACAAAATCTAACTTTTCAAAGGATCAGGTTAAATGGGAAAATATAGTGGCCCAAAACGAAGCCCATCGTATAACTCATCAGAAAAGAGAACATAGGATTGAACGGGTTTTGCACACGCACAACAGATGTAGGGTTTTTAACAAAAAAAAAAAGGCTTTTTTGCAACCGGGTCGCTCACCCGACCCACAACAAATCTCACTCTCGCTGTAACTTTTTTGGAACTGAGAAATCGCGCGATTTCAGCGCTTCTACGATTAAGCACGGCGAAAACACGATTTTACTCTCCGAATCGCGATTCTGACTACCATGGTGCATACGTAAGGTGTATAGTAGATTCTTTGGCAAATAACCAATTTTAAAAGGGAATTGTTTCTTCGCGGGTAGCTACTACTGCACCTCTCCCATAGTTCTTCTGTTAACAATGGAAATCGACGCGTTACCCATAACAGAATACGACAACAACAATGGCAGCTTAATACCAACCAAATCCACCCCCCACCGCCGCAAGAGGAATGAGTACATGCACGACGATGCTACACACCTGGCGGCGCGTAAAAAAAAGGAGATGAGAATCCGTTTATCGCTTACAAGACCTTCTTACGTTCTTGGACTCTCTCCCAAACCTCTTAGATCGGAACATCGTCGGAGGTTGCGATATTTGCTTCGTAGGTTTGTTAATCAGCATGATTGGGTTGGTGCTAGTGGTGTTCTTAGTGTCTACTTGAAAGGAACTGTTAATGATACTTCTCCTTTGAAGAATCGTTTCAAGTTTTGGGTATTGGATTCTTTTTCCCTTTGTTTTTTCTGACATACTAAGAAAGTACGATAAGCCAAATTAAGATAATAGTTTCACTCTGTTAATTACCCTTATTAACTTAATTAGTGAAGTAAGTGGTGCACAATGTATTATTAGAGGGTACAATTGAAAAAACTAATCAAAGTTACATTGGAAATTAAAAGTGACAATTTTTTTTGTTGCAAATGCGACAGAATATTTGATTTCAGTTATTTTTCAATCTGCAATAAATAGTTAAATGTATTATTGACAATACAATAATTAATGTTATATTGAACTTTGAAAATCACAAATAAATAGGAACTGCAAATGTGATGATATCATTTGTTTTGAAAATGTTGATTATGCTGTTGTTTCTGAGTATCTGTTTGAGATATTTAACAAGTAAGTTTACATGCTAAGATGAAAATGAACAAGTATACTCTGTTGTACACCGATATCTAATAAGAGATCTCTATTTTGCTTATCACATCATCAATTTTGATAGATTATCATTGAATGTCAGTGTAAAATTGGTTTATATTGATATCGCCTATCCTTTAAATTCATAGGATATAGAATCAATATGGAATTTGGTACTTTTCACCCACTTTCTATCAATGATATATGCCTGTGCATATGTAGGTTTTACTGGAGCTTCTTAAGCATGTGGAAAACCATTCTATCAGTTCAATTAATTCAACAAGGATCAGAAATCTCTATGACATTTGGTCAAAGAAAATTGGATCAATGAAGACTTGGCCTGTAGAGGTATGTTTCAGAAACAATCCCACCCTCGCCCAAGTGCTTTATAGTGGCAACCTTTATATTAAATGTTCACACAATTTGCTTACAATGACTAGCTGAATTTCACATGTAGAAAGTTCTTTCAGTTCACTATTGATGCTTAACTTTCAAAGATGCCCCAAGTTTTGGATGTAATTCTTAGTATTTTTGTAACTTTTTTATTTATTGATTTATTGCATGTGCAAGCTAAGTTAGAGCAATCAGGATTGTGATTACATGCTTGTTCCATTGACATTATGTTGCAGCTGGCTGTGCTACTATGCTTTATCCAATGCAAACGATCTCACCAAATTCTCTGCTAAATTTATTTCTAGTTGATAATTAAATTATATTTGCAATCCGAAAATTGTTATGAATTAATTTTGCTAGGCTGATTGTTAAGCATTCATATTTATTGTGGTTTTTTACTTGTGAAGCAGAGCAGATATGCGGTTCAATTGGAGTTCATGTTATTCTATCTTTTGCAAGGCAATTCTGGGGATGCATATCAGCTTGCTCTATGGTATGCTATATATTAAATTTTAATATTTAGCTCTTTACCTCTGGGGGAGCCTTGGCACAATGATTATAGTTGCTGTTGTGTAACTACTGGAAAGTCATAGGTTTGAGTCGTGAAACCAATGTCTTGCAAAATGCAAGGCAAACTGCTTACAATAAACTCAAATGGGTCCGACCATTTTGAACCTCACTGTGGAAGGAGCTCTATGGTACTAGCCCGAGGTTGTCTTTTTTTAGTCCTTTATATATAAATATGTGTTGCATCGTGCATCATGATGCCAAGGAGTGGATTGTTTCAAAACTTGTGTTTGCTATATAAGGTTGTCAATTTTTTACATGCCATTACTGCTATATTCTTTTATAGGGGTTATGATTTATTCTATAAAACTTATATTGCTCATAATGGTTGGTAAAGTATTAATGATTATTGCCATTTGTATTCTAAAATACATTGCAAGTTTTGAGAAATAGTGTTATAAGTAAGGTTGCTTACTGGGCTCTAATTTTTTCCTTCACTGTATTCCCTTTGCTCTCTCTCTCTCTCTCTCTCGTTTATTTTGTTTTTCTGTTTTGTTTATTCTTTAGCCTTGAACAAGAGAAAGTTGATATTGATCCTGTTTCCAAGATAATGATGGGTTTGACATTCTATGAGCTTTGGTATTCTTCTATTCCCGAAGAATTTCAGTGGAGAGATTTAGATCAAATTGACTGTCAAGAGAACTCACATATGGAGGGAACCTCATTCAGCAATGAGGTTGGACAGTCAGAATGTCAAAATTCTCACATGGCACAGTCAGAACGTCAAATTACAGTTGAGTCTCACATGGCAGACTCTCAATATCAATGTGACTCAGATGCATCTGTCATGAATGAAAGGAAAATTTCTAAGGGTATTGTCGTCAATAAAGATATGAGAGTTTCCATGGAAGTTGATACTAGCCATAAAAGAGGAAAATCACATCAGATTTTTCAGTCGGAAGGCTTTTACTTGATTTCTGATGAACATAAAGAAACAGATAATCCTTTTTCTAACAGTGAAGATCTTACACAAGATACCTTGTATGCTCTTGGTAAGCTTTTTTATTTTCTGATTAATCATTTACAGAAGAAAATCTACTTCTTGTGGTTGTACACCTGTATGAGAATGTGCATGCACAATATATTTGTATATGGAATTTTTCCAATCTCATTTTTGTTTACACTCAGATTAAAAATATTGATTTTGTCTTGCATACTACTCTGAATAGTTTCATAGTCTAAATATTGATAAACATTTCTAGTCTCACAGCTCTTCATTTGACCTATAACTTCAATATTAATCTTATGCATTTATTTAGGGCAACTTGATTTGTGGTTGTTGCCATTGTGTTTTTCGGGTGAGAACAATTTGGAGGAGTTCATGTACACGCACAGAAATCAGCATAGTGACTACTATAAAAATGCAGTGAAGTATTTACAACTAGCTCTCAACTCAACATCCTTTGCGTCTGCAGCATTACTTCCATTAACACAGGTATGGAGCATACTTTTCAAATAATTTTGGAACCACTTAACTACATTTGGTATTTCATTGGTAGTTGTTCAATATACTAAAAACATGCTTTAAACTGTAGTAGTAGTAGTAATAACAAGTTAGTAGTTACATACCCCCATCCCCAAAATAAAACAGTATTTTTGATTTCACTATTTGTGTAAATTTTTTCCAAACAATCGTCATTCAATAATTTATCTTGCCACATCACAAAATAATATATATATATATATATATATATATACACACACACGTGGTCTCTTAATTTAATTTCAGTTAACGTTTTAGTCCTTTATCTTTTTTTTCTTCCCGATTTGGTCCTTTATTTTGATTTTAAGTGACAATTTGATCTTTTATGTCTTAAAATGTCAACAATGTTATCCTTTTTTTTTGCAAAAATTCAAAAAATTCATCAAAAATTTCAAACAAAACCCATAAAATTAATTATCATCCTCAATATAATGCAAATTTCATCAAATTCATAACTTAAATCTTTAAATAAACTCATATTTTCATCTCTAACATCAAATAAAGAATGAAAAAAATATGAGTTTATTTGAAGATTTGAGTTATGAATTTGATGAAATTTGTATTATATTGAAGAATATAATTAATTTTATGGGTTTTATTTGAAATTTTTGCTGAATTTTTTGAATTTTTGTAACAAAAACGATAACATTGTTGACATTTTAAAACATAAAAGATCAAATTGTCACTTAAAATTAAAATAACGGACCAAATCGGAAAGAAAAAAAAAATAAAGGACTAAAACGTTAACTAAAATTAAGTTAAGGGACCACGGATGCTATTTAGCCTATATATTTTATATAAATTGATTTAAAATTGAGCATTTTTTCAAAATATTTAACTGCACCTTAAACTTCACTTTAAAAACTATTTTAGTATCAACAATTTTCAAGTGAATCATTTTTCAAATTTCAAATAGTTTGGAAGGAGAAAAGGGTGGAAATAAGGAAGGTATGGTTCAAATTAAATGATAGGGCACGTGGGCCTTACTACACAGAGGACCCAATTCCTATTGGGTCCAACTTCTTGAAGGTTGGAGGATAAGAGTTAGTTAGAGTATATTCCCTAATTTCATGGGAATTCTATTATAAGAGAGGGAAGGGGAGTTGGAGACGACATTCAGAATTAGCATAAGAGTTGTTAGGAGATACTTCTCTCTGGTCAGGAGTTCTAGAACTCTGGTTTATCTTTTCATTTGTGGTTCCACCACTGTAGAGCTCTTGAGTTTATCAATTTCATTAAATATTATTCTGTTTTGTTTTCTTGAATTCACTGGTTCTATCATTAAACTTCTATAATGAGAGCCAACCACAGAGGATTTAATTTAAATGCAAAATTGGTAAATTGTAAAGTCATTTATCCAAATATCCTCTAAGTAGGCTGAAGCACAACCTTCAATTTTCTATATGCATTAAAGTGTGTTATTAGAGATTAAAAAAAGTATTTTGAAATCTCAAACCACCATTTTAAGCTGTTGGAATACTTGGTTCTTTGCGCATATTATTACTATTTGGCCTTTTCTTCCATATGCATTTGTACAAACATAATATGAAAATATCAGTGGCTTGGATTATTTGAAATCAATTTTCAATCTTAACCTGCTTAAAGCAATTGAATGTGTTCTGCAACTCTGCAGTATGTTTCCTTTTCTGCATGCACATAAACGTGCATATTTTGCATCTGCTGGAAACAATATATATGCAAATTGTTTTCTACATGGAATTATTTTGAGTAATCAACAATTGTTTCACTTTATTTTATGTTGACAGCTGCTGCTGATTGGAGGTCAAATTAATGAGGTTCTGACCATGCTTGAGCAACAATGCTATAATTCAGACTCTGTACTCCCAATTAGGTACACATCCCTTGTCTTTCTACATTTAATATATTGGCAGAATATAAGAAAAATATCTTATAATACAACCAGTTATACAATCAATCAACCGATTATACAACTTGTGAGTATTTTCTTGTTATCTGAACCCATACTTCACACCCTCTTAACAACGACACAATCTTATGCCTGTTTAGGAACTTGCCTGTACTAAGCAGATGCAACAATTACAGACAGAAAGAGTTTTGCTTTTGAAAAATTCTCAACTTGAATGGTTTTAAAACTTTACAAAGCTCTTAGAAAAATGAATTTTTGGAACAGAAAGAATATGAATTTGAAGGCTTGAGAATAAATTTTAACATGGTAGATGTTCTTAGTAAATGCTGATGTTGAAATTTCTACTCTTCTTTGGTATTTATAGTGTTTCCATGGCATGATACTGTTATGACTCAGTGCCAATTCATTTCCATTGAATTTGTCCTTTTATGAGTAGTGGAGTTGTGTTTCAGATCATTTGGAAAGAGAGAGAACCAAGGCTTGTGAATTCTTGGAGAAACCAATTCTGTTTATGTACTTTCAGTCAGTGTGTAATTTGTGTTTGTATGAATATCCTTACTCTGTTGAGAAGATTTCTCCGTAAATATCAATCAATATATTCAGAAAATTATCCCAATTAATCTGTTAATTACCAGTTTCTATCAGTAGCTTCTTCCTTTGATCAGATGAATGTCATTATTGAATAACCAGATGATGCATCTCCTGATAGAGAGAGCAAACACATTTTCTCTTAACAACCAGATGCAAGCTTCCTTAAGGCAGTAGTCATAGACATGCTTCTTTTGACCGGATGCTGAATACTTCATCAGAGAGAGAGAGAGAGAGTTCACATTTCTCTTCCTTCTGTTGATGCAAATAATGTTTGAATCTAGCTAACTTCTTGAGTTCTTTACACTTGAGATTTCAATCTGCACACTTGACGAAATTTATCAAATAACAAATGATAAATTGTTCACTTAAATATTTGGATAATCATCAAAATTAATGGAGGATTAGAATTCCCAATCTCTTTGGTTCTAACAAGCTGCTGCCGAGTATAATTTCGATTGTGTTTGCCTGCTGTTCCTGAAAGTCAACAGTGGTTTCATGTGTCGAATGCTCAGTTGTTGTTCTTGGACATGAACATTATTGGCTGATTTTTCTGATGTTTATCGTTATCTATGATATTTTTTTCGGTCTGGTTACATTGCTTGTTAGTTTTCTCTTTCCAACGGTATATTTTTAACTAGCTTAAAGTTTAGCAAACTTTAGCTTTTGGGGAATTTTAGAATATTAGAAAATTATATTATATTTTCTTGAACTTGAATGATCTCATAGGATTAATTCCATATTTTAGAACATCTCTTATGATTGTTTTCATATTACTTAGTTGTTATATTTTAGTGATTTGTTTTCCTATTCAATTAGAATTAGAAGTCTTGTATCCTTATAAATAGGGTTTAGTAATCTTTATTGTTGCTCTCTTCTATTTATCGAAAACCTACGAATTCAACTTGTACATATAGTCATTAAACCACAATTTGAGATAAGAAAGTTGTGGTAATTTACTCATAATTCTCTTTTGTTATGTTTACAAAGTTACTAATGTATGCGATTGCAGATTACGGGCTGTTCTCTTGGAGCGTTTTGATCGAAACAACTCTCTCTTGATTTGTAGCTGTTTTGAGGATATATTAAAGAAGGATCCAACATGTTGTGATTCTTTAGCAAAACTCATAATGATGCACCAAACAGGTACCTTCATTCTTAACAATTTCTTTCATATGATTTGAATAATTTTCACATCTTATTATCTTTGTCTCCCTTATTTTCTGATCAATCTTTAGCTTGAATGGGGATGAAAAGAAGGGGAAAAAAGAAAATGTAATCCTGAAATAGTTGGGACTTGGGGAGACTGGAGTTCATTTTGAACTACTGAAGAATTCACTGTGGTGCAGTCCACATATTTGTTTTTTGGCAATGGATGAATTCCACTGTTATGTCACAAGTGAGAATTTAGTCCTCATTAATCATGAATCCAATGGCTGAAATACATTTGGGCTGATTACATGTGGTTGAAAAACGGTCCTATTTTTAAATAGAGATTTAAGTCCTTCTTGTTGTAGAAGGATCAAAGTTTCTAGAATTCAAACCAAGAATTTCCTTGGAAGCATCCATTTGAAGAACCTTTGACGGATCACCTTCAAGCACTAACATAGCTTCATTCACATCACTCTCTTGTTTTAAAAGACTTTCAATTTGGCTCTCATTTTCCTCAACTTCAATAGATTGTGGAAATTCCTCATTAAATAAGAGAGAGCTCATATATTGTTTTGGAAGAATGCTCTCATTCAAAAGTTTTGATTTGAAATTTTCTTTGTTTTCTCCTAATTAGCTTCTTTTAGGTCCTCATCACAAGTCCTTCATTTACCAGTTTGGCTGAAGAGAAATAGAGAAATGCAATTGCTTCACCATTCAACCTTTGATTGTGACCCAGGCATGGCTCAGATCAAGAACAACTCGATTCAATAGGTTCTAGCTTGAATTCAAAATTTGATTTGTTTTAGCAGTACCAATCCAAATAAACTCACCCTTGCACTTGTGCAATTATCCAAGCCGCCGTGAACTTCATTCACCATGGCTGAATCTAGTGGATTTGGAGGTCGTGAATTGCATGAGTTCTGAATCCCGATTTCACACTCCCATAACAGAGGATGGCCGACATTGTGTGGCTGTAAACTTCTTTGATTCTCCTAGGATGGGTCTTGATAGCTTGTTGGACTACGATAAGCTTGAAAAACTGGAGGCCCTTGGTGGCCAACCCACGTGCACCACAATGCTGCAACACCGATAGAGGTAGGTTGACCAGCCTGCGTGCAACCCACCTCGATAAGACTGCTTTTGATTCATTCTTTTCTTCGTTCCTTTTTTTATCCACTACCAGTCCTGTCCGTTGACGCCACCAATGGGGCAGCATCCATAGATGCTTCTACTGCTACCACTATCCAACTTCTGCTTCTTCGTCTTGAACCCAAACTGGAATATCTGGTTGAAATTTTGGCTGGAATCTCCTGAGCACTGCATTCTCAAAAGTCTGCCATGTCTCATTTAGTTGCACCCTTTCTAATTGTTAGGTTCCTTGATTGCAAGATAGAGGAAAGGGAATTATTCGTCCCTGTATTTTATTGATAACAAGGAAAAGATTACACAAAGGAATCTAATCCCCTCCACCAGAGCATTCTCTAGTTCACACCAAAGTGTTTTCTAAAAGTAAAATCCCGACCTTCTCAAAGAGAGGGCTGATCCCATTTATATTTATAGCTCATAGGATCAGTTGTTACAGTAGAAATAGAAAATAACTAATTCTAACTAACACTAAAATCTGTTACTTTACTAACTAGTCAAGTAACTGCCTTACTCTTCGTTCTATAATAAACCTGAAGGACTTGGTCTTTTGGTGAGGGATTTATATTGGATCAAACACTGTGTCATTAATTGTTTTCTTCTGATATGTTGCAGGCGACTATAGTCTTGAATCTCTTGTGGAAATGATTGCTTTACATTTGGATGCTACAGATGCTGAGTACAATACATGGAGAGTCTTCTCTTTATGTTTTTCTAAATTGTCTCTCCTTGAAGAAGACTGCATGTCTGCATGCTCCATCCGAAATGAGGATAGACAGGAGCAACTTCGCTCCTTTCACAAAACCCCAAAAATATTTACAGAGGGTATATCAGGAAAATCTTGGAATATTCGGTGTCGGTGGTGGCTAACAAGATATTTCAGCAATAGCAAGTTTGAATCAAGTATTGGAACTGGTATATATATTTTTAAAATTTAACTTGATCTACTTAAAGTTTTAAGTTATTTTATACTATCAATCAATCATGTATTTTAATACTACCGGGTTAAATTAAATACATCAGCTTTTGTTGACCAAACTGTCTCTTATATTTAGGACCTGGGGTAGTATCATTTTAAGAGTTTGACTATGGTAACATCTACCTAAGAAGTAAAATAGTTAATTGACTTTACATCTCAAATTAACTACACACATTTCTATACATTCTTGCATTATTATTGTTTAATTCTAGCCATGTTAACTTGTTCTACCACATGTTATTGGGCAGGTGATTTACAGTTACTCACATACAAAGCAGCATGTGCATCCTACATGTATGGACAAGAGTTCAGCTATGTTGTGAAGGCCTATTCTCATTTAGAAAAAGAAAATGATACGGATTTATTGCTATTCTTGGATGAGCACAAGAGAAATTCATATAGAATTTATGAAAAATTTCAAACAAAACTACATGGATAAATGATAAGATATATTTATTGCATTGTGAGTAATCGCTATTTGATTCATTTGTCGCTGCTTTGGGTATAGCATTTATGGTTTCAATTGTAGTATACAATTTTGTATAAATTTGTTGAGATTATAGATATGGTCAAAGTTGTTCTTGTAAAGATGAGTTCTTTTAAATGAATCTTCATCTATGCCATTGAACCTAAAATCTCTAAATTCAATTAGAACCTAAATTCTGAAGGCAACAAAAAGATTGCATGGATTGTAAGGGCTTCAGGTCAAGCTTGTTACTTTAAAATTAAAATAAGAGCCTTAACAATAAAGTAAAAGTTGTTCTGTAACTTTGATTATTTTTAGCTTAAAAACTAATTTAAAATAAATTATAAGGTAAAATAAATTATAAGTTTTTGCCTCTATAAAATTTTAACATTTTGGTTTTAGTCTCTAAATTTCTTTAGTACCTAAGGTTTTGTTTGAGTTTAGAGGATTCGAGAGGGGAGACTTTTAAAAAAGAATGGAAGAAATGAAAGGAATGAAATTTTTTGAGAAGAGAGAGTTACAAGGGGTTTGTTTTTATTCTTAACTAGATGCTAATCCGCGCGTTGCGCGGGTATATTTTTATTTATTTAATTTAAGTGAATTTAAGAAGAAAATAATGAAGTTTTATGTCTCAATTTAGTATTTATATCAATAATATATATACAATTGTACAAATATAATTCATAGAAGAGAAGTAATAAATAAAGGAACGTATAAATTAACGTATTAATATTGAGATTGATGGATATGCCAAATGTTGAAGTAATGTATTTGATAATTGAAATTAAGAGATAAACTCATTTGATATACAATTGAGTTACAAAATGTATTACTTTATTGCTGAAACTAAAAATGATTAAAGTGAAATAGTTGGAAATACATTCATCTTGTATTTTACTTTATTAATTTTTTTTGTTCTCTCACTCGATCATTTTAATCATCGATCTTTGTGATAATTGGAAATCTTTTATTTTAAATCGGATATATTAGAATTTTAATTTTCAAACATTCAAACTATTATTAATATTAATAGAGTAATCATAATCATTAACATTTTGGTTTCAAAATCAAAATCTAAAATTTATAACAATTCAGTTACAAAATATTAATTGTCAAGGCAACAGAGTAACAAAGAAAAATAAGTTATTAAAGAATATAAGTAGCAATAAATAATTAATACATAAAAAAATTAATAAATAAAATAATTATAATGTTTGATGTCTAGTTTCTACAAAAGAAATCTAACCTTCAGTAAGAGTACTTTTGCCGCTCTCTAATTCTCTATTTATTTTTCTTCTCAGATTTTTTTTTTCTAAAATCATTTTATTTCCAATATTTGCACAATAATTTTCAAATGGACTTTCCAATCTATTTGAGACATTTCAGACTATTATGCAAATTAGAGAGATGAGCAATATATCTTTTATTAAAAATATCTCGTGCTACATCCTCATGCTTCACCTTCCATGTAGGCTGATTTTTTAGAAAAAATTTATTCCTTTAAAACAATTGAATGAAATTTCAAAGTAAAATTGAAAAATTAAACATTTCATTAAGTATTACTTACTTTAAAACATTCAAGGTAAGGAATTGTTTATAATTAATTAATTAAATCATATAAAAAATTATGGGTAAAAAATAATAAGAAAAGTAATTAATTAAATACTTACTTGTTATCAACAAGTATGATGCCAATGCAACTATGGCGATCAACATATTCCACGTCGAGATAAATATGATCTATCGTATCAGCCTCTTCAAATACACGTGGATGAACTTACAACCCAGCTGTGAACAATGACCTAGTTTGTTGTGGCGGCACCAAAGTATGATAGTTCAGAAGGATACGACAAGCCCTATGACCGTGCATAATATAAATAGAAATAGAAATTAATATAATTATGAAATAAATTGTGATTTAATAAGAGAAATTACTATTACGTCGATTATCATTCATGAATAAAAATATTACATACATATTATAAAATTAAATACATTACAAATTATTATCATTCAATATCAATATTCATAAGAATCTTCATCAAACTCAACATGATTAGAATCCACCTCACCTTCTTCTTCATCATCATTTTCATGAACATCTTCACCAGTACTTTTCTTGGAATCAACCTAAAAAATAACCCAAAACAACAAAAGATTTAAGGTTAATTTGATATCCATCCGAAGAGCCCAAATTTCTTTCCAAACCGAATTGCAATATCCCTATCTATTATAGAAGCCTTTTTTAAAAGGGCATTTGAATCTCTAATTATGCCTCCACAAGTACTCCTATTAATTAAGAGAATGAATATGTGATCCATTCATATTTATTTTAAAACAACCCAGAGGAAGAGGACTCCAAGCAACATTAATACTAGTTCCTGAAGATGCCCAAATTGCTGAAACTATACCACCTCTTTTGAGCCCTTATAATATCTTTAAAAGACAAAGATCTTTCACCAGATCTATCAGAAACCTAATCACAAGTCACCGTCCTCACATGAAAGAATATGTTCAATCCTCATGACTTGATCAGTGTAGCCTTAGGGCGACAAATCAAGAGCAGTATGTTGATTTAGAGATTCCTCAGAATCTTATAAATCATTGGAAAAATGAAGGATATACAACCCTGCACTTTGGAGCTGTCAGATTGATCCTTTCTCTCCATGGAAGGAAAAATCTCCTTGTTTTCTGTAAGATAGCGTTGTTAGACTCTAGCTATCTTCACTATGAAAACGCAGTAATCGGAACTGTCCTGACTTCATTACATGCAGGAAGTGTAGTTCTCACTATCTTCCCAAACTACAACATAAGTCTTAATGACAGTACTTTGTCCACAAGACTGAAGGTCCAAGTTCAGATCACCGGAACTGACCAAGTACCAGAAGCCATGTCGGCCACTCTCCATCACCAGATAATCTATCGACTTCAAAACCATTCGATGGATTTACCACTCACATGATGCTCTTCAGATTCGCTATTGGTAATCACCAATAAAAAAGAAGAGACACCCTCCATTGTCCAAATTCCTAGAAGAATATCAAGAGAAGAACTGGCACAGTTAATTCCTCTTGAGTGGATCACCAACTACGAAAAGATACACCAAGACAGAAAGCCAATCCAGTCTCAAGAAGCTACCTTCAAGAGATCATCTGTTGACAAGACAGTCAAGACGATCTTCAGGAACTAGTATTTCCAAATGTCTTGTGGCTGATCTATGCTGAGTGAGATGATTGATAGTGTTTCTTTCAAATCAAAATGAATATATCCTACAAATTTGCAAGAAAGGACATTTTTATTTTATTTTTTATTTTCTTAACATCTTTTGTTTTGTTGTTGATCATTGTTGCAGTGCTCGAACGGTCACACTTTATGCTCTGGTTGCAAGCCAAGAGTCCATGACTGGTGCCCTACTTGTCGGCACGAGCTTGTTGGATCTTTTGTTGGGGGTATGCTGCAAATCTTGAACAAGAAGATGATGAACTTGATGATGATGAAGGTTGCACAGGTAAATTCCAAAGCGTGTGTATCACACTAAACTTTAGGTTCGATTCGCCCCCACCAATCTATATATATTGGATGCAAACGGGTTAACCGGCGAATCCCCTTTAGGATACTTTGGAATCCTTGATATGATTTGCACTATCACACCAAGTGAATCTTTCAATAGTATGTTACAAAATAATGTTTCCTATTCTTCACTCATGCATTAGAGAAGAATAAGATGACTTAGAATATAAGAATAGGTGGGAAAAGTGGATGACAATCTCTTCAAATTCGTGTCTTCATTCTGTCCAAAGTGACACTATTTATAGAAAAATAATGTCACTTGAGGAAGAGTTGTAATTCTTGGTTCTGCCCTGTTTTGCGAACCGGTATATATACATTTAACGTTCAACCATTGAATGAATTGTTGCAATGGCCCAGTGGTGAAACATTTATTCAAAAAGAAAACACAACAAAGGATCGAACTCGGGAACTTATCAGGACTGACAAACAACACAACCACTAGAACAACAACAATAACATGTTAATTATAACCAATTATGGATACATATATTATCCAATATTTTGGAAATATCTCTCAAAGCTTGGCAATATTCGGTGTCTAGCATTAGAGAAGGTGGCTGCATCTTTCGAACTGCCCTGCAAATATCAAGGTTTTGGGTGCATAGGCATATACCCGTATTACAGCAAGCTAAAACACGAGTCTCAATGTGCATTTCTACCTTATAACTGTCCGTATGCTGGTTCAGAATGTGCTGTCGTCGGTGATATACCTTACCTGGTGGCACACCTGAAAGATGATCACAAAGTGGACATGCATAGTGGTTGCACTTTTAATCATCGCTACGTAAAATCAAATCCGCAAGAAGTTGAAAATGCCACGTGGATGTTAACGGTATTGTTTAGCTGAACTTATTCTCTCTGCATTTTATTGACATTGCAAATTAACTACATGGGTGGTAGATAGTGTTATTTTTGTGTAATTGTATTTTAGTGTAATTGAAAAAACTGTAACAAACGAGCTCACAGGGTAGTGAAACAAGAAAAGTAATCATATTTTAGTGTTGGAACATCTCAAAGTTGAGTTTGATATTATAAAATGCACTATAACATACAACCTTGTCTTTGTACTGTAGATTTCTTATGCAAACTATATGTGTGTAACTGCTTTATGGGATTCATTTTTGTTTCTTAGGTTTTTAGTTGCTTCGGTCAGTATTTTTGTCTACATTTTGAAGCTTTTCAACTGGGAATGGCTCCTGTCTACATAGCGTTTTTGCGGTTTATGGGTGACGATAACGAGGCAAAGAACTATACCTACAGTCTCGAGATAGGTGGAAATGGAAGGAAAATGACATGGCAGGGGGTGCCTAGAACCATTAGGGATAGTCATCGCAAAGTCCGCGACAGTTTTGACGGTCTCATCATTCAGAGGAACATGGCTCTCTTCTTTTCCGGCGGTGATAAGAAGGAATTGAAACTACGAGTTACAGGGAGGATTTGAAAAGAACAATGATTGTTGACTTATTTGCTTCATCTAGCTATTATATTAAACAGACTAGGTTAGTGCACTTTATTATTTCTTATAGTGGTATGAATCTTCATGTATTGCATTTTGTAATTTAGGAGGCAACATCTCTTTGCTTACCTTAAATTAAATACATGGACATGAAGGTGTAATTTAATGCTATGATTTTTTTTTAATATAGATGTAGAACCTTAGTGTGTGCCTAATATTATACTTTCTTTTGAATCTTTTGATTTTGTTTCTTGCATTGCACAGGAAAAGGGTCCAAAACACTTGTTGGAAAAAGGTCCGAAAAAACACTGGAAAACAGAATATATATTCAATTTAGTAGACATGAAAACATAACTTGCACCCGCATGAGTAATTATGTCTTGACTTTGATGAGAAAAATACTAATTTAAGCGAGTGCGGGGGTGAATTTTTCTTGAAATTCCAAGTTGAAATCGTAGATGGGATGTTGTTGGTGTGTCCCAAAATTGCTCTCAAACTTGATGCGTTAGTAATATTTTTACAGTTAAATATGTTTTTAGTTGTTACAAAAGTTAGAATTATTTTTTTAGAGTTATGTATGTTTAGTTTTTATAAAATTTTAATATTTTAATTTTAATCTTGTACAATAAAAATACAATTTTTATTCTCTACAAAATCATTATGCGTTCAATTTTAATCTATGTTTTTTATATTAACATATATTTTTGAATAAATTTTTGCAGAAGTATTTATAATATTATAAGTTCCTCCATAAAAAATAACTAAAAATTCGACTTCTAGATTAAATTTAATTAATTTAAAGTTAAAAAATTCTTAATTTTTAAAGGAGAATTTTTTTATAAAATTTTAAATATGCTTATAAAAAATCATTCAAAAATTCTATAGTTTAATGATAATTAAACATATTACTTTTTAACATAGACTAAAATTGTTTGTTGTATAATTTTATATGGACTAAAAATTGTATTTTTATTTTATAGAGACTAAATTTGAAAATTTAAAATTTTGTAGTGACTAAAAATAATTAAACTCTTTTTTAATATACATATAAGTATACTCATTTATTTTATTTAATACTTTTATA
>JBBPBQ010000003.1:45574760-45590653 GCA_037974755.1 Cicer yamashitae
GTAAAATTGGTTTTAATTTTTAACAAATAGAAAGTTGATGCTAAAAAATCAATGTTTTAATTATTTTATCAAACATTTTTTTGACTCATTATTTTATCAAACTAAAAAACTATATGAAAACAAAGTGTTAATAATAAAAAGAGAATGTTATTGGAGTTTTAAGCATTGTATTAAAAAATGTTAATTTACAAAACAAAACATGTTAATTAAAAACATGTTAATTGGGAAGTGTATATATTAAATTAAAAAAAAATAATTTTTTTTTCACTATAAAATCTGATAGGCTTTTGCCATTAATTTAATATAAAGATGTTCATTTTGTTATTTTTACTTCGTATACTCTGAATCAAGCTCTAGTTTAACCAACCAAATGATTGTAGAGAGTTCAAGGATATAAGTCATATGATATAGTATTGCTAACAAATATTGATACAAAGTAATGGAGTAATAAAAAGAAGAAACGTTTCGTGATGATTAGAATAGTACCACTTTACTCATTCCAAATTATTAAACAATTAGAGTTCTTTTTTTTACTCAACATTTGTGTTTACTTTTCTCATTTTCAATAATAAAATATTCAAATATTTTGATATCTAATTAATCTTGCCACAACGCAATTTAAGCTGACTATGATTAGTCCAAATAAAAGCAATCCAACTAATTTATTTCATTTTGTAAGATTTGAATACAAAATATAATGTACTGATCCTTTCTAACCAATATTTAATACATCGTTTTCAGGATTTTTTTTTAATATCCTCTTTTTTTTATTACCAAATTACCTTACTCTCAATAATAAATATTATTATTTATAATTAATTAATAATAATTATTATTATTTATTATTATTATTAATTAATTAATGTATTATAGGCACAAAACGATTAAAAATAAAAATTGCACATGCTAGTAGGAGGTCGCACCCCCAGCCAGCAACCTCCTATTGGGCTTAAAACAATTCTTCTTTCGCTGGTAGCTTCTCCAACTTGTGACCTTCTATTAAGCCCAAAAAATAGGGCAAGGAGTAGGATAATTTGGTAAAAAAAACAAAATTCTAATTTTCATCCAAACATAATTAGTTCATAATTTCACAATATTCTATTACTCTATTTGTAAATGAGTAATTTTTGGACTAAGAATTTTATTGATGGGGCAAGGTGGGAGTTAATTACTACAAGTACACCAATTTTTAAGACAATCAACAACTTGTGGTGGTGTACAACTAAAGTGCTGTTTAATACAATCAGCATCTGTGCCACATGGAAATTCGAACGCTCTGTTCACTATCTTGGCTTGTGATTCCATATGCATATCTACATACACAAATAATACATGGACATAAGAATAAGTATGCAAAAAATTAAAGGATTGCAAAGTAAACTGGCATAAGTAAAAATAAAAATTAATACAAAATCAAAATCAAAATCAAAAGATACTATGTAAAATAAATTACTCATTAGAATTGGACCTGATGATATGATAAAAAAAACCAACAAGAATGCCATTGCTAGAGAATAATATCTTGTAGTCTCCATCTTTTTGGTAGAATATTTGTTTAAAGATATGCTCCTATATATATAGCAATTGGTGATGTATTTCAATTTAGGGTTTAGGTGTATTTAAATCTGTCTAATTTTGTATGATTTGATTTTGTTATTGATGCAGTTTATTTGGCTCGTTTTGTTTCTCCTTTATTGCCATACTAAAAATAACTATAGCTAATTAATGGACATTATTATAATTTTAATTTTGTTATTTAACGTTTTAAATGGAGTAATTACAATTTTTATTTCCATTTTTAGGTTTAAAAGTAAAGGGATATCACTGGATATGGCTTTGATTTTAGAAGCACCAAATAAAAGGAAAGGAAAGGGAATCGTGCAAAGGAAAATTAGATATTGTATGGTTTTTTTTTTTTGGGCGAAAAGACATATCTTTACTTTATTACTTTATATGTTGTGGGTTTAAGCTTTTGTATTTTCTTAAAGGGAGATTGATGTAATTTTCTTTTTTATAAATATTTTATGAAATGTAAAGTTTTCCCTACACTAAATTCATGCATCACTCTCTTGTCTTAAATTTTGTATATTAAATAAAATTTATAAAATTTGTACTCATCAAATAATTAATATTAAGTTAATACAAAATTAAATATACAAAATATTAATTAAATTATTAAGAAATTGATTATACAATAAATTGGAAAATTGAATATTCAAAAAAGATTGAAGAAACATAGTATATAGAAGTAAAAATAATCAGTGATACAAATATTTAGATAGTATTTTTTAAAACATATACCTATAGCAGTGTACACCTGTCCCATGCACACATAAATTGACTCTGAATAGTTCCTTTTATAAATCTACGTCTAAAGTATAAACAAATGTCTTGCAAATTATGTCACTTAATATTTATATTTATTGATTTTATTTTTTTTAAATGATCATTTTTAATGACATTTAATAAAAAAAATAATTATTTTTAATTTATTTAATTGTTATAAATATTAAATTAACGTTTTCATTTATATTTTGTTTGGAAACGGTATTTTAAATTGGTGCATTTTTTATTCTTATTTTTAACCGCATTTCTAATTTTATTGTAATAACATTATTTTGGTGCATGCATGTGATGGAAAAGCATTAAATATTTTTCTTTTGAAAACATTGTGTGCCGTTCATTTTATACAAATAATGAATTTTAATTTTTTTAAATGTGTGTTCATTTTTTACCTTGATAAAATATTTTTGAAATAATGATAAAATATTTTTGAAATAGTTGCTTTACTATTTCATCTACCTATAACAAAAATACTCTTATAATAAAACTATTATATTTTCGTAGATAAAATTAATTATTAATTAATAAAAATAAATCATCAAAAAAATTAAAAATAATTTTTTGATATTTTTATTATTTTTAAAAATATAAATAATTGTCTCTTAGCTTCTTGTAACCTTACACATGTATGTGACATGCATCTTGTTACCCCGTTCTTTATAATTTATATGCATAATTCTTTTTATGCTCAGCCTCATTCAAAAGGGATCAATATTTGTTTTAGATTTGTAGGATTTATTGTTTAGAAAATGTCATGTTTTCAACTTTGATTGCCAAACTGCCACAAATTTTCACTGTATTTCATGTTTTTCAGGGTTTGTATGTTTGGGGTATAGTGAATGCAGAAAAAAATACTTCGACTATTTTATGTACGAATCTTTTATATATAAAAAATAGGCAGTTTTGCAGTCTAAAGTATAAACAAAAAAATAAACACGAGGTGTACTACACAATTTTGTTAAACTTTTTTTTTTCTACCTTTACATAAGACTTTGATAGCAGCCTCTCTCCTCTAAAAAAAATAAAATCTTATAGTTATTTTTTAATTCGAAATTATCCTTCAGATTATTTTATTATTATTTTAATTAAAATAAGTGATTTTTTATATTTTTTATATTTTTCTGTTTATTTGTGATATTATGTTGTCCATCGTCTTAGTACGACATTATTGTTTTCTGACTCGTTGCGGCATTTTAGTTTGTTTCAACATTGCTCATTTTCTATTTGTTGAAGTACTTAAGAATAACTCGTTTATTAGATACCTAATTTTGAGTAAAGGCTTTAGTATTAAAAGTTCAAAGTTCTTTTAGTCTTAAAAATGACTTACCAACACATGGTTGTATTTGTCATGTCGGAGACCATATATAGTCGATATGAGCAAACACCAACAAATATTTTTTTTTGGAGATGGATGAGATTAAAGAATGTAGATTCTTGCATTATTCTTGACCGTTAACCATATGTGGAAGAAATTAATTTGGTTGTTATAATTAAGTTTTTGATTAGATAATTTTTCATTGACTTCTGCAATATTTATGTGTATCGTTAGCGTGTCTTTAACTTGTTGATTTCAAAATATAGATGGAGAATGTTCCAATCCATAATCAATTTGACTGTACTATTCTAATGTCAGCATTTGAATGAAAGTTATTTTTTGGAAGAAAAAAAATGCTTGTCAAACTCAATTTTGTTCTTTTAAAATTTGAAAAGCTTTTATGTAGTCGTGTTCACAAATCCGGGTGACCCATTCACTCAAACCAACCTAACCCATATTTAATTTTAACTCATTCAAGTGTGGATTCAACTCAAGTCAATTTGTTCAAACTCAAACTGATTTAGTTTAGGCAATAGGATTTTTATTTTTCTACATGTGAACCCACATACCAACCCTGTTCAAAAAATTTATATTTTTTAAAAACTTTTTGATAATAATAAGTTAAAATGCACTTTTTATCTCCGTATTTTCTCAAAATCGAATTTTTGGTCCACCATTTTTGAAACTGTGTTTTTGACCCTTTATTTTTAAATTTTTCAAATTGACTTGATCTCCTTCAATTTTAATGATCTGGCATTGAAAAGAGTGATGGGGCAATGATGACTATGCATATAATATTTTTTCTACGTCACTATTTTCAATGCCAATTCACTAAAATTAGAGGGGGACCAAGTCAATTCCAAAAGTTTAAAAATAGGATAAAAAACACAGTTTTAAAAATAGATGACTAAAAGTTTAGTTTTAAAAAAATAGGAGATCAAAAGTGTTTTTAAGTCTAATATAAATTAAATTTTTTATATATTAATATAAAAGTGTTTCAATTAAATTCAAGAGTTAAAATTTTAAATTATCAAATTTAGTATAAGTATTGATTTTTTCATAAAAAAGAAAGTCATATTAAATTTTTCTTAAGAAAAAAAAAGTCATATAATAATATATTGTTTTAGAAATTTGATGACCCAACTCAAACCAATTCGCTCCTCACCATATTTTATTGATTTAGATTGACGAGAAAAAATACAATATTTTACCCAATTAAAATTAATAAAATTTAATTGAATTAAAAAACAAATTTGACCAAAACTCATCCAATCTCCCACAAACACCCCCTTTTTTGGAAGTTGTTAGCAATGCCTTAAAAAAAATAAGTTTATATAACATATTTTTGGATTCCAAATAATTAGAAGTGGTAATTTCATCCATTAAATCGAAGAATTTGTAGGTTAAGGTCAACAGAGGCTAGGACCCCTGTTGAGATTTTAATATTTTATATATCTATACTACTTGAATGCAAGCATAAAAAAACTTTACCAATAAAAAGAATATGGTGAATGTGAGTCGCCACTATGCTTTAGGTAGTAGTCTTTTAACTTTGTGAAGTTGCAAATATCTACTTGTTTTTTTTATATCATATGAACATCAGTTTCGAGTCGAAAAGATACACGTTGTACATTAATTTATTAGATTTTATTAATTCTCTCAAATTCTAAAGTTTGATAATTAATTGTACTTTAATTTATTAAATTATATTTTTAATTCATATTTTGATCATTTACCACTTACTACTGCATTTTCAAATGTATTTCTTTACTATACTATTATTTGAGTAAATAAGCATGTAAGGATCATGGTAAAGAGTCGGTTAATTATTTTCTTAAATTTACGAAATATTAATTTAATCTGTTAAATTGAAAAATATCAACATTAATTTATAGGTACACATAACATTACTGCAAATTTGAGTTCTTAATTTTTATACTTTGCTTATCTTCCACATGAATTTACTGTGAGGGAAATTTCCAAAATATATTTAGAATTCTCTAATAGCTATATTAATGTAGCAAAATTAAATAACTTAACGTATCACTTGGTCAAGTGGTTGCAATGCTTGGGTTTAATTCAAACCAATGCATCTTTTAAGTTACCAAAGGTTACAATCTTTCTCAAGAGTTGTTTTCTTTCACCAATTGGTATGAGTTTAAGAGTTGTTTTCTTTCACAAATTGGTATGAGTTTCTCAATAAATAGATATACTTTAGAGGCAGAAAGGAGAACACAATTTCATGCTACATGTGTCAAACTTTTGTCAAAAATATTTCTGAGTCATTTCTTCTTTTATCTAGTGCACGAGAGTAAATGAAGGAACTTTATTCTGTAAACTATCATTGATCGATAGGCTTGATGTGAATGTGCAATTCACTTCAAGGATTCCAAAGTATCTTGAAGGGGATTCGCCGGTTAACCCATTTGCATTCAATATATATAGATTGGTGGGGGCGAATCGAACCTAAAGCTTAGTGTGATACACACGCTTTGGGTTCGATTCGCCCCCACCAATCTATCTATATCAAGTGAGTTTATTTGAGTAATTATTATATATGAGTTGACAAACACACATTTGAGAATATGTAAAATGTTTTGCAGAACGTAATTACAACTAATTCATATATTTAGTATTAAAAGTTCATAGTGAAGATCATCCTACAAACAAAATTCATAAATTATATTTAGTGTTAAAAATCTTAAAAGTATTTTATTAAATATTAATATATGTAATTATCTACCACAAAATCAGATTAGTCATGCTCTTTTTTTGTGTTGTCAAATACCAATTTATAGTCAAAATATTGTTAGAAAAATATAAAAATGATTTTGTCATTTGGTATTCATTTCATTCTAATCCTGTCAAAGAAATGACAAATCTAAATTCAAATATTTTGAGTATCAAACTTCTATACAACATGACTTGAGAATTTTCACAAACAACTCGTATGTACAGTTGAGTAGAAGTAAAACATATTTAGAAACTTCAAATTGGTAGTATTTTTAAAAAATTTGACAACAAAAAACATCTCCGTAAAAAAACAACAAATAATTTTTTAATCTAAATATTAAACATTATTCTTTTATCTATAAATGGTAAATAATTTTCTCCCGAAGACACAATAATAACACTCATATAAACCTGAATATGGACTATCTTCTTTGTCTTTTGAGGAGCCAATATATTTTCATGTCGTAGATGAGATCAAATATGTCTACAAAAACAATACTCTAACTAACAACAACCAAGGTTTTGAGAAAACTGAGCAAATATGTATAATATGTTACAAAATACCACTTACTCAAAAGCTATTTGTGCAAAAAACAAAAAAAAAAATCCAACTATATCTACTTCTTTGAAAATAATTGGGTTGCAAGGCACTAATCGTAGAGATTGTTTGAAGAAGTAGAATAGTATACGTAAAAAAATATTATATATTAATTGTACTTTAATTTGTAACTCATGACACATTAATAGTTATACTTAATATTAGATTCTAAATAATAATAATAATAATAATAATAATCATAATAATAATAATAATAATAATAATAATAATCATAATAATAATAATAATAATAATAATAATAATAATAATAATAAAATAATAATAGTAGTAGTAAAATGTGTGTTAAAGCAAATTGGAAGTTGAATAATAAGGAGAATTGAAGAGGAAATGCCTTTTAGACGTGCCACATGAGATTTTTTGTTGAGGTAGCAATATTTGAATGAAATGGTACAATATTAGATGATGTTTATGTGAGAGTCTATTTAAAAAAAAAAAAGAATTTTCCAACTATATCTACTTTTTTGAAAATAATTGGATTGCAAGGCACTATTGATAGAGATTGTTCGAAGAAGTAGAACAGTATACTAAAATAAAATTATATATTGATTGTACTTTAATTTGTAACTCATGACACATTAATAGTTATACATAATATTAGGTGTTAAATAATAATAATAATATTAATATTAACAGTAAAATATATGTTAAAGCAAATTGGAAGTTGAATAATAAAAAGAATTGAAGAGGAAAAACCTTTTAGATGTGCCACATAGGATTTTTTGTTGAGGTGGCAATATTTGAATGAAATGGTACAATATTAGATGATGTTTATGTGAGAGTCTATTTAAAAAAAAGAAGAATTTTCCAACTATATCTACTTTTTTGAAAATAATTGGATTGCAAGGCACTATTGATAGAGATTGTTCGAAGAAGTAGAACAGTATACTAAAATAAAATTATATATTGATTGTACTTTAATTTGTAACTCATGACACATTAATAGTTATACATAATATTAGGTGTTAAATAATAATAATAATATTAATATTAACAGTAAAATATATGTTAAAGCAAATTGGAAGTTGAATAATAAAAAGAATTGAAGAGGAAAAACCTTTTAGATGTGCCACATAGGATTTTTTGTTGAGGTGGAAATATTTGAATGAAATGTCACAATATTAGATGATGTTTATGTGGGAGTCTATTTAATAACTTATACCAGGGTTTGGGTTGTGTGCTGATGTAGAACAAACGAGTAGTGGCCTATGCCTCAAGGCAATTGAAGGTGCATGAAAAGAATTATCCCACTCCTGACTTGGAGTTAGCGGCAATTGTCTTCGCATTGAAAATTAGGAGACATTATCTATATGGGTGTAGTTTTGATGTATTTAGTGACCATAAGAGTTTGAAATACTTGTTTGATCAAAAGGAACTGAACATTAGGCAGAGGAGATGGATGGAGTTCATTAAAGATTATGAGTTCACGTTGCATTACCATCTAGGGAAAGCAAACGTGGTGGCTGATTACCTAAGCAGGAAACAAGTTCATCTCTCGTTTGTAACAATGAAGGGGTTGGAGTTGTTAGAGAAGTTCCGTGACTTGGATCTTAAGTTGGATCCCCATTGGGGAAAGTGCAATATGGAATGATCATTATAGATAGTGAATTGATGAATGAGATTAAAGTTCTCCAAGTTACAGACGTGTTGACTCAAGAGAAAAGGAAGTTGATCGAGGTCGGGAAGGCACCTGAATTTGAGGTGGGTCCAGACGATGTTTTGAGATGCAATGGACGTGTTTGTATACCCGACAATACAGAATTGAGGAAGACTATCTTGGATGAGGCCCATAAAAGCAAGTTGAGTATTCACCCTGGTACCACCAAAATGTATAAAGACCTTAAGCAAAAATTTTGGTGGCCGGGAATGAAGAAACAGGTAGCAGAATATGTGGCTTCATGTTTCACTTGTCAGAAAGCCAAGGTAGAGCATCAGAAACCAGGGGGACTACTAAGGTCATTAGATATACCAATATGGAAATGGGATAGTATATATATGAATTTCGTGGTAGCATTGCCGAAGGCTCAATGGAAGTTTGACTCCATTTGGGTGATTGTCGATAGGTTAACCAAATCTGCCCATTTCATACCCGTGAGGACTACTTCTGATGTGAATAAGCTTGCAGAGATCTACATTGCCGAGATTGTTAGACTACATGGGGTACCCTCCAGCATTGTGTCAGATAGAGACCCGAAGTTCATTTCTCGTTTGCGGGGAGCATTACATGAGGCGCTATGTACTAAGTTGAGATTGAGTTCAGCCTATCACCCTCAAACCGATGGACAAACAGAAAGGACTATTCAGACCTTAGAGGATTTACTGAGAGCGTGTGTGTTGGATGAGCGAGGAAGTGGGGATAATATGTTGCCTCTCGTTGAGTTCACCTATAACAACAGCTATCATGCGAGCATTGGGATGACACCATACAAGGCTCTGTATGGGCGTAAGTGTGCCAAACTCCTTTGTGTTGGTATCAGGATGGTGAGAACCTATTGGTGGGGCCATAATTGGTACAACAGACCACATATAAAGTTCGTCTGATCCAAGAAAGAATGAAGATAGCACAAAGCAGACAAAAGAGTTATGCCGACCAACGGAGGAAACCGCTGGAGTTTCAAGAGGGTGAACATGTGTTTTTGAGAGTGACGCCCACTACTAGAGTTGGTAGGGCATTGAAGTCTAAGAAGCTCACTCCTAAATTCATTGGCCCATATCAGATCCTCCGACGTGTGGGTCTCGTAGCTTATCAGATTGCCTTGCCTCCGAGTCTGGCCAAACTGCACGACGTATTCCATGTGTCACAGCTGAGGAAGTACATGGCTGATCCTTCCCATATTATCACGCCAGATGATATCCAGTTGAAGGAGAACCTTTCCTTTGTAATTCCACCACTAAGCATTGGGGATAGGACTACTAAGCACCTACGAGGTAAGGAGATCGCCTTGGTCAAGGTGATTTTGGACCAAATGATTGGAGATGCAACTTCGGAATTAGAGGAAAAGATGAGAGAACTCTACCCTAATCTGTTTATGTCTACCTAGTTTCGAGGACGAAACTATTTTTAAGGGGGTGAGTATTGTAACATCCTCTAAATTATTATTTAAAAATAATTAGAACCTATCAATATTATTCAATATTAAATTATGTGTGATAATTATTTGCCTTGTTCGATTTTTGTAGTTGATAAAGTTATTAGTAAGAATTATTTAATCAATGGAGAGTTTAAATATAATATATATATATATATATATATATATATATTTAAGTAGAGATATATTATATGTAGGTGTGTTTTCCTAGTGCAAGAAGAATTTGGGCTAAGGGTTTGAGGCTTAGTGTGACCCAACCCACTTGAATGAGTATAAATTTGGGCTATGTGCTTGTGGCTTGGTTTTTATGATCAAGGTTAACAAAAAAAAAAAGTGACATTTTATCCCTCTTATTCTTTATTTAGGCCCAATATTATCTAACCAACAATTTCCATTTTAAATTTCCCTAAGTCCACAACTTCTGTATACTCACTAATAATAAACAAAAAGGAACACCGAAATCCTAACCACCATCACCTTCACACCTCATTTTCTTCGTGTATCCAAAGCTTGGAACTTCTTTTCCTTGTGGACAACTCCGTGGGGCTTAAAGCTTTGTACTAGGAAGAAAAGCGGCCAAGGTAAGGGCTTTTCCCCACACAAATCATAGTTAGGCCGTTGGTTGGATGACATGGAATAAATAATCGTGATTACTTTGATTTTAGAAGGAATAAATGTAGACTAATGGATTAAAATACCAAAACCCCAATTTTTGTTGAGATTGAATTGTAATATATGACTTCTATGGAGTAAAGTATGAAATTTTATGCTATGTGTGATAAAATTGTAGTGTTACGATGAATATGAAATAAAGTTTGAATTTTTACCTTATATGTGATAAAGTTTTAGCTTTTATTATGTATATGAGTTGGAGTTTGAATTTTCTTGTTATATATGTGAAAGTGTAATTTTTATGGCCTATATGATATAAAATTTCTATTTTTATGTGTATGTGGTGAAAGTCATAATTTTTATGATTATTTGTCTATGAATATGTGATAATCATGATAATGATGTGTTGTATGTGTTCTTAGTGATATGTGAATAAGAGATGATTTTGAAAAGTAGTTTTGAATGCATATGACATGATTCTTAGTGGGCTGTGTGGGAATATATATATGTTTGATACTATATCATCATGTCATGGCATATGCATCTTCGTGGGAGTTGCCTTAGTGGCAGGTTTGATTTCCCCATTGGTATGGGTGACCTTTCTGTGTGGAAGTTGCCTTAGTGGCAGGTTGATATCCGGATCATATTGTTTTAGGAGCATGCATTATGCATATGTTTGATATACAATTTACCGGTTTGCGCATTTTTTTCTTTTAAATTGGAAGGTTTTACTTTTATATGTTTTGTGTTATTCTTCTATATGTTTAGCTTTGGTTTGATGTGGATGATGGAAAAAATTGACCCTTACAACAACATTTTAGGTACTAATGAGTTCAAGGAGATTCAAGATTAGTTAATTAGTATTGACGTGTGGCGAACGTGGGGTAAACATGTGTTTTTCAAGACAATTTTGTAATAATAGAATTGTACAATATTTCTAATTTCTTTTTAATCGTTTGTCACAAACTTTTAATATGTACTAAAATTGTAGAAATACGGAAGTGGTTCCCTTCCGTTAGGAATAATTGCCTTTACTTTGTTTTAAATTTTGAATAAATATTTTCTTAATAATATTAAATAACGTGCTTGTTACTAATTATTTAAATGAATAAATGCTAAGTATTCAAAAAAAAAAAATTCGTAAACTTTTCTAAACAATAAGTATATTTTTTTTAAGTAACGTTTTGGATTAAAAATCCGGGGCGTTACATTATGTAATTGCAAATGAATTACTTTAATTTCATGTCAATCAACACTATAAAACAATAAATTTAATTTAAATAATTTCAGTAAAATAAAACTGACCAAAATTCAAAAAGACATGACTTTGTCCATCATTTCTAAATATTTATATACTATATATATTTACCAATATTCAAAGTAGAAAATCAAATATAAATATTTTTTGTTCTCTCACTCGATCATTTTAATCATTGATCTGTGTGGTAATTGTGAATTTTTTTTTATTCTAAATCGGATATATTATAATTTTAATTTACAAACATTCAAACTATCATTAATATTAATAGAGTAATCATAATCATTAACATTTTGGTTTCAAAACCGAAATTCAAAATTTATAACAATTCGGTTACAAAATATTAATTGTCAAACAATTATGAGTATACATAAAATACAAATAATTGCAAATGAATTATTTTAATTTCATGTCAATTAACACTATAAAATAATAAATTTAATTTAAATAATTTCAGTAAAATAAAACTGACCAAAATTAAAGACATGACTTTGTCCATCATTTCTAAATATTTATATACTATATATATTTACCAATATTCAAAGTAGAAAATCAAATATAAATATTTTTTGTTCTCTCACTCGATCATTTTAATCATTGATCTGTGTGGTAATTGTGAAATTTTTTATTTTAAATCGGATATATTAGAATTTTAATTTACAAACATAACCAAAATTCAAAAAGACATGACTTTGTCCATCATTTCTAAATATTTATATACTATATATATTTACCAATATTCAAAGTAGAAAATCAAATATAAATATTTTTTGTGCTCTCACTTGATCATTTTAATCATCGATCTGTGTGGTAATTGTGAATTTTTTTATATTTTAAATCGGATATATTATAATTTTAATTTACAAACATTCAAACTATTATTAATATTAATAGAGTAATCATAATCATTAACATTTTGGTTTCAAAACCGAAATTCAAAATTTATAACAATTCGGTTACAAAATATTAATTGTCAAACAATTATGAGTATACATAAAATACAAATAATTGCAAATGAATTATTTTAATTTCATGTCAATTAACACTATAAAATAATAAATTTAATTTAAATAATTTCAGTAAAATAAAACTGACCAAAATTAAAGACGTGACTTTGTCCATCATTTCTAAATATTTATATACTGTATATATTTACCAATATTCAAAGTAGAAAATCAAATATAAATATTTTTTGTTCTCTCACTCGATCATTTTAATCATTGATCTGTGTGGTAATTGTGAAATTTTTTATTTTAAATCGGATATATTAGAATTTTAATTTACAAACATAACCAAAATTCAAAAAGACACGACTTTGTCCATCATTTCTAAATATTTATATACTATATATATTTACCAATATTCAAAGTAGAAAGTTAAATACAAATATTTTTTATTCTCTCACTCGATCATTTTAATCATCGATCTTTGTAGTAATTGTGAATTTTTTTTATTTTAAATCGGATATATTATAATTTTAATTTACAAACATTCAAACTATTATTAATATTAATAGAATACTCATAATCGTTAACATTTTGGTTTCAAAACCGAAATTCAAAATTTATAACAATTCGGTTACAAAATATTAATTGTTAAACAATTATAAATATATACATCAAATACAAATAATTGCAAATGAATTACTTTAATTTCATGTCAATTAACACTATAAAACAACAAATTAAATTTAATTAATTTAAGTAAAATATAACTGACCAATATTCAAAGAGACATGATTTTGTCCACCATTTCTAAATATTTATATACTATATATATTTACTAGTATTCAAAGTAGAAAATCAAATACAAATATTTTTTGTTCTCTCACTCATCATTTTAATCATCGATCTTTGTGGTAATTGTGAATTTTTTTTTTAAATCGGATACATTAGAATTTTAATTTACAAACCTTCAAAATATTATTAATATTAATTGAGTAATTATAATCATTAACATTTTGGTTTCAAAACTGAAATCTAAAATTTATAACAATTCGGTTACAAAATATTAATTGTCAAACAATTACAAGTATACATCAAATACATATAATTGCAAATAAATTACTTTAATTTCATGTTAACACTATAAAACAACAAAATAAATTTAATTAGTTTCAGTAAAATAAAACTGGTCAAAATTCAACTGTCCATCATTTTTAAATATTTATATACCATATATGTTTACCAATATTCAAAGTAGAAAATCAAATACAAATATTTAAATAGAGATAATAGATGAAATTAAAGTAATTCATTTGTAATTATTTGTATTTGATGTATACTTATAATTGTTTGACAATTAATATTTTGTAACCAAAATGTTAATGATTATGATTATTCTGTTAATATTAATAATAGTTTGAATGTTTCTAAATTAAAATTCTAATATCTTCAATTTAAAATAAAAAATTTCACATTTATCACAAAGATCGATGATTAAAATGATCGAAGTCATTAACTTTAACATTTGAAATTTCAAAAATTTCCACAATACATGCAGATTTGTCTTCTTAAATTTAGAATGATCGAATTTACTTGATCCAATTCAATGGCACATATCTTTTAAACATGATTAAATTTACTTGAGTCAAACTTTTTCAACTGCAATTTGTAAGCTAAGAATATGAGACACACAACGCAAAGTGACACTTAAAAACAACTAAAGAAGGAAAATAGTTCAGAAGGGTGAGGAAAAAAATATTGATGTATAAATATACCTTGTCATATCATTGGAAAACACCAATTCCTGGGAATTTCCATGTGCCATTTTGCTCTGGTATGATGGGTAGCGAAGTTCGCCGGCTGGTCCCATCCCAACTTGGATCAACTGGATAGTGGCAGTGATAGAATTTCATGTAAGAAACTATACATAGCATTAAGTCACTATGAGCCAGATTGATTTCAAAGATTGCATAGAACATAATTGAATTTATGGCAGCAAAATCAGAAATGGACAAAGAGAAGGAAATTTTTTGTTGCAACGAACAAACCTATACCTCTTTCAGGGTATCTTTGGAGTAGAGTCGGCGATTTCGAAGAATTACCGCGGAGGAACAAATGATTTTGCAAGGATGGCGAAGCAGAAGCGGACATTGACTGGGGCGTACAGAAGAGGGAAGAAGAAACTGTTGGAGGAAGTCATTGAAAAAATTAGGGATTAGAGGGATCAAAAGAGGGAAAAATTATATAAAAACTAAGTAGAAAAAAATGAGGTGAAACATAAAAACACAAGAGAATTTTCTAAGGCGGACACATCAGCTTTTTTGCTGAAGTGGCATATGTTTGCACATGTGGAAGAAATTACTATGAGGTGGCAGGAGTGTGTTTTAAATATATATAATAAATACAAAATCTTCTAAGAGGAATTAAAAATGAGGAGTATTTTAGAGGATTTAGGCAAATATCTTAAATTATTTTTATTTTGTTATAATACCCTATAAATTAAAAATATATATTCATCATTAGTATTCTCTATAAAATTACTCTGTTAAAAAATGTTAAAGTTTTCTCTCTATTTCTCTATTTTTTCCTCCCTCCAAAGTCCTCCCCTCTCAATCTCCAAAAATATAAAAGTTTTCTGTTTTCATTTTTTATCCTTCCATTTAAAAATTGAACGACTTTTAAGATATAATAATTATCTTTTTTATAAGAATTTAGAATTTTTTTTAACAAAATATCAATTAAATATAAATTTTCAAGCTTTTAATACTTAAGAATTCATGTTTAATTAATCTCTTGTTAAAAAAAATAATTTTTATAGTAGAAATTCTTATAATATTCATATACAAAAAATTATTCAAAATTTGAAAATCCATGTCAAACAAGAAATATATAAATAAAAATGTATACGGTTTATAATATATACTCATTTATCATAATTTCATCTCCATAAAATTTAGGTATGTCCTTGTTTTTTTTTTTTTTT
>JBBPBQ010000003.1:45591065-45612607 GCA_037974755.1 Cicer yamashitae
CTTTTCTATAATTTTTTGAGAGCAAATTTAGACCATTATACAAATTTTCTCCTCGTAAATTTAGAATTTTTTAATTTAAAATATATTAAATATAAATTTTTTAAATATTATTTTTGTAGATAAATTTTTTATAATATTATAAACATATTTATAAAATATTATTTAAAAATATATATTTATATTTCAAAAAAACTAAAATTATTTATAAGATAATTTTGTAAGAATTAAAAAATGTGAATATTTTTACGTAAACTAAAAAATTATAATTTTATAATGATTAAAAATATATTTAACCGTAAAAAAATATCATGAAACATCAAGAACGAAGCATCTAAAATATGCTTAATGCTTCCACATATATAAATAGGCAACCATGACTTATTTATAAACATCCACTTTAAGAACAATTCAATCTGTTCACTTGCTCCAAAACTTCTATTGTCTTCCAACTATCAACTAAAGCTATCTCAAATATTTATAGTGGCATCAGAGCTAAGTGCAATCATATATATATATTAAGCGTAGAAATTTTATCAAAATATTTCCAACCAAACCCTTCTTATATCCAACATTATTTTTAAATTTTTCTAAAACATGACTAATACCATCATCTAACTATTCCTATTTTCAATGGTAAAAAAATATGATTTTTGGAACATTAAAATGAAGACTTTGTTTTTGCTCCCAAGATTTATGAGATAATGTAAATGAAAGATTTAATTACTATTTATACAGAAACTTTAACTCTCAATGCAACTTATAAAATGAGTTGAAGAAATATAAACAGAAAGATTCAAATATGTTATTTGTTTTGCAAAAGAGGACATTGCCGGTATCTTTATAAGAAGAATAGGATCTACAAGTGCTAAAGATGTGTGGGGGTACACTACAAGAGGAGTTTTAATTAAGGAAGTTACAATGTACATGGCATTGAAGTTTAAACTCTAAAACATGAGTTCGAATTAATAAAAATAAAGGAGTCTAGTAGTACTATACTAAAATAAAAGAATTATGAAGTAAAATATAATATTTTTGACAAAAGAATTGTTGAGAAATTTTTATTTCTATTTTTTGTAAGTATATAACACAACTGTGACTACTATTGAGCAAACCAAAGATCAATCTACTTTGTATCTAACTGAACTAGTTGGATCTCTTGAAGCTTACGAGCAAAGATTGAATATCCACGATGAAGACATAATTGAAAATGCCTTTCATTCAAAGCTCAAGTTCTCGTCTCAAAATAAAAGATATCGAATAAAAATTTAAAAAAAAAAAAAATTCTCAAAACAAATAAATTTTTTGAGAAATGATCGAGATGAGTATTCTCTATGCAACATTTGCAAAAGGAGAAATTGTGCTAAGAAATTGGTATTGTGGAAAGCGACAATGTCGATACTCAAGAGATTGTGTCAACATTTTCTAAAATTCTTGAACTTTAATTAAAATGTAAATTTTTTTCTAAAATTTGTATTAATTTTATTTGTGAATAAGAAGATAATAGACATTTTGAAGTTAACAATTTATATTTTAAGAAACAATAAAAATATTAAAAATTCATTTTCTTTATTTTTGAAAATACATTTTCATTAACTAGTATTAAACTTCTCTCCATAACAATAATTCACTTTAAAAATATCTCGTCAAAGTAAAATAAACAAAAATATTAAAAAATAAAAACACAATATAAGAATGAAAGTAAAGCATATTCTTATTTTTGGAAGTGTGGAGAGATTATAGTGACTCAAAAAAAGTGCCAAAATGACAAAGTTCAAAGTAAATGAAACAATTTTTACAAAAAGGTAAAGAACCAAGTTTTTATATATTAGAACTAGGTCAGACAAAGTCGAACAATTACCAAACAATAAAATAAGCATATATTACATAACAAGAAACATGTTTAAGCCATAAATTCACAATACTAAGTATCATAAATTTGACTCTAGAAAAAAAAAGTATCATAAGTTTGAATATTGACATCCACGAATTTAACATGCATGCTAAATTCTACATAGTACTCAAACACAACCATGCATTCAATACCATAAGAAGAGAATATTTACCATATGTAAAACTCAACAACAATTATGAGAGCTTTATTAATTCGACTCATGCATGGCAAAATGATAAATGATAAATGATAAAAGTAGCGATATAATTACCTGAAGTAAATACATCCAACATAACAAAGTATGTACAAGTTGATAGATACTAAGTTCTGGTGTGGAGCAAGTACATTATATACAAATACCAATCTTTCTAAGAAGTATGGATATGCATGCATGAAGATTGAATTCATGGGTCCTATTCCTTCTTTGGAAGAGGCAAAGCTTCTGATTTGCATAGAGGACATACATTTTTTACAACAAGCCATTTTGTTATGCAATCGAGATGATATTCATGCCCACATTGAAGAATTCCAATCTTCTCTTTATTCTTAAATTCCTCCTATCCAATTAATTAATAAGGAACAATCGATAAGTACTACCTTTTGTCAAAAATAAATTGATAAGTACTATATATCTCTGAAGTCAAATATAAAAATAAAAAGTAACTATAATTGATGGTTCAAAATATAAACAAAATATATATAACTAATTATTATTATTATTATTATTATTATTATGATATTTACAATTAGTTTTTTTTATAATGGAGTATATCATGAAAAAGAAAAATTTACGTTCAATATTGAATACGTACTGAAATATTGAATGAAATTAAACATATTGTTTAAAGATCAAACCTGACAAATTATGCAAACATCAATTTGTTGATCGTGAGAAGCTACCTCCTCCAAATTCATGGTAGTGGGGCATGGTGAATATAATTTAGTCTTCAGCTTAGTTTTAATTGTTTCCTCTAATAAAGTAGTGCTTGCATTGCCAATCCTCTCCCCCAATGCAAGAAGTTCCTATACTCAATAATATTTTCAAGTATAATCGTTTTATTTTATAAATTTATTTTTCTATAACCTAAATCTGATCACAATCCTATATTTAACACATAGAAACATTGATATAAGAAAATACATTTTAAATCTCTATGAACTTACCTCATAAGACATTCCCTCAATGTTCAATCGCATATCTCGATGATGGTCAACCGGATTTTGCACTTGACCAACTAAAATATAGTCCTACACAAATGAAATGAAGGTCAATGGATAAGAAAATCAATGTGTTATGAAAATAAATTGATTTTTTTTTTTTTTATAAAAAAAAGAGTCAAATTATTTATATTCATATAAACATTTGGAGAAAAAAAATGTATAGTCACTAATTTTTCGTAATAAAAAATTAGTGACATACATTTTTTCTGTATCTAATTTTGATAATTAATTTTATTGTTTTCTAGTAGTGAGGAAATATTACATAAACTAAGACAAAGCCAAGGGAATATAAAACATGATGTCTGATTATTGCGGGCATGAATCTGTCGGCCTGATAGATCTGAAAGGCTATTTGTAGAGGAATCGCGACACTGCATGGAGGATTTGGTAGAACTCTTTGCATTGCAAGTGCTGAATGATGATAATGATAATGATAATGTTGATGTTGTTGGATGAAAGGAGGATGATGAAGAAGCATGAGGCCATTTCTGTTGCCAACTATGTCATGATGAAAACCCATGCTTGCACTCTCTAATGAACTTCCATTTATATAGGGTGCTGGAGAATGATAGTGAGATTGTCAAACAAACTTGATTCAAATCAACATAAATTTTTTCAAGAAATATATCCAATATTATATTATAGGTATCACATATGGAAAAACATGCATCCAAATTATTCTTTAATGGTGTGACAAATTATTCACATACTAGGTTATCCAAGTAAAGGAAACAAATAGATAAAAGGAGAACCTTAAAAAAATGTTTACCTTGTATGTAAGGCATCGGGTGAAAGTGTTGCCCCAAATAGTTTCCATGAATCAAATGGTTATGGTTATGAACCATAATAGACTCACTTGGCATGCTCCATGCTCTTCCATGTGGTCCTACTTGATTGAGTGAAGGGATGCCTAATGGCAATGACACATTATCCTTCATAGCATTAGGAGAAGCAATAGAAGAACTAAGCAAAGTATTATAATATTGTTGCTTTCCTATAATCATTTTGTGTACATCTCTACCTTCATCCATGAAACCAATGCTTCTTCTCGTATTATCTTAGCAAATTTGAAGACTGCAAATTTTGAGGCTGCCCAATATAATTTTGAGATATTTGGGTGGCTGTTTGAAGTGAGAAAAAATTATGTCATATTAATCATTTGGATATTATCATCCTTGCATTTTTATAGCTAAATCTTTAATAATTCTCTCATAATTGAAGTTTAAACAAAATCATTTTCGATAGAAATAAAGGCCCAAACTAGTTAATCTACTTTATCACATTGTCAATAACAAATAAAACTTTGATAGTTTTATGCTTATTTCAATATATGCAAAAGTAACACAGATAGTTAATATTATTTCATAAATATACATGTATTAAGAAACACTAATTTATGAAAGAAATGATCTAAATATTTCAATACTTAACATAAATATAAAACTCTCTTTAAGTGTGTTATATTGCTCAAACTATATATCTATTAAATGAGTAAATTGTTTGATATATATAGATAAAATAATTCTCATAAGCATATTAAATCTAGTCTCTCGTCATGTAGATGATGCTCGCAATCAGGGCCGGCCCAACACGTTATGAGGCTTAAAACGGAATTATCAGAACTTTTTCAAATATTAATAAATAAATTATTAATATTTTATTTAATAACTATTAAAAATTTCTTTAACAAAATTAATGGCATTTTCAAATTTATTTTCTCTATATTTTTCAAAGAATAAAATAAGACATTTCAACTGTTCTACGACAACATCAAAAACTCATATAAATTTTTTCATCTTTTAGTTGAAGAAGAGAATAATGTGTATACATTGTATCACTCCAATAACCCGTGTTAGCAATATGTTCACTACTTGTCTCATGATTTCTCAATTTATAACTAATATTTCTCTCATCCCTATTACGTTAGCCAATTTACTTGTACTAAGAAAAGTATTAAATAATTTGCAACAAAAGCAAAATATTTTATTTAATTTATATAAGATTTTATAGATTTTAATTTTAAGAATATTAGAATGTGAGGCCCTTTTTATTAAATAAAAAAGATGTGAGACATTTTATTAAGTAAAAAAATGTGAGACATTTTATTAAGTAAAAAATTTTGTTTTGTAAGAGGTATAAAACGATTGCTTTAATGCCTTTCCCTTGTACGTAGAAGTCGCAAAATTACTTTTTTATTTTCTTGAATTTTATTTATTTTTATTGTATTTTTATCATATATATAGTCTTCTTTGTATATATAAAATAATTGTTCTCAACAGAATTAACAATCGCATGTCCGAAGTTTTCATTAGGTGAATTTAGAGGAATTTCGAGTACTTTTCACTTAAACTTGAGATTTTTGAAAAAACATCTTCCAACAACATTTACTATATAGGTGATTGGTAAAACCACTTGAAAAGAAATATATTGATAATAGAAACGAGATATTTGTTTTGATATTCGCGATGTAGAGTTTGTTGGTGAATGTTATAGAACAAAAATATTAAAAAGTGAATGAGGTATTTGGATGAGATGATCTTAGATTTGGTCTCAAAGCATGTATATATGATGTTCAGAACTACTTCAAATTTAAAACCATTTAAAATATAATGAAAATATGGTTACGGTCTTATGGATAGAGAAAATGAGAAGAATCATAGGGTTTGGCTATGTTGATCATATCATATAAAAGGAAATGCAGTAAAATTAATTACTTTTTTATTTTCATACTTGTAGTGTATTTTTCATGTATTTTCGTTCTTGATACAAAATTGAACAATCAAAATAAATGATTCGGATGAGATTATCTCAAATCTGATCTCTAATCATGTATATAATGCTCAAATGATTTAAAATCTGATGAAAATATGATGACCGTAGTTGTAGAGAGAAAAAATGAGAAGTATATATAAGAGAATTTTGCTAAAAGTGTTAAACATATCTTATGAATTGAAGTGTGGCAAAATTACTTTTTTATTTTTTTCTTGATTTTTATTTATTTTTAGTGTAATTTTAAAATAATGAAATATATAGGTCTAACTCTCAAATAAAAATTTAACATTTAACATAGAATTAAAATAAGGTAAAAATATTGATGCTCTTCAAAATTTATATGAATGATATTTTAATGTATCTTGGTCAATTTTTGATTTTTCAATTCTAATATTTTATCAATATTAAAATATATATGATAAATAAATAAGTAAATAAATAAATCAGAATACATAACATAATTTAAATTATTATAAAATAATTTTTCAAAAGTTAAGATGTACTTGTTAGGGCATAAATGAGGGATATATTATAGTCAGTTAATTATTCTATATTTATTATTTAATAATAAACAATTTACCAATACCTAATTTTGATACTTCATATACTTTTTATATATAACAAGTTATTGTTAATATTTAATTTTTCAATATCATAATTATTTTTAAAATTTTAACTTTTTATAAATGAAATGAATTTTGTTAGGATAATTTAATATAATAAAACACATATTAACCCATCTTAATATTATTAATCCTAATATTTTCATTAGTTGGATAAAGAGTCCTTAAGATACTTGAAGGTTTGATTAAGCGAACTCAAAAGATATTAAGTATTTTTCTACTAAAGTTGACGTTTTTAAACAAAAATTGATACTCATAGTGATAGTGATGGCAGCAACAAGACCATGAATTTGTTGATGACTTTGACATAACACAAAATTGAACAAAATGAAGGATCCGGATGACATAATCTCTCTCCATTTGTCAAATGGAGAGAGAAAATGAGAAGTATGAGAGAATTTTGCTGAAAGTGTTGAGCATATCTTATAAATGGAAGTGTGGAAAAATTAGTTTTTTATTTTCTTTCTTGATTTTTATTTATTTTTAGTGTATTTTTAAAATAATGAAATATATAGGTCTAACTCTCAAATAAAAATTTAATATTTACCATAGAATTAAAATAAGGTAAAAATATTGATGCTCTTCAAAATTTATATGAAAGATATTTTAATATATCTTGGTCAATTTTTGATTTTTCAATTCTATTATTTTATTAATATTAAAATATATATGATAAATAAATAAGTAAATAAATAAATAAGAATACATAACATAATTTAAACTATTATAAAATAATTTTTCAAAAGTTAAGATGTACTTGTTACGGCATAAACGAGGGTTATTATAGTCAGTTAATTATTCTATAAATATTATTTAATAATAAACAATTTACCAATAGCTAATTTTGATACTTCATATACTTTTTATATATAATAAGTTATTATTAATATTTAATTTTTCAATGTCATAATTATTTTTAAAATTTTAACTTTTTATAAATGAAATTAATTTTGTTAGGATAATTTAATATAATAAAGCACATATTAACCATCTTAATATTATTAATTCTAATGTTTTCATTAGTTGGATAAAGAGTCCTTAACATACTTGAAGGTTTGATTAAGCGAACTCAAAAGATATTGAGTATTTTTCTACAAAAGTTGATATTTTTAAACAAAAATTGATACTCACAGCGGTAGTGATGGCAGCAACAAGACCATGAATTTGTTGTTGACTTTGACAGAACACAAAATTGAACAAAACGAAGGATCCGGATGAGATGATCTCAGATTTGATATCTGATCATGTATATGATCCTTAAACGATTTAAAATCTGATGAAAAGATGATGACTATGTTTGTCAAATGGAGAGAGAAAATGAGAAGTATGAGTGAATTTTGTTGAAAGTGTTGAGCATATCTTATAAATGGAAGTGTGGAAAAATTACTTTTTTATTTTCTTTCTTGATTTTTATTTATTTTTAGTGTATTTTTAAAATAATGAAATATATAAGTCTAACTCTCAAATAAAAATTTAATATTTACCATAGAATTAAAATAAGGTAAAAATATTGATGCTCTTCAAAATTTATATGAAAGATATTTTAATGTATCTTGGTCAATTTTTGATTTTTCAATTCTGTTATTTTATTAATATAAAAATATATATGATAAATAAATAAGTAAATAAATAAATAAGAATACATTAAATAATTTACATTATTATAAAATAACTTTTCAAAAGTTAAGATGTACTTGTTATGGCATAAATGAGGGTTATTATAGTCAGTTAATTATTCTTTAAATATTATTTAATAATAAAAAATTTACCAATAGCTAATTTTGATACTTCATATACTTTTTATATATAATAAGTTGTTATTAATATTTAATTTTTCAATGTCATAATTATTTTTAAAATTTTAACTTTTTATAAATGAAATTAATTTTGTTAGATAATTTAATATAATAAAGCACATATTAACCCATCTTAATATTATTAATTCTAATATTTTCATTAGTTGGATAAAGAGTCCTTAACATATTTGAAGGTTTGATTAAGCGAACTCAAAAGATATTGAATATTTTTCTACAAAAGTTGACGTTTTTAAACAAAAATTGATACTCACAGTGGTAGTGATGGCAGCAACAAGACCATGAATTTGTTGTTGACTTTGACAGAACACAAAATTGAACAAAACGAAGGATCCGGATAAGATGATCTCAGATCTGATATCTGATCATGTATATGATCTTTAAACGATTTAAAATCTGATGAAAAGATGATGACTATGTTTGTTAAATGGAGAGAGAAAATGAGAAGTATGAGAGAATTTTTCCGAAAGTGTTGAGCATGTCTTATAAATGGAAGTGTGGAAAAATTACTTTTTTATTTTCTTTCTTGAATTTTATTTATTTTTAGTATATTTTTAAAATAATGAAATATATAGGTTTAACTCTCAAATAAAGATTTAATATTTACCATATAATTAAAATAAGGTAAAAATATTGATGCTCTTCAAAATTTATATGAAAGATATTTTAATGTATCTTGGTCAATTTTTTATTTTTTCAATTCTATTATTTTATTAATATTAAAATATATATGATAAATAAATAAGTAAATAAATAAATAAGAATACATAACATAATTTAAATTATTATAAAATAATTTTTCAAAAGTTAAGATGTACTTGTTATGGCATAAATGAGGGTTATTATAGTCAGTTAATTATTCTATAAATATTTTTTAATAATAAACAATTTACCAATAGCTAATTTTGATACTTCATATACTTTTTATATATAATAAGTTATTGTTAATATTTAATTTTTCAATATCATAATTATTTTTAAAATTTTAACTTTTTATAAATGAAATGAATTTTGTTAGGATAATTTAATATAATAAAACACATGTTAACCCATCTTAATATTATTAATTCTAATATTTTCATTAGTTAGATAAAGAGTCCTTAATATACTTGAAGGTTTGATTAAGAGAACTCAAAAGATATTGAGTATTTTTCCTACTAAAGTTGACGTTTTTAAACAAAAATTGATACTCACAGTGGTAGTGATGACAGCAACAAGACCATGAATTTGTTGTTGACTTCGACAGAACACAAAATTGAACAAAATGAAAGATTCGGATGAGATGATCTCGAATCTGATATCTGATTATGTATATGATCTGTAAACGATTTAAAATCTGATGAAAAGATGATGACTATGTTTGTCAAATGGAGAGAGAAAATGAGAAGTATGAGAGAATTTTTCTGAAAGTGTTGAGCATATCTTATAAATGGAAGTGTGGAAAAATTAGTTTTTTATTTTCTTTCTTGATTTTTTTTTTATTTTTAGTATATTTTTAAAATAATGAAAGATATAGGTCTAACTCTCAAATAAAGATTTAATATTTACCATAGAATTAAAATAAGGTAAAAATATTGATGCTCTTCAAAATTTATATGAAAGATATTTTAATGTATCTTGGTCAATTTTTGATTTTTCAATTCTGTTATTTTATTAATATTAAAATATATATGATAAATAAATAAGTAAATAAATAAATAAGAATACATTACATAATTTACATTATTATAAAATAACTTTTCAAAAGTTAAGATGTACTTGTTATGGCATAAATGAGGGTTATTATAGTCAGTTAATTATTCTTTAAATATTATTTAATAATAAAAAATTTACCAATAGCTAATTTTGATACTTCATATACTTTTTATATATAATAAGTTGTTATTAATATTTAATTTTTCAATGTCATAATTATTTTTAAAATTTTAACTTTTTATAAATGAAATTAATTTTGTTAGATAATTTAATATAATAAAGCACATATTAACCCATCTTAATATTATTAATTCTAATATTTTCATTAGTTGGATAAAGAGTCCTTAACATATTTGAAGGTTTGATTAAGCGAACTCAAAAGATATTGAATATTTTTCTACAAAAGTTGACGTTTTTAAACAAAAATTGATACTCACAGTGGTAGTGATGGCAGCAACAAGACCATGAATTTGTTGTTGACTTTGACAGAACACAAAATTGAACAAAACGAAGGATCCGGATAAGATGATCTCAGATCTGATATCTGATCATGTATATGATTTTTAAACGATTTAAAATCTGATGAAAAGATGATGACTATGTTTGTTAAATGGAGAGAGAAAATGAGAAGTATGAGAGAATTTTTCCGAAAGTGTTGAGCATGTCTTATAAATGGAAGTGTGGAAAAATTACTTTTTTATTTTCTTTCTTGAATTTTATTTATTTTTAGTATATTTTTAAAATAATGAAATATATAATTTAACTCTCAAATAAAGATTTAATATTTACCATATAATTAAAATAAGGTAAAAATATTGATGCTCTTCAAAATTTATATGAAAGATATTTTAATGTATCTTGGTCAATTTTTTATTTTTCAATTCTATTATTTTATTAATATTAAAATATATATGATAAATAAATAAGTAAATAAATAAATAAGAATACATAACATAATTTAAATTATTATAAAATAATTTTTCAAAAGTTAAGATGTACTTGTTATGGCATAAATGAGGGTTATTATAGTCAGTTAATTATTCTATAAATATTTTTTAATAATAAACAATTTACCAATAGCTAATTTTGATACTTCATATACTTTTTATATATAATAAGTTATTGTTAATATTTAATTTTTCAATATCATAATTATTTTTAAAATTTTAACTTTTTATAAATGAAATGAATTTTGTTAGGATAATTTAATATAATAAAACACATGTTAACCCATCTTAATATTATTAATTCTAATATTTTCATTAGTTGGATAAAGAGTCCTTAATATACTTGAAGGTTTGATTAAGAGAACTCAAAAGATATTGAGTATTTTTCCTACTAAAGTTGACGTTTTTAAACAAAAATTGATACTCACAGTGGTAGTGATGACAGCAACAAGACCATGAATTTGTTGTTGACTTCGACAGAACACAAAATTGAACAAAATGAAGGATTCGGATGAGATGATCTCGAATCTGATATCTGATTATGTATATGATCTTTAAACGATTTAAAATCTGATGAAAAGATGATGACTATGTTTGTCAAATGGAGAGAGAAAATGAGAAGTATGAGAGAATTTTTCTGAAAGTGTTGAGCATATCTTATAAATGGAAGTGTGGAAAAATTACTTTTTTTATTTTCTTTCTTGATTTTTTTTTTATTTTTAGTATATTTTTAAAATAATGAAAGATATAGGTCTAACTCTCAAATAAAGATTTAATATTTACCATAGAATTAAAATAAGGTAAAAATATTGATGCTCTTCAAAATTTATATGAAAGATATTTTAATGTATCTTGGTCAATTTTTTATTTTTCAATTCTATTATTTAATTAATATTAAAATTTATATGCTAAATAAATAAGTAAATAAATAAATAAGAATACATAACATAATTTAAATTATTATAAAATAATTTTTCAAAAGTTAAGATGTACTTGTTATGGCATAAATGAGGGTTATTATAGTCAATTAATTATTCTATAAATATTATTTAATAATAAACAATTTACCAATAGCTAATTTTGATACTTCATATACTTTTTATATATAATAAGTTATTATTAATATTTAATTTTTCAATGTCATAATTATTTTTAAAATTTTAACTTTTTATAAATGAAATTAATTTTGTTAGGATAATTTAATATAATAAAGCACATATTAACCCATCTTAATATTATTAATTCTAATATTTTCATTAGTTGGATAAAGAGTCCTTAACATATTTCAAGGTATGATTAAGCGAACTCAAAAGATATTGAGTATTTTTCTACTAAAGTTGACGTTTTTAAACAAAAATTGATACTCACAATGATAGTGATGGCAGCAACAAGACTATGAATTTGTTGTTGACTTTGACATAACACAAAATTGAACAAAACGAAGGATCCGGATGAGATGATCTCAGATCTGATATCTGATCATGTATATGATCCTTAAACGATTTAAAATCTGATGAAAAGATGATGACTATGTTTGTCAAATGGAGAGAGAAAATGAGAAGTATGAGAGAATTTTGCTGAAAGTGTTGAGCATATCTTATAAATGGAAGTGTGGAAAAATTACTTTTTTATTTTATTTTCTTTCTTGATTTTTATTTATTTTTAGTGTATTTTTAAAATAATGAAATATATAGGTCTAACTCTCAAATAAAAATTTAATATTTACCATAGAATTAAAATAAGGTAAAAATATTGATGCTCTTCAAAATTTATATGAAAGATATTTTAATGTATCTTGGTCAACTTTATATTTTTCAATTCTATTATTTTATTAATATTAAAATATATATGATAAATAAATAAATAAGAATACATAACATAATTTAAATTATTATAAAATAATTTTTGAAAAATTAAAGATGTACTTGTTAGGGCATAAATGAGGGTTATTATAGTCAATTAATTATTCTATAAATATTATTTAATAGTAAACAATTTACCAATAGCTAATTTGGCACTTCATATACTTTTTATATATATAAGTTATTAGTAATATTTAATTTTTCAATATCATAATTATTTTTAAAACATATTAACCCATCTTAATATTATTAAGTCTAATACTTTCATTAGAGAGAGAGAATGAGAGAGATAATGGTTCCGTCAAATTTTCTCTTAATCTTCTAGACCCATTTGTTTCCAATAGATGTGATATCTTGTGGAAAGGTGACTAAGGTCCATGTGTTGTTGAATTGGATAGATATCAATTATTCTTTCATTGCTTTGATCCAATGTTTAGACTTATTGGCTTCATAGAAATTTCGTAGTTGAATTGCAAAGATTGACAAGAGATTAGCATAAGAAACATAATTAGAGATAGAATAAGGAGTACTCATTTTCTTGGCCTTGTACTTGTAGATGTTGTATACATAATCATCTAGATAAATTGGTTGATTAATGGTTTACCAGACCTCCTCAAACTTGTTTCTTGAGGTGTGTTATCTTGACTAACACCATGTGAATAAGTGGTTAAAGAGTTGTCATGCTATCTTTCTGTTGGTATGGTTGAAGGTTGTGAAAGCCCCTCATCCATTGTTGATCTAGCTATATCACTTTTAGGTGGAGTCTTTGAGTGATCAAGTGATATGTTAGGACTTTCATTAGTGTGCTTATCTTCTATGTAATCTCATTTGATGCATGTCGAATTCTAATGATTGTTCCTCAAAATTCACATCCCTTGATGTAAAAACCTATGTTATTTATGTCATATAAGACATAACGTATTGATCTTGTTTTGATTCCCAAGAAAATAAATTTACTTGCTCTAACATCAAACTAGGACCTGTGAGAACTAATAGTGGAGGCATAATATAAACATCCAAAAACTTTACGAGTATTCAAATCAGGGAAGTAATTATGTCAACATTCAAAATGAGATTTGTCTGATAAAAAAGGGATAGGCATTATATTAATAAGATAAAGAACATTTGCAATAATGACATAAGACTAGAATTGTTTAGGAAAGTTAGACTCAAAGAGAAGGCCACAAGCAACATTCAAAATATGTTGATGTTTCCTTTCAACTCTACCATTTTGCTGAAGATTTTCAACACATGTTTTTGGTGCACTATGCCTTTATCAGAAAAATAGTTATGCATCATAAATTCAAAACCATTATCAATGGTTTTGATCTTAGCACTGAACTAGTTTTTGACCATCTTTATGAAATTCTGAATGTGGCCTCTTGTCTTTGTCTTTCATGAAATTTACCCATAAGTACCTAGTGCAATCATCAAAAATAGTTGGAATATACTTTTAATGTTGTCTAGACTGAACATAAAAGGGTCCTCATATATCAGCGTGAATTAAATCAAAGGAATTAGCAACATTATTATCACTACAAACATAGGGTAATTTCTTTTGCTTAGAATAGTGACAAACATCACAAATATGATTGTTACAAGAAATGTAAGGCAACCTATTACTAAGAATCCTAATACACTTATTAGGAGCATGTCCTAAGCGAAAATGTCATAAAGTAGAATTTGATATAGTCTTGTATTTCACATTATTTACAAAACAATTAACACTAGGATCTCTAGAATCTAAATGTGATCCCTTCATATAATGTAGATCAAACAATTTATCTTTTAGCTAATTGGTTTGTGAAAGATTTTTTTAAAAATAAAAATGTCAATGACAAATATTTTTCTCGTGTATGATTTATGCAAAAAATTATAATTAATGTATTATAATTTCGTGTAAATTTTTTATTTTCAAGGTACTCAATAGATACATTACTAATAAAATACATATTTTTTGTGAAACTTATTTTTATTTTAACTTATTGGGAAAATGAGTACTCATATATTTCTATTTAAAAAAAATTATTAAAAAGGAATTATATTAACTAAAACGAAAGCTGAGAATGATAACTTCGAGCACATATATCAAAAATCAATCTAACAAAGAAAAATGTGAGTACATTATTTGAACAAAAAAGGAGCATTGTCGCCAAGCCGAGCTAAAAAATAAGCACATCTATTAGATTCTCTTGGATAATAACTAAAAGGAGTAGGTTCAGTCCGTCTAATGCAATTTGAGGAGTATAAGCTAGGGAGTAAATTGAGTTTATTATTTCTTAATCATGGAGAGAAGGGTCATTGAGTCAGTTTAAAAAATAACATGCATTATGAATACCTTTATCATGAACCAATAAAACACCACTATGAAACATCTACATTTAAGAAAATAAAGATGTCACTTTGCAGTAGAAACCATATATGCCACTTGTAATAGAAATCAAAGATGAACTCGTCATTTTGGTCACAAAGGATTTCTTTACAAGTCGAGGAACTATCAATATGAGTGTAAGCACCATCAACGTTCATATAACAATATAATAATGTATAGGAGAGAGAGTAAGTACATATAATAATATAAGAATGTAAATTGAGAGAGAGAAAATAGATATAATAATATCAAGTGAGAGAGGGAAAGAAAATAGTTATAATAATATAATAATGTATAATGGAGAGAATAAATAAATTTTGTAGGAAAAATTACAATTATGACCCTTTAAGTTATGTCTAAATTTTGCATAGGCTTCCGTTAACAGAATTATCCTTTATGTTATATGACCCTTTAAGTTATGTCTAAATTTTGCATAGGCTTCCGTTAACAGAATTATCCTTTATGTTATAGTCATTTTATAACATTGCCATTTTTCACTTATTTCGTTAAAAAAATGCATGTGTATGTTAGGGTTCTTCAATCTTCATCCCATTCATCATCTTTTTTTTCTCCTCAAATCTAAAAAAATCAACTTATTTCTTCATCCTCTCCTTTATCATCTTTTTTCATTTTATAATCTTCATCCAACGTCATCTTGTCCTCTTCACGATAAATGTGCATTAACAAAATCAAACAAAAAACAAGAACAAATTGAAAGTCTAAATCTGAAACAAAGAAGAACAAATTGAAAACTCATATTTGAAACAAACCAAAAATTGTAATTCATAAAAATATAACATAGATCTTGAACTCAAACGAAGAGAAAAACTTTATCTTTTCTTATTCCTTTTTTGATTTTCAATAAAAGAAGAAATGTGTTTTTGTTTTGTTAATGTATTGTAACGATTCTTTTTCATTTGGTTGGTTATTTGAAAATTTTCTCAATGGAAGGGAATCATAAAGTAGAATGTTCAAATATGTCAAAAAAAAATTTGTTTACGAGTTTTAATTTGTTTGGGTTGATGAAAATGATGAAGAAGGTTATGGGTTTTCGATTTTTTTTACGGAAACCGTTAAAAAAGCTAAGGTTGTAAATGAAATGAAACATAAAGGACCTAACTAAGAAAAAAACTTAAATGATCTAATTAAAAAGAAAAAAAAAACTTAAATGACCTATTCGAAATTTGGACATAAAGTAAAGGGTCACGGGTGTAATTTTGTAAATATAATAATATCTATGAAAGAGATTACCATTTTACCCATAATAATGCAAATGTGGAAAAAATTTAAATGAGTTTAATTGTATACATTATCAATGTAAAACCTTTTACACTGTTAGAACATCACAATCATTTATGAACAAGACTTTAAAGGTAATTATAGTAAAAATCAAATATCTCTAATAATATAACGATTGCGATTTACTAACAATATAAAAACTTTTTACACTAAAAATATATATGAATTAAATACATTTTAAAATGGAGTAAGTTTATGCATTTTACACAACTATTCATTTTCGTAATATAAGTAGATATAGAAAACTATAAGAGATCAAATGGAATAAGTTCTCATTAATTTATTTATTGGTGAAAGTTCTCATTAAGGTTATAACATTTTTTTATGTAGATATTTTATGTAATATTTCTTTTAATATCTCGTTCCAAAATCACAAAATTCAAACTAGATGAACCAAAAATAACCATAAGAACCAAAACAAAAAAAAATTTACGTGTATTACATAACTGCAAACATAATTAAGTCGTAAATTAACAATACATCATATTATAAATTCAACATTCAATGAATCCAACACACAAAAATTCTAGTACTAAAAGGCAACCAACATTCAATACCACAAGAGAAGTTTTACCATGTAAAACACAAGGACAATTATGAGAGCTTCAATTCAACTAATGCATAGCAAAATAATAAATGAAAACGAAAAAAAAATTACCTATATAATTACCTAATTAAAGTAATTAATTACATTCAATAGAACAAAGTCTATAAAAGTTGATAGATACAAAGTTCTGGTGTCGAGAATAATTAACTTGGACAGAAAGATACATCCAACATAAAAAGTTTGCACAAATTGATAGATAATACCAAGTTCTAGTGCCAGCAAGAACATAACAAAATATCAATTTTGTCTAAAATTAAATTATCCAAGAAGGAAATAGATAGGACAGGAAAAAAAAAAGGATATTCATGCATAAAGATTAAAAGGATATTCATGCATAAAGATTGAATTCATGATCATTCCTATTAATCCTTCTTTCCAAGATTCAAAGCTTCTGATTTGCATATAGGACATGTATTTTTTACAACAAGCCATTTCGTGATGCAATCCACATGATATTCATGCTCACATTGTAGGATTCCAATCTTCTCTTCCTTTTTAAATTCATCCTATCCAATTAATTAATAAGGAATAATTGATAAGGACATCAAAGGAAGAATGCCATAGAAAAATTGAATTTGAATATCAAGTACTATCTCTATATCACAAAAATATGGGATATGACGACTTAATCAGAAGAATTATAAAAGTTGGTTATAGTAATATTAAATTTTTTATAATCGATATTATTTTTATAAAATTATTTTTTAGGAGAGACAATTATTTTATTTTTACATCATAATATTTATTGTCCGTAGTAAAAAAATACTGCTAAAATAATTAGCAGTATGTTAGTAAAAAATAATAAATTCAAGAATTCTATATTTAAGGGAAGAAGTAGTACAAAATAAGTGAAAATATTGAAAGAAAATAAATGTATTGTGAAAATATCACACCTGACATATTATGCATGCATCATCTTCTGGATCGTCAGGAGGTAACTCCTCCAAATTAATAGTAATGGGCTTTGGTGAATAATTTTTAGTCTTCAAGTGAATTGCAATTGTTTCCATTGATAAATTGGTGTTTACATTGCCAATCCTCTCACCCAGGGCAAGAAGTTCCTATAATTAACAATTTAAAGTGTAAATATTTTAATTATAACTCGAAATGTCACTATCCTATGCTTCACTATCATATATATTTCACATTATTAGGAAAATATAATATGGACTTACCTCATAAGACATGTTGTCAATGTCCAACCGCATATCTTGATATTGGTCAACTAAATTTTCCCCATCATCAATTAAAGCAAAACCCTATACAAATGAAATTCAATTGATAAGAAAATCAATGTTTTAAAAAAGAACAATTCAATGTATATGTTCATAATAATCTTTCGAGCAAAAAAATGTAAAGAGACACTAGATTTTGTGAAATGAGAATTATTAAAAAAAAATATTTTGTCTCCCTAATTTTTATAATTAATTATATTTTGGCTTAATTGCAGTTTTGGTCCCTCTATTTTAGCTGAATCACGAAAATAGTCCTCCCATTTTATTTTTTCCCACTTTTGGTCCCCAAACAGAATTTTGATCCAAAACTTAATAAAATGTCATTTTTTTTGCGCTTATTTAAGTCACATCATGCCTCAAGATCTCGGGGTGCAACAATTGTACCTGAAATCTATGATCATAAATGGTGTGATGTTGCTTAAAAAAATGACACTTCATCAAGTTTTGGACCACAATTTTGTTTGAAGGCCAAAATTGGGGAGAAATAAAATGGAGGACTATTTTCGTGATTCAACTAAAATAAGGGGACCAAAACTGCAATTAAGCCAAAATTTTAATATTAATAAGGAAATATTACATCAACTACGACAAAACCAAAAGGATCAAGTCTTCGATGTGGGAGAGTTGTCTCGGGCATGGTTCTTGGTTGTGGATGAGGATGTCTGAGACCATTTCTGTTGCTAATTGTCTCTTGAAGATAGCTTTGAAAACCCATACTTGAACCCTCTAATGAACTTCCATTTACGTTGGGTACTAAAGAATGATAGGAAAACAGTCAAAACAACTTAATTCAAATAAATAAATATACGATCTTAGGACATCACACATGCAAAAAAATATGACTTATACAAACAATGTTAGGCCTCAATTAAGAGTGACTTTGGCATTCCATACTTTAGACACTATTTTAAAAAAAAAAAAAGTAGACATTAAATTGTTTTATGTCTGTATATTATAATAAAAATCACTTTTTTTTTAATGTAACCAGACAATTCGTTATCAATAATATTTTGAAGAATTACTCTAAACTTATTATTTAAAATAATTTTTATAATATTTTGTTTATTCTGATTTTTTTAGTATTAGTAAATAAACAAATGAAAACTTCTAAAAGTAATCATTTAATAAAATTGTAACAAAAATGTTATTAAAACAAAACTTAGCATTTTTTGTTGCCTTTAAATTTTTTTCCATGTTTTTACAAATATTTTTGTTGCCTTTAAATTTCATAATAATTTCATGATGTTACAAATTAATGACTTACATGACATCAAAGTTATATGAACAAATAGCAAAATGGAGAACCTCAAAATAAGAAAACAAAGTGTTTACCTTGTAAATGTGGCATTGGCTGAAAATTTTGCCCCAAAGAGTTTTCAGAAATCAAACGGTTATGGTTATTTCTAAGTTGTGCTACTCCACTAGTGTGTCTTGCATTAGAGGAACTAGCTAAAGCATTAGAAGATTGGTGATTTCTTCTAATCCTTTTGTTTGAACCTCTACCATCATCCATGATATCACTTTTTCTGAAAATTATATTAAAAAAATTTCAATTAGAAAATTATACTCTTTACAAAAAATTGCTGCAAAAATAATAGCTAATAGTTCACTCATAATAAAAATTTTAAAATAATTATTTTCTATTGAAGTATAAGCAAACTAGTTAACCAACTTGATAATATAGTAAATAATTAAAAAATAATATTTCATTCATTTCAATTTAGTAAAACTTCTCTTAGTAAACGCAATTGAAACATATGTAATGTAGTTAATATTATTTGATAAAATTTACATGTATTTATAAACCCAATTATATGTCTTAAAAAAATTAAATTTTATAAAATTTTATTTTGATTCAACTGTTTAGACTTCTCTTACAACTCTTAATTATTTAAATATAATTTTATTATGATATTTATCATGCTTTATATATATTTCAAGATATTTGAAATATAATCTCTTTTTTAAAAGAAATGGTTTAATTAATTAAGTCTTTCAATAATTAATAGAAATTCAAAACTCTACTCATATGTTATATATTCTCCAAATCTTCTATTAACCGAATCAATTGTTCGATCTGTATATCAATAAAAATAATCATCGATTCCAAAAGATACTTAGTCTTATCAAGTTTTGGTTGTATGAATTTCGAGAAATTTTGTTAATAGTGTTTTTTCACTAAAATTTGACGTTTTTGTAACAAACTTACATTCAATCTTTATTTTATCCACAATTATTTCAACACTAATCGTTAGCACTGAAAAATTTAGTTGAAAGGGACATATAGATATATTGATAATGAAGCAAGAGATAAAATAATATAATACTTACGGTGGTAGTATTGGTTCAACGATGGTCAGTTGGTGACTACTGTAAAATAAAAAGTGAATAGTGAAAATGAAATATCTGAATGAGATAATTTCAGATCTGGTCTCCGATTATCTAGATAATGTTTGTGGATGTCGAAAATTTGATAAATAGATGGTGATGGTGGTTGTCTTGTTGAGAGAGAAAATGAGACTTTTTAATTTTGAAATAAACATAGGATTTTGCCAAAAGAATTGTGCATATGATATGATAAGGGAGAGGTGTATGATTATTTTATTTCTTGATATTTATTTAATTTTAATACATTTTTAAAATAATCAAATTATAGATATAACCATAAAATAAAAATCCAACCTTTACCATAGCATTAAAAAAAGATAAAATGATACTTTTCAACATTTATATGAAATATATTTTATGTGTCTGGGTAATTCTAATTTGTTTATTAAAAGTTAAATATATGTGATAAATAAAGAATTAAGAGGGCATAACATAATTAAAATAGATTTAATTCATATACACAGACAGTAGAATTTTTTTTTTACACTGTCAGTAAATTATAATCGTGTAGTTTTCATGATAGATTAACTTTTATTATATCTCATTTAAAAGGTTTACGCTATTAGTTTATGAGGCACTAGTTTAATTTGACTTTGTATCCTTTAGAGATATACGGTTGGTTAATTTCTCTTTTTTTCAATTTTTTTAAAAGAAAAAAATAATTAATTATTTTAAAATATTTTTCAAAAATATTGATGTACTTATATCCGTAAAATAAAAAGATGTACTTAGTAAAATGCATACATGAGTGAGATACAGTGTGTTTCAATTATTCTAAAAACAATATTTAATAATTATAACAATTCTGAAAATATTA
>JBBPBQ010000003.1:45612708-45719776 GCA_037974755.1 Cicer yamashitae
AATTTTTATATAAAATATATACCTTATTTTAATATATATTATAATTTTCAATGTAATAATCATTTTTAAAGTTTTCAACTTATTATTAAAAATTAATATTTTGACATTTCATATTTTATTTTTTTGACTGATTATTATTTTAGATATATATTATTATTATTTTAATAATTTATATCCAATATGTGTACAAATGAAAATATCATTAAATTATTTTAAAAAATTTAACACAAAGAATAATTAATACTTGTGAGTTTTTATGATTTAAGGTAACTTATTTTTCTTAAAGTTGTTATTAATATATTTGATTTTTATAAAAAATTAATTTTGTGATAAAAATAAATTACTTAATAATATAAGATATCATTGTATGAATTTTTTTTTTTGAAAAAATTATTTTTATTTAAAATTATGAATAGTTAAATATTTCTTTTTTATAAAAGTCAATTTAGATTGTTGGCCCCAAAAACGTAAATATTTCGAGAAAGTATATATTCTTTAGTTTGGATGGTGTTGCAACGAGGCAAAGAACAATAAAAAATGTTTAATTATTTTGAATATTGATTCTCCCAGCTCAACGGACTAAGATAAGTAAAAACATAGATTTAATGTTTCTTTATAATTAGAAACATACATTTAATGTTATCTTAGAATGGTAAATTTTAAGATATTCATATTCATGAATCTTAAAATGTATTTAATTCATGAATCTTTCGAAGGCTCTAAATATTCAAATAACTTGGTAAGAACCAACTATCTACTCATTCTCAAAAATGAATTTTACTTCTTTAAAGGAAACTACATATTTTAAATCGTATTTCTTATCTTTGTTTTTTAAGTATTTTATCTTTGTCTCAAAACTTTAATTTCTTTTTAAATCAAGATACAATCAACGATATTTTTCTTTTTATACCTTTAAAAATCCAAAATCATGTATTAAATGAATTTTATTTTATTTAATAAATAAAGGGTAAATAAATTAAATTTATCTAAATTTATTATTTCTTAAAATATGTGTTGTAAGTTGTAGTTTTCATGGTTATGTTCTAAAAAAATTAACATATTAATTATAAGGATCTTGGAATCTATGATTCTCACATAAAATACGAAAAATGCCATACTTTCTTCCATGATATGTTATGATAGAAAGTAGAAACAATAATTCAACGATACTCAATCTATCTTCTTCTGCTCCTTCTTTCTCATGACCATTTCTTAATGGCTATTGGCAGAGAAACTTTATGGTAGAGACAGAATCCTTAAAATCATTCGTTAGTAACTTCCATCAAGTTGTTAATGTCAATAGAACTTATTTACACTCTTTCATGGATATTTTGTATCCTTTTACATATATTTGTATGATTTTACATGAGTCATCACCATAAATTTAACTATTCATAAAATTATTTTTACATTCTCCCACTTGACTCATGTGTCTTTAACTATACATCAATCATAATGTGCATTAATGAACCTTATATGCATTGATTTCATCATTCATCATAATTAAGAATATGAACTAATAAGAGTCATGACGGTTATATAACATTAATTTACATATTTCCTTTCATGTACTACTTTATTAGTTTTTCTCCTCAATATAATCTAAGTTGAGAAGTGCATATTGGGTTCATCATAATATCATTATCAATAATATCATTTGCTTTCAATATCATTAATTGCATGAGCACATAAGTAGAAAATAAAATAAAGTCATAAACATCACATAAATGAGCTTATAGCGTCAAATGCACATAAATAAAACATCTTCATTCAACATTCACTTGCGGTATAATGCCAATATTTTTTGCATGGCCATTCATGTGCGATATAATGCCAATATTTTCTACATGGTCATTCATTAGTAGATATAATACTCATATTTTTTACATGGCCATCAAATACTTTAGATGGTAACCCTTTCGTCAAAGGGTTAACAATCATAAGATTGGTGTTAATATGTTCAATTAACACCTTATGTTTTTGAACTACTTTTTTAACAGCAAAATATTTCAATTCCATATGCTTAGCACCTATAAAATACTTGTCGTTTTTAGAGAAGAAGACTAATGCGGTCTAACAATATTGTCGATAAGTTCAGGTCTTGAAATGAAGTTTCGTAGCCAAATAGCTTGAATTGTGGCCTCAAAGCATGCTACAAATTCATCATCCGTAGTGGATGCAACAATGATTGATTGTTTCATGATATTGATCATTCAGCCAAAAGATACACATAACCAAATGTTGGTTTTCTTGTATCTACACATTCGACAAAGCCTTCATTTGAATATTCAATCACCTCAAGATGTTTAGATCTCATATAAATAAGCATGTGATCCTTCGTTCTTTGCAAATCTCTCTAAAACTTTATTGATATATTCTTTTTGAGACAAACCTAACAATTCTTGAAATCTATCACGGAATATTTCTATTCCAATCACATAACTTGTCTCACTCATATCTTTCATTTCAAAATTGTTAGAGAGAAATTTATGAGTCTCACATAATAGATCAAGATCATTAGTTGCAAGCAAAATATCTACATATAGAACTAAAACATTAAACTTACTTTCACTGACCTTTGGATATATACATCGATCAACATTTTCCTAAAATCCGAGGGACATAATAGTATCATTGAACTTCAGATATCATTGACGGGAAACTTTGCTTTAGTTCATATATTGACTAGCTTCCTAAGTTTACAAACAATGTATTTCTTTCACAAAGCTCATATATTCTTTTGCACTTTCTAGAAGACATGATTTAATGTTATTCATAAATGATCACATGATTAACATTAGCACTTTGATTTATAAAGAACATACAGTTCAGATTTAAAGAACAATCATTTTATGTATACTATTGTTTTCTTTTGAGAGATTTATCATTACACAAAATCAAACATAATGATATTATTAATTAAACATTTATTTGATATGACATATGTGTCTATTAAAAATATGGTTTAAATATGTCTTTGGTCCATGCAAATATATCACTTTTTTTATTTTAGTCCTTGTAAGATTTTTTGTTTGGATTTAGTCATCGTAAAATCAGTTTTGGTCCCTAAAAAAAGAGTTGAACTGCCATACGTGTGGGCCTATAAATACACACCAACACATCATCTTTTATGATATATTAAAAATTAAAATTTTTTATATTATTAATTAATAAATTTATTTATTGATCATTTAATAATTAGTGTTATTCTATAAAGAAAATATGAATAGAAATTAAAATAGAGGTTTATGAGATTTTTGAAAAACTCGTCATTATCTTAATGTTTATTTGATGTTATAGATCAAAGTCAATCGTCTTTGATTTTACAAGGACTAAATTCAAACAAACAATTTTACAGGGACTAAAATTAAAAAATAGTATATTTACATAGACCAAATACATATTTAAACTTAAAAATATTAATTATCTTTGAATATATAAATAAAACTAATAATGCACACACATTATCAACGTCATGTTATAACAATTGATTTTCAATTATCCACAAATAATCATAATTTTAACTTCATACTATGAGTAATTAAAATGAATCATATAAATCGAGAATTAAATAAACATACAGTTAGACTACTTTAATAATTAACAAACTTTCGTAATATTTAATTCAAAATTTAATTTTTATTATACTTTATTGAGCATGGCTATCTTGAGAAACACCGCAACACTTACACTACATGTAGCAATAAATCAATTATTTGACACAAGAGACTAAATCTGTTTAATATTACGATGAAGTTGTCAAAATTACAGTAAGTCATTGTGATTTTACCAAAGTTACAATTTCTAATTTTTAAAAATTACGATTATTCGTTGTGATTGTAGCAATTCAACAAGACAAACATGAATTGATTCTTACTTTCTTGATTTTACGGTGAAGGTTGATTCATTCACAAACAAGTGAAGTAATTAATCATGAAAATGAAGTTTAACTTCACGTACTGCGATTTCTAGATTTTGTTTATCCAATTTATTAACAATGACAAAAGAAGAAAGCATGCATCAAAAGTGCTTATTGATGAAAGCATTTTCGTACAAGCATCATTTCAGTTCAAGGCTTTGCATTCAAGTAGGACAACACACATTCGATTCGATAATATACATACACGTACGTAATAAAAATATCAATTTCAAAAACAAGTTTCATTTTGGAACACAAATGGAGAATCACATCATTAAGTGCAGTGCAGCGGAAAAATTTAATCATTTAAATTTCTAAATTTCATAATTAGGATTCATAATAAATTTTGGAGAAAATTAACATTAATGAAGAGTCACATAATAACACAGCCTAAGACTTTGATACACATGTAAGTTGTAGTTTTCATGTTTATATTTTAAAAAAACTAACATATTAATTATTAATTATAAGGATCTTAGAATATATGATTCTCACATAAAATACAATAAATAATATATTTTCTTTCATGATATGTGATGATAGAAGGTAGAGACAATAATCCACCTATATTCAATCTATCTCTTTATGTTACTTCTTTCTCATGACCCTTTCTTGATGGCTATTGGCAGATAAATTTTACGGTAGAGACAGAACACTTGAAATCATCGGATAGTAACTTCCATCAAGTTGCTAATATTTATAGAATTTATTTGCACTATTTTATAGATATTTGTATCCCTTCACGGACATGTGTATCATTACATGAGTCATTATTATAAATTAAATTAGTCATTAAATTATTCTTGCATGTGTCCAAAACTAAAAGAACCAAAATTCAAAAACGAATAGAGTAATAAGTAAAATCCGCGTATGGATAAGGCTATCAAAACAATCACATTGAACTTTCAAAAAAAACAAATTACTCAATAAAATTGTTTCTTTTGTGATTTCGTAAACCCATATATATTCTATTACTTTCTCTAAACTAAAATTAATAAAATATCGTCCCAAATAAATATTTTCTTAACAAATATTAGACAAATTGATTTTTTATCATTTGAAAAAATATTTAAAAAAATCAATTACAATAATTTTAAAAACGATTTTGCATTCTAAAATATCTGGAAAATAACATTTAAATAAAGAAAATAGTAATTTTACTAAAATATTATCATATACTTCAAAAATGATTCATTAAAATTTGTCTTAGACCTAACATATGTTTGGTCGGACAAGTCATGAGTTTTGTCAAAATAACAATTCTTAATTTTTTTTCACTTTAGATTATCTAAAGTTTCTAAAAATATAAACAATATAAAAAGCATTGATAAGAGGTTGTGCGTTGGTAGGGATGGAAATAGGTTAGGCTGAACTAGACTTGGCATTGACAAGGCTAAGTTTGGCGTGATAAAAAAAAAAAATTAAAGTCTAAATATGACATGTTACCTATCATAGACTTATTTTTATGCTTCAATTTAATCTTTTTAAAGTCTTGTATGACATGTTAATCTATTTCATATTAACTTCTTCATATAAGTAATTTAATCAATCTTTAAATAAACTAATGAGTTAATATGTCAACGAGATAACACTCTATTTTGAGATCTAATATGACATTTTGGATAATCTAACTTTATATAAGATATATTTAAACTATGTTTCAATAATATCTTGTAAAAATCGATACAGAGCAGTAAACTTAAATTACATAAAAGTTAGTAAATTGATAATCTAAAACAAAATACATATTTAATCATAATAGTAATAGTAACTTTTTATAATTACTTAAATAGGTTAATTTCACATATCTAAAAGATTTTTTAATGGTATGTAACTTGACTTTTTTTTAGCTAAACAAGCTTCTAGAAAAAATCTTGATTTGTTTAAAAAAAATAGTATAACTTAGTTTAGGTCTCTGACGTAGACTAAGTCATAGGTTTTATCAATCGGTCTAATTTATTTCCACCTCTAGGTGTCAGGGTAGAATTGCATTGACATAATTATTTTTACTATCTAAAATTTTGGGTGAGAGGATGGTAATTCAATCTAAAATAAAAAAGAACTTATAGTTTAGTAACCATTACAAAAGAACTCATATTTACCTTCTTCCAATGATACTAATTCATATTTACCTTCTTCCAATGATACTAATTCATATTTACCTTCTTCCAATGATACTAGTGAGACTCAAGCTCGTAATATGTGGATTCAAACTTGTCTTTTTATCACCAGTTTAAATCATTAGAGCTGAGTTGCATTGACATAATATTAGAGAAACTCATTACACAGCACATTCAAAAGGTGAAAAGGGAATTCGATAATAAAGTTTGTGCTTTCATCATACATATACATATAAAAAGTTTCAAAAAATTTCAACTTCTAAACATTTTGAAAATTATTTCATAACATATAAGGACCCAAATTAGGAGGGGAGGCATGTTACAAGGAATCGGGGCAGTTGCCTACAAAGCTTTTTGTTTGCCCCCTTAAACTAGATGAACCAAAATAATCATAAGAACCAATAAATCATATCATGAATTTATCATCCATGAATCCAACATGAAAAATGATTTCTAGTACTAAAAGGTAACCATGCATTGAATAGCACATGAAGAGATGATTTACCATGTAAATCACAAGTACAATTATGAGAACATGCATGCCTAGCAAAATCATAAATAAATGGGAAAAAAAAAAAGTAGCGATATAATTACCTGAAGTAAATACATCCAACAGAACAACGTCTGTACAAGTTGATAGATACAAAGTTCTGGTGCCCAGAATAATTAAGTTGGGCAGTACGAACTGTCTATATTATGTGCAAGTACATATACAAATTACATTACATAACAAAATATGATGAATTCTGTCCAAAAATAAATTATCCAAGAAGGATATATAGGCAGAAAGAAAAGGGATTTTCATGGAGATTCCTTTTCCTATGCATCTTCCCTCCTTGCAGGAGCCAAAGCTTCTGATTTGCAAATCGGACACACGTTTTTCACCAGCAACCATTTTGTTAAACAATCGACGTGATACTCATGCTCACATCGAAGAATTCCAATCTTCTCTTGGTTCTTAAATTCGTCCTGTGGAATTATATACGAGTATCAAATTATATCAAAGGAAGAAAATAACTACCCTAGAAAAATCGGATTAGAAATATCAAGTACAAATTATCGGAATGAAAGTGTGAAACTTGTTGCTAAAGGATCATACTTGACATATTATGCAGGAATCAGTTTCCTGATCGTCAGAAGCTGCCTCCTCGAGATTAATAGTGGCGGCTTTCGGTGAATAAACTTTCGTTTTTAGTAGAGTCGCAATTGTTTCCTCGGATAAACCAGTGCTTACACTGCCGATCCTCTCGCCCAACGCAAGAAGATCCTGCATTCAAATTTTAAGTGTAAGTATTTTACAGGTTTTCTATAATCTTTAAAAAATAATATGAATCTCTATGCACTTACCTCATAAGACATGTCCTCTATGTCTAAGCGCATATCTCGGTGGTGATCAATCAGATTTCCAACTTCATCAATTAAAGCAACATCCTATATAGATGAAGTTTAATAGATAACAAAGTTAATGTATTGGTAACATGTACATAAAAGCATTTGGAGGAAAAAATGTGAAGAGCCGTAGGAAATATTACATCAACTTGGAGGAAGCCCATGGGAGGAAGACTTCGATGTCCGAGAGCTGTCTCCGGCATGAGCCTATGAGGTCGGTAAATCCGGAAGCCTGTTGATGGTGCTGGGACAATATGCCTAGGACCTGCCTCAAAACCAGTCGGTGGAGGGATAGCTGAACCGCGTGGAGGATTTGGTGGAACTCGAAATGAAGCTGCAGCTACCGGAGGGTGAAAGGTGATATTGTGACCTCTTACTCCTTGCATGGGAAGTGTTGGATGATGATAAGTATGGTGCTGTTGGTTGAGAGGTGGAGGAGGAGGAGGAAACCTGAGGACATTTCGGTTACCAGCTGTGTCGTGATACCTCTGCAAACCCATACTTGCACTCTCTAATGAACTTCCATTCATGTTCGGTGCTGGAGAATAATAGGGAGACAATTAGACAAACTATACTACTAACCGAGATAAAAAATTCAGATAAATGTGAGAGCATAATTGACACCGTCGAAGGCACATCATGCACACACACACAAAAAACATTTACGCATTTATCCAATCTTAAGGCACAAACTAACTGCTACTACAGCCGTTGAAGCACAGACATGGGCATTGGGCACGACAATGGGACATTGATACCGATAATAATTTGAAAAATGAAAGAAATTAAATGTAACTACACTTGTCGGTGTCGGACACTAAGACGTGTCGGACACCAGACATGTTTTCATTTTGAAGTGTTGGTGATATACAGATTATAACAAGGCGTTTCACAAATTCATTGCTTGGTTGATACTATCACATCCAACAAGTTGTGGTTTGTTTCCACTTTTCATCAGAAAGCCTGAAAAGAGCTTCTTACATGTTGTCACAAATTACCGACTTACAGGACATCCAAGTAATGAGAACAAATCGCTAAAAGAAGAACTGAAAAACAAGAAAAAATAATTGCATATATACCTTGTACAAAAGGCATTGGAATAGGCTGATTCCAGGCTGTAGTATGGCCATCATTGCTATTACTATTCACTTGTTGTTCCAACCAAGGAGGTGCAGCTGGCGGAAAGTGTTGCCCCAAATAGTTTCCATGAATCAAATGGTTATGGTCATGCACCATAATAGACTCACCTGATCTTCCCCATGCGTTGCCATGTGGTCCTACTCCGATGAGCGGAGGAACATGGAATGGCAATGGCGCAGTATCCATCATAGCAACCCCATCAGCGTGTCTAGCACTAGGAGGAGCAATAGATGAACTAGCCGAAGCGTTAAAATGTTGTTGGTGATTTCCTCTAATCCCGTCAGCAACTTTCCTTTTGTACGGACCTCTACCATCGTCCATGAAACCAGCGCTTCTTCCGAAGTTATCTAAGGAAACTCCGGAAATTGCAAATGTGCTTGAACCTGGCAACTGATCAATGGCTCGGTGATTTATAGGCAGAGGGAAAACACCGGTACTTGAAGAAGGATTCATGCCAGAATAATATATGTTGCCTGCGGTTGCAACGCCCATATCAAGATTATGTTGAGGCTGAATACCATTGTATTGTGAAACACCGTAAACCCTAGCATTGTCATAAGCATCTGGTAGATAATGAGAATCAACAATAGCTGTGTTCCCTGAAGTCACCACCGAGCGGATATTAGGATGTCCAACGCTGGGGCCTCTCAAAACAACACAAGGTTCAGAATGAAAATAACCTTGCCGCTGTTGATCCATATCTGAATCCGTCATTTGATCCATAATGTAGAGAATTGTTGTTGCAAGTTAATCCTAATATTCCATGAACGATGAAAAAACTTGAATCAGCCAGACAGGTAAGGAAAAGAAGATTAAAATCCAAATAGTCATAATAACAGCAAATGAATATACTGCACAAAATAAAGCATGTAGTCCATTTTTCACATTTAACTTTTCATATCAGCATTAGTCATTAATAGCTAACCAGTTCCTTGGATAAAAAAAAGATAAATATTTATGATACATTCAATGAACAGATAAGATGCAGCTTCATTGAAAGACAGCAAAATTGAATTATCTAGCTACAACTTACAAGCATGAACCAAAGAAATGCATGTAAGCATTCCAAATCCATACACAAAACACCAACAAAAAATATCCTTCCAAGTCAAAACTAGTCACTCTTAATAAAATTCCTTCAATTATATACAAAATGACACCCTATAAATTATTATAACATGTGAAGTCCAAAGTAATGAATTTCATAGCCCTTATGAATTATTATAAGAATCAACAAACACATTTAACCAGGTGGTTAGGCTCAAATAATTAACGAGCTTCAATTAAGGTTGAATCAATCAGAACTACCTGAATTTGATCCCTGGTTGGAACAATCTTTGGTAAGGTTTTACTTACCTCTCCCTGATGAACTCCATATTACCAAAACCCATTTTCCTTGGAAACCATATAATTAAGACCCCAAAAAAATCAATGGCCCATAAAAGTGAAAATTAAAAAATGACCTTTTCTCTTCTTCTTTAACCACATTTTTTCAGGTTTATAGCCAAACAAGAAAGTAATTAACCCATATACCATCCATCCAAAATCATCACCGACCAAACAATAATAAAGGAACAGATAACAAAACCATACCTTGTTATCATCAAAACAAGAGCTTGCAACTTGTGAGTATCAGAGATCAAAATAACATACGAGGAACAATTCCAAAATCAACTCTGTTGAAAATTCACAAAAATAAAAAATTAATTTTTTTTAATTAAAAAAAGCAAATTTATTAATGGGTTTGGAAGAAAAATGTCAGAAATGATAATCGGACGAATGTGGTCGCAACCCAAGAATGCAAGTTCTTTAATTTAATCGAAAAAACATAAATGGGGATATTTTAACCCTAATTAGTCCCCAAAAAATTGCAGAAATTGAACCTTAAAAATTGAAACTTTGATTGAAAAAAATTCAATTACCAGAAAGAGAAACCGAAAATGATCAGAATCAATGATGAAAGGATGAAGGATCGGAGAAGAAGAGGAGCAAAGAAAAGAGAGAGAAAAAAGAAAGAGTACAAAGGAAGAAGAGAAAAGGGAGAGAAATGAATATGATGATTATATGAAAGAGAGAGGATCGTGTCTTTCATTGGAGAGAAAATTTCATCAGTTATGCAATTTTTAATAACTTATTATTTTCCTAATTTTTAAAATGTTATTATCTATGTTTTTGCAAGTTTTTTGGTAATAGATTTTTTTGCCAGAAAATTTTTAGGTAATAATATTTTTTTGCCAAGTATTTTTTAGGTAATAGTTATTTTCTTAATTTGTTAAATACTATTATTATTATTATAACAAAAGTTATTAATTGCATGGACAGAAACTGAAAATCCATTTAGGAAGTTTAGAATATTTATATACTATTAATTAATAAAAAATGAGTTAAATTTTTATACCAATAATATAATATAAAAAGTTTTACAAAATCAAGTATAATATAATTAATTATATGCGTAATTTTAAAAATAGTTAGATAAAAATATAATATTATTAATTATTTAACGGTTATAATTAATTGACAGAATAAAAAATTTATGTCGGTATAGATAAATTAAATTTATCCAAAATAAAGGTTAGTACTATTTTTATGTAATGGGTTTCATCCTTCAAACAAAAATTGTTTGAGTAAGCTTCATGAATTAAAGACAAATTATTTTTGAAAATCGTTTATTTTATTTAGTTATAAAAAATCCGTTTTGTATTGTTTTTTAACTGAGATTTTTTATATTTATAAAAATATCACAATTTAAATTTTTTTTTGTCAATTTTTTTTAAAAACTTACTTTTTAAAAGGAAAAAATCATGATAAATTTTCTAATTTTATATTATAAAAATATAAGGTTATTTTAATGTTACCTTATTATAATTCCTCTGCTCATAAATAGTTGTAATATCGTCTGATTTTCGAACACATGATTTGGTATAATTTGTATAACTTTTCGCAGAAGAAGGTAGTCTTTTCTAATGTGATAATTTGTCTGCACATTTTTATACTTTGTAAGGGTTGGAGTATCTCTTATACTTCCATTAATAATATTTTTGCTTAAAAAAATAAAATATAAGATATTTTGTTTATTTTATTGATGGAAATATAAGATACTTTTTAGATAAGACAAAAAATTTAAATTCAATCACAGAAACCCTACAACTAAATATGAGTTTAATATTTAGATATTGTTGATATTAAAAATTTTATATTGTCAGTCTATTACAACTATTCATAAACATAACTTTAAATATCTAAAAATGTAGACTTTATTTTAGATTTAAAAAATACGATAATTTGATAAATGAACAAATTTTTGGGTTTTATGAAGCCAGAGGTTTATTTATGACATCTAATGGTATATAGATAATTTTCTTTTGCAACGGAATGGTATATAGATAATTAATAAGGCCGTTTAAAAAAAGATAATTAATAAGGTGTGTAACAATTCATCAACCAATTCTTGCAAATTTGACTTCCTATTGTGGATTTTGATAGGTTTAATTTTGTTAAACTACTACTACCATAATAACTATAAAAAAATGATAGCTGCCATCTCATGCAACATGTATGATTAAAATATGGGCATAAGTTGAAGTATTCAATTTTCTAATTATACATGAATTGATACTACTATTTGTTTTATGGATTTATTTGTTGTGTTTTAAAATTATATATTAGAAAAACAATCTCAATGGTTGTGAGAAACTGGCTATTAGTCCTTTCGGATTAGATAGGTACTATTCTAGGTTTCCAATCCAATCATGTGGTGCAGCATGACGGTGGTGATTAACACACACCCACTTCCTATATTATAGATAGTTTTGGTTCTAAAAAGAAGAATACCAAAAATAATAGTAGTATTGGTTTTCTTCTGTTTTTATCTTTTTATTTGTTTGCATTTATTTGTTTTCGTCTTCTTTTTAGAGTTTCGTTATGCATCAAATCTTGTTGTACTATATTTTGTAGTTTTATAAATTAAAATTGAAATATTCAAATTTTTTTTTAAATTGAGTGGTTTGTATTTTATATTTAATTTGTTGTGGAATATTAAAGCCTGAAATACTTACAAAAAATCTTCCTAATAATAAGTATAATTGAACCTAACAAAAGAGATTAATTATATAAATACATGTTATGTCGTACATTAAGTGTGAGTCAAAAATTTCACATTTCTTAGAAAATTGAAGGTTGAGCAATATATAAGTGAGTGAACCTATAAACACAATGTCTTAAGGTTTTATGTAAAAATGTAATGTCCAACTCATTTGTGTGATTGCTTTTAGTTCAATATGGATGATTATGCAGACTCCCCTCACGACCCAACTGTGTTTTCAGAAGTGATGATTACTAAAGGGATTGACTCCTTTATCGAAAGTCTTTCTGATAGCATGTGTACAAGCTCATAACGAGGGATGTGATATTGCTCATGAGGGTAATGAATTATCTATGACATTGCAAAATGGAGTCTTTAATTAGTTGTTGCTTGTGAAATATGGAAAGAGATCATATTCGAATTCAAAGGAATCAATACTTTGTAATCCAGTAATTACCGTTCGTTCTATTAATTTCAATTCCAAGGTGTTCAGATTGCGTGTCTTGTTGATGCAGCGGTAATGGCAGTGCAAGTATACATGGATGAAAAAGCTTTCGTTTAAGGGAGAACATAACCAGATGAAAGAGAGATTGTTGTGTAACAAGTGTGAGTTAGAAGTCTCACATTGCTTAGAAAAGTGAAGGTTTGAGCAACATATAAGTGAGATGACTCATAAACTCAATGTTTTAAGGTTTCGAGTAAAGATTTGGTGCTCCTCACTTGTGTGGTTGCTCTTGGTCCAATGTGGATGATTCACTGGACTCCCCTTTTTGTTATAACATATTCGATGTCCCTTAGCTCACAAAATGAGCAACCTACATAGGACTTATGCTCCCCTAATAACCCAACCAAGGTTATCAAAATCGAGTATTAATACGTAAATATTTACGAAGTTATGTTTTTAGGCGCCAAAAACGAATCAACTCGCTTGTAGACTTGAATTTTGATAAATTTGTATTGAAGACCAAATTAACGCAGGTGAATTTGTGAATTTATGGGTAAATTCGTGTGAATTTGGACTCTATATTATTTTTATCTCAATTTTAAAATTAAATCCAATTATGAAGTCCGACTTAAGAAACTCATTTTTACCCTAATTTAAAAATTAGACCCAATTTTTGAAGTCTAACTTAAAAAAACTCATTTTTAAAGAAATCAACTCTTAATTTTTTTTTTTTTGATAGTTTTAATTTTTAACAACTTTAAGAAGCTATATCTTTTTTATTTATTAAGATTATTTAATTAGTTTGATTTCATACAAGTTTATGAGTATAATTTTTTTATTTTTGATCTTATACGAGTATGAAATTTTACTACGGTAATTTTGTATATTTTTGTTTTATAATAGAATTAAGTTTGAATTATTGATGTATTTATAGTATTATATTAGTATATATATGTCATGCATATATATTAATTTTATATAAGGCAAATTCATGCAGTTAAAACAAATTTACAGTTTGAAAATCTTGGACCCAATAATACGGTATGAAAAAATATGGTTTAAATTATTAACATTTCATGTTCAACATATATTAATTAATATACAAAAAGAGTGAAATATGCAAATTCTTTCTCGAAATTGTAAGTGTCGGTTAAATTAGTTTATAAATTTTTTGAATTAACAATACATCATTGAAATTAAAAAATATCAATCGAAATAGATTATATAGAAATTTTTGTTGTTAGATATTTTGACGTGACACTATAATTGAATATATGGTTTATCCACGTTGAACCCACATCAATGTCATCTTCCGAAAGACAAATTTTTCGATGAAATTTTATTATCTAAGAGATAAATTTGTGAGTAATTGTACATTAAATAATTATAACAAATTAGTCCATGAAATATTTAAATTTTATCGGAAAATTAGTTCACTTTGTGATGATATTGATATGAGATCAACATGTAAGGATCAAATATTCAATTAACATGTCATATCATAATCTCTAACGATAAAAGTTTAAATATTGACTATTTTAATTATGATTTTATAATTACAAAGATGTACTTATTATATTATAAAATTTATGAATTAATTTGACCAACACTTACAATTTAAATTACTAATTTATATATTTACCTTAAAAAGGTCAAACTTTTATTGCAGAAAACTCAATTTTTATATTGGCTAAAGATATGACAAAAACAAGTATTATAAAGTTTGATCAATTTTACATTATAATCTGATTTTATAAAAATTATTTATTTATTTATTAGTTCAACAAAAGAATAATGAACAAGAAAAGAAGGAGGTGTACTCAATGATTATAATACATCACAAAATCAACATATACAAGGGGAAGGTGAAAAGTATAGCATAAGTGCCAAAGAATATTCTTTCTTTATCTTTTTTTCCCCTTTTCCTCCTTCAAATAGCACATAGAAAGATGTCACGACATTTTGAAGTAGGGCCTACCTCCTCCCAGCCGCAAACAAATGATTAACGTGGGACTTCACTTTTTCTCACATTCTCATGTGTTTTTATATAAAATAATAAATTTAGCGTGGGAATTGATTTATATAAATTTAGGAGATTTATAAATATATTTATATAAATAAATTTATATTTTTTTTTTAATTATACTAATGAAACTCAAACTTACAACATACATGTTCAAAACACAACACATATTTTTATTCTTAAACCAAACTGTTAGAGTTGATGTTCTCAAGTCTTAGCTAGCCTCGTATCATCCCATGTGCACCTAAATGCACCATTCTGAATACCAGAATCCATTTGATATGTCTCCTCAAATGCACACTTCCACAAGAAAAATAAATACTCTTAATCTCAGGAAACCACTAATGTAGGTATATGTGTAATAATGTGAATGGGAATAGAATTGAAAGATTTAAGATGAACAGCCCATTAGTCTAAGTTTTGTAGTTTGGTGGCATTCTATGATGCAATGAATTTTCATTACATTGTATTATCTGGCAGAAACACTTTTGAATTGATCTTATTTTTGTAATGTAAATTAATTAGTATTATCATGTTATATGGACATGTGATATGAAAAATTTAGAATTGTTACTGATAAAATAAATATTAGACAGTATATTACGAAATATTTTGAAAGACAAAAATAAAAATTCAAAATATTATTTTCGGTGTGTTCTAAAATTGCATTTTTATTTTTATTTTAATTACTTCTAAAGTTATACATACGAGTGATTGTGATTTATCGACAATGTAAACTTTTTTACACGATCAATATATGAAAATCATCTTTAAATAATAATTTTTACAAATTATATATGATTTTTCCATCTTGTATTTTTTTCAATAATTAAAAGTTTATTGATGAGGACTAACCGAAAGGCTAGCCAAAGAGCAAATTATAAATAACAACGATGATTATTAAAATAATAGTGATAAATTAGTAAAATATCCTCAAACATTTATAATTTTAAGAAACTCAAATCCTCTTACTCAATTTTCTCTATAAATACACTAAAAACAAATGTCAATGGTTCTTGTCGGCAATCATCTTCTTATTTTTACCTTAAAGAGATTATTCAATTGTTCTTAAATTACAATCCAAATCACTAATCATATTAGAAATTATGTAATATTATTGAAGAGATAAAAAAAAGAAGGTAGACATTTATTAGAATTTATACTGATAAAATATAATAAAATTAATATAACAAGCTCTATATTTAAATAAATTACCTAATATCGAATAATAAATTAAGTAATCTCGAACAGACAAACTCTAACACCCTAGTTAGCAACTCAACTACTACCTATTAACAAATTTTTACATGTTAACCGTTGATATATGATATAGTGTGATACTATTTGTTAATTGTGAATTGTTTTAATTAATTTGTGTATTTTGTTAGGAGTGACAGATGTTTAAACATAAGACAATTGATGCATTTTTCAAGAAGAAAGTTTTCAACAAAGATGAAAATCGTAAAGTGGATATATTTTATTTGATTGAATTGTGTTAAGTTCTAAAAACTTGTGAAAATTGTGACTTGTGAAAATTGTAAAACTTATGAGAATTGAAATTCTAACTTTTTCAACTTGTCGACTATGTATAAATTGTGTAAAACTCTAAAAAAAACTATATGACTTTTATGAATTTTAATTATAATATTTTAGTTAATATTTGTCACGACTCCCCTAATATTTTGTGCAAGATCCGCCACTACTCCTCATAAAAGATAGAACTCTAAAATATTTTTACACGCCCAAATTCAGCTAACTCTAATATGAACTATCTCCTTCAAAAAGGCAAAAACTATCACAACATACAATATTAGATTAATTGATACTAATCACTTTTATTCAAGAAACAACACGCGAAACTAAAATGAGACATTCGATCACAAGGATATACACACTTGATACACAAGTCACACCCTTTGATCATCTCCGAGGAAATACACCAAAGCCAATTAGTGATGACTAGTTGCACATTAAAAGTGTCACTTATAGCATCTAGGTGTGGATCTCTTCCTGAAACTTCTATGAAGGTTTGTTAGATCTCGTAGCACTTCCTCCTCCATCTCTGCTTCCTGAGCTCCCAAGTTTTCCTTGCTTCTTGGATGTTTTTGTCCGAGCAGCATCTTTCCTAGCCACATATTTCAACCTCATGGTCCAAACTGTAAGTAATCCCTACAAATTTTGTTTTGGAGGTTTCCATCCCAATATGTAAGACTGTATTGTTAAAATAAATTGTCTCTTTATATAAAACTCTCTTTGAATTGCAAGAATCGTTAATTAGTTTTTTTAGGAAAATATCCCTAATTAAATATAAAGAATTAAAATACCCACTACTTTTATCTCTTAATAATTGAAGGATAATTTTAGAAAGAGAATGTATATTATTGATAAATTTAATCTGAAAACTATTTTTTATAATTCTTGTACATGGATTAAAAGAGTTTTACATTTACATATAGTGACAAAGATAATATTATACTAGTATTATTATTTGGTCCATCTTAAAGAGATAATGTAATGCTATCTAACTTGTTATCCCAAGTGAAAAAAAAAGTTAGTTATCAGATGTGAGTAAAATATAATAGGATAAAATATTTCGAAAAGAAAAAGGGTAAAAAAAGTTTATCATGCATCTATCCTGTATATTTATTATTAGTGTATCTCTTTTAATATATTTTAGAAAATAGTGTGAGAAAAAGTATAATATATTTTAAAAAGTATACACAAAATAAATATTTGTTATTAATTAATCAATTAGTTAAAAGTAAATTTTCTATTTCATTATTAATATATCTCTTAAATATATTATAGATAAAAGTGTAAGCAAAGCTATAATAACTTACCAATAAATTATTAAAAAAGAAATTTGCATTTTATAATCAATAACTAATTTTTTCATCTTATTATATACTTAAGCATATTAAAGGACAATTTTATTTTGAAATTTTGTTTACGTTCTCCAACACTAAAATTTCTCTCATTTTAATTTTTCACGTATCCCAACACTAACTTTCTCCTCAATGTAATTTTGTAGTTTTTTTATTTCATACTCTATTTCTTTCATTCACATTTTCTCTTTAATTATAATTTTTTGACTTCACACTCTCTCTCTTCCATTTATGTAGTCCTTATCTCTTTTTTCTTTCATTTTAATTTTTCACATATTCCAACACTAATTTTATGGCTCAATTTAATTTTTGTTGTTTTTTACTTCATATTATCTTTCTTACATTCATATTATTTCTTCTGTTACACTTTTTTGACTTGTACTCTCTTCCATTTACGTAGTTACACTCGTTTTTCTCTTATATTCTATCTGGATCTTGAATTCTACTTTTTCTCACTTATTTTTTTATTGTTTTTTTCAACATTTTAATTTAGTCTCTCTTTATTTGTTCCTCACTCTTTCATAAACCCACACGACTTTCTCTCTCTCTCGCCTCTACTCATCTTTCTATTTTTCTTCATTGTCAAAATATATTACAACTATTTTTCTCTTCACCGTGAGATTCCAAAAAAATCTTTAAATATATGCATATTTTATTATTAGTTTATGTTTTGAATATATATATATATATATATATATATATATATATATTATAGATAAAAAATATGATAAAAATTATAATATATTGTACAAATTATGAACAAAACAAATATTTATTACTTGTTCAATTAGTTAAAAAAATTCATTATTAAGGTATGTTTTGAATGTATTCTAGGTAAATACTCTAATTAGAATTCATTTTACAATTATACTGAAGACAAATATTTGTGTTAAATAAATTAGTTTTTTTTTAACATTCAAATGATATATTAAAATAATTAAATTCTAAGCATAAGACGTGCAAAAAAATAAAAATATACACAGGTAAAAGAGCTAACAAAACTCAATCGGACAACAAAATAAAGAGAGTCCAAAGAATAAAACCTCATCTACACACCAAAAATAACCCAAAAAAACTACATCAAGCAATGAATCGGGTTAGACCATCATTGATTAAAATCATATCTAAAACCATTTTCTTTATAACGAAGCCAAAAGAAAGTAGTTTAATGCGTTATGTCGTCTCAATAGTGTTGCACTCTTCCTGTCTGAATATAATATTAATCATTTTTCATATAGCGTAGATGCACGCTAATCAAAGAAGATTGAAAATATATTGACTATTTGTGCCAAACACACCTAAGCCACCAGATTCTTGAGCGTGGTGTAAAACAACATTAGACAAAGGACCCTCAATGTTCAATCAGGTAAGAATGTTTTGTCACATCGAACCAAAAAAAGGACAATAAAAAAATAGATGTTAAGCAGTTTCTTCACGTCTACACCGACCCACACACAAGCTGGAAGAGCTATCCAAAATGTCTATTTTCAGCAAATTTTCTTTCGTAGACAATTGATTGTGCAACAACCTCCAAGCTAAGAGAAACACCTTTAACCATATCATTTTATTCCAAACAATATCACTAAAAGGACAACAATTTATAGAAGAGTTTTGCATCAATCCTTGATAAACATCTTTCACATAACACACCAAGCACGTAGTACTTTTCCATTGCCAAAAATCCTCAACTTGACCCTGCAAATGAACATTAACAAACAACGAAGCACATTCTTCCACCAACTCCTCTTTCCACTAAAACAAACTACGAAGCCACCACAATCCATCACCCCCAAATTCCTACCCCCGATCTAAACATATCCGCCACGATTAAAAATTTATCACGCACCACTCCAAACAACCGTCTAAATCTACTACGTAATGGCCCACCTTCCAACCACGGATCATGCCAAAACAAAGTATTCCCACCATTACCTACTCTTCTTACTAAGTTGTTTGAGAACCACTGTTCCCGACTACCTCCGCCTCGAACCTCTAGACATCTAATATCTTTCCACCACGACGAATCTCGAGAAGTACCACCTCCCACGACGAATATCTTACCGCCTCGAACCATACTTACAAGAAAAACCTTAAACCACAACCCACCTATACCCGTTTTAAGCCTCCAACACCATTTACCCAAAAGTACCACAATGAACACACATATATTACGCACACCATGCTCACAACAAATTTTATCCCACTTGACCCAATGAACCTTGTGGATCTCCTCACTACCCCCCATAAAAAAAATTAAAAAGGGATTCAATTTTAGAAATAAACCGGCAATGTAAACAAGATAACTTTAATTAAAATAAGACAACCACCCATAGACAAATTGTGGTTCATCCATCTAGATAACTTTCTTTGAATTTTTTCAACCATAGGATTCCAAAAGGATAGCTTCCTCTGATTGTCACCAATATGTAATCAAAGGTATTTAAATGAAATTTTCCCAACTTTACAATTCAACAACTTTGTTGAGACAAAATCTCTCTCAATTGATTTTAATGATAACAAAATTACTTAAGAGATTATGATTGTGATTAAGGACTAATTTGTGCTCTTGAGTGAATTTATAGTAGAGAACAGGTTATTAATCATAAAGACAAAAAAGGATGAACATATGACTCAAAACCATCATATTTGCAAGCTAGAGGATGGGCTGAACCTACGTGAGGATGGCCTCGTAAAAGCATAGTATACATCCAGCAACGTAACCATGATTCTTAATCAGGTTAAGATGACAAAATTGTAACCAAGAATGACTCAATAAAGCATATTATCTAAAGAGGTCAGAAAGCACATTTGGACTAGTACGAGGATAGGCTGTTCTAGGTAGAGGACGGCTAGTACTAGGTAAAAGGTTGAACAATTTGTCACATCATTCTTCAAAATTTGAATTCAAACCTGGTACTACACGAAATCAGACGGCTGTAGCTCACACAGTCAAAGAAATAGCCTTTTCATGTCTTGGAGAAAGAAAAAGAAAAAGGCTACAAAGGACCAAGTACCTAGGAGGCTTGAACCTCAAGGCTGAGGATGGACTGGAACTGTTCAAGACAGCTGGATGGCAGTTTTGTAATTTCAGCTCAAAGACCATTGGACTCTTTGATGCATCCTCCTCAACGGTCATGAAGTGTTTAACACATGGAAGAGCTGTACAAGAACTCTATAAAAAGCAGCAAGCTCTTCATAATCAAACACACAACATATTGCAGAAAAAGATCAAGAATCCTAAGTTTATCATAAGCAATATTCATCCTCTTTATACTTTCTACAATCATACACTAGATCTTTGAAATATCTTTTTAGAAAGTGTTTAAGTAAAGAGAAAGCAATCATACTCATATCACTCTGTAATTTTCAAGTAAGTTGTACTTGAAAATATTTGAAACTTGATTGTAAGCTTGGTGAAGCTTGAGAATACACAAAGTGTAATCATCCTCGGTGAGAGGTTGATCTGATTGATCTTTAGTGAAATCTCACAAGAGTGTGAGGACTGGACGTAGCCATCTTTGGGTGAACCAGTATAAAATTTGTGTGTCTATCTCTTTATACTCTTCTTGCATTTATTCTGTTCTTGATTAAAAAGTTTGAATTTCCATCCTCCAGTTCGCATCCTCTCATAGAGGACAGAAATTCATAAGCTCGTTCAAATAATTTTTAAACACCAAAATCCCTATTCAACCCCCTTCTAGTGATATTTAGCTCCATCAATTGGCATCAGAGCAAGGTTCTCTAGAAATATTACATCTAACAGTGTAAGAGAAAAAGATCCAAAGAAAAAATGTCAAAAGCTAAGTATGTTCCTGAAGGAGGATCCTCCACTAGACCTCCCTACTTTGAGGTACAGATTACTACCACTGGAAAAGTAAGATGAGATTGTTTCTCATATCACAAGATAACAACATGTGGTCTGTTGTTGAAAACGGGGATCATGTCATCAGAATCAACAACACAGATGCAACCTCCGACAAGAAACCTCAAGCACAATGGACGACTGATGAAAATGTTAAGGTACTCCTAAACTCTAAAGCTCATTTATTTCTAACGTGTGCTTTGAGCAAGGAAGAATATGATAGAGTTGAAGAATGCAAAAACGCCAAGGAACTCTGGGATACTCTAAGGATTCATCATGAAGGATCAAGCCATGTAAAGGAAGCAAGGATTGACATGGGAGTAAGAGAGTTCGAGTTGTTTGAAATGAAGGAGGAAGAAACGATTGATGAAATGTTCTCAAGATTGACAATCATACTAAACAACCTGAGATCTCTTGGAAAGGTATATTCCGTTCAAGAGAGGATAAGAAAAATCTTGAGGAGTTTACCAAAAGAATGGAGACCAATGGTGACTGCCATCACAGAAGCAAGAGACTTGGCCAACATGAAACTAGAGGACCTGGTTGGAACTCTAAGAGCTCATGAACCTCTGTTGTTGGCTGACAAACCAAACAAAAAGGGAAAAATGATAGCTCTAAAATCAAGTCAAACAGAAAGCTCATCCTCCAAGAGGACTGAAGAAGCCACAAAGAAGGAAAGTGCAGAGTATCCTCTATCTGAGGAAGAGGATGAACTTGCTTTAATTTCCAGAAGGATCCAGAGGATGATAAATCGTAGAGGATAGGAAAAAAGATCTCCTCAAAAAGAAAAAACTGACAAAAGTCATATCACATGCTTTGGATGCAACAAGCTGGGTCACTACAAAACTGAGTGTCCTCTGAACAAAAAGAACTCAAGAAGACTTCCCTACAAAAACAAATCTATGATGATCACGTGGGATGATAGTGATGACTCATCCTCGGAGCAAGAAAAGGAAGAAGAGGCCAACCTCTGTCTCATGACGAACTCAGAAACTGAAAAGGTAATCATATCTGAACTTTGTCCTAATTGTGAACAATTAGAAATAGAATTTGACAATCTTTTGAATGACTCAAACACTTTGTCTCATAAATGTGGCTTTCTTAAAAACCAACTTTATGAAATAAAGAAGTTAAATGAGGAACTTCAAGCTAAGAATAAAAAATATGAACAAACCATTCTAGACTTGCAGTTATCTCATGAGAAGTTGTCTGAACAACTATCTATTGTAAACAAAAGAAATGTCAAAACCCATCCTCCAGAAGAGGATGCAGAAAAGGAAATTTTGAAAATAGAGGTTGAAGAACTCAAAAATGATCTTACCAACTTTGTTAAATCCACTGATACTTTTCAAAAGATTATGGGATCACAATCTGGAATCTTTGACAAAGCATGTATTGGATTTAAAAGTTCTCAAAAACAAAAACTCTATGAAAATTTTTTTATTCCAAAGAAACAAGAGGATAGGCCAAGATGCACCTTTTGCAAAAAACTTGGACATACTTTCAAAAGATGTTATGTGAAGAAAAGGGCAGATAACATTAAGAAAGGATGTTCATTCTGTGGTAAACATGGGCATCACGATTCTATTTGTTATCACAAAAGAAAATTCCTCACAAGAGGATGAACTAACCAACAAGGACCCACTTCTATATGGGTACCTAAGTCACTATTAAACTCAAACACAGGTACATCCTCTGATCAACAAAAGAAAGCCTTGGTTCTTGGACAGTGGCTGCTCAAGGCATATGACAGGGGATATGCATTGCTTTATTTCATTGGAAATAAAGGATGGAGGATCGGTCACATTCGGAAATAATGATAAAGCTCAAATAAAAGGTACCGGTATCATTGGTAATAAAAATTTGCCAAAATTGAAAATGTTCAATATGTGGATGGTTTAAAACATAACTTGCTTAGCATTAGTCAACTTTGTGATAGTGGTTTTGAAGTTATTTTTAAACCCAATCTATGCGAGGTTAAACACTCATCCTCGGGTAGAGTTTTCTTTTCCGGTTTTAGAAAAAAGAATTTATATAAGCTATATCTTGATGATTTGCCTACTGAATCTTGTTTTGTATCCATTGAAAAGGATAAATGGGTATGGCACAAACGAGCTGGTCATACAAGTTTAAACACTATTTCTAAATTGTCTAAATTAGAATTAGTTAAAGGCCTTCCAAAAATTGATTTTGAAAAGGACAAAATTTGTGAAGCTTGTGCCAAAGGAAAACAAGTTAAAAGTAGCTTTCATTCTAAAAATGTTGTTTCCACAAACCATCCTCTTGAGCTACTTCATATTGATCTTTTTGGTCCTATTAAAACTCCTAGCCTTAGTGGAAAAAGGTACGATTTTGTAATTGTTGATGACTTTTCACGTTTTACTTGGGTCTTATTTTTAAAACATAAAAATGATGCCTTTGAGGCTTTTCATTATTTTTGTAAAAAGATCCAAAATGAAAAGGGATAAAAAATTATCTCCGTAAGAAGTGACCATGGAGGTGAATTTGAAAATGAATCTTTCAAAAATCTTTTTGATGAAAACGGTATTTCTCACAATTTTTCTTGTTCATGAACCCCTCAACAAAATGGAGTGGTTGAGAGGAAAAATAGAACTTTGCAAGAAATGGCTAGAACCATCTTGAATGAAGCCAACATTGAAAAATATTTTTGGGCTGAAGCAATTAATACCGCTTGTTATGTTTTAAATCGTGTATCCATTAGAAAGATTTTAAACAAAACTCCATATGAGCTATGGAAAGGAAGAAAACCAAACATCTCATATTTTCATATATTTGGGTGTTATTGTTACATCCTAAATAACAAAAAAAATTTGGGAAAGTTTGATTCAAAATCTGACAAAGGATTGTTTTTAGGATACTCCACTTCGTCTAATGGTTATAGAATATATAATCTTAGGACTCAAACTGTGGAGGAATCCATGCATGTTATTTCTGATGAGTTTGATGACTTGTGCTTCGAAAAAATTCATAAATCTGAGGAAGATGAACCTTCATCCTCCAACGCACCCAGTCCAAACGAAGAGGATGAATCTGATCCATCCTCTCAGCAACCTCCACGAGGATGGAAGACAGTCACTTATCATCCTCCAGATCTGATTATTGGAGACACGGCTGATGGAGTAAGAACAAGACAGTCTCTACAAGGAAATGCAGCTAACATGGCCATGATTTCACAAATTGAACCCAAAAATATTGATCAAGCTATTTGTGACAAATCATGGGTTGAAGCCATGATGGAAGAACTCTCATAGTTTGAAAAAAACAAGGTATGGAACCTTGTACCTCTTCCACTTGAAAAATCCATTGTAAGACCCGTATATTTTGTTCTATTTTTATTCTCATATTTAAATATTTTATTATGGTTTTGCTTATATATTAAAGATATTTTATTTTTCTTAAATGTGAACTATTTTGCGAGTAATTGTTACTACTAGTGGTTTCTAACTAATTGAAAATATCTTGCCATTCTAATTTAGGTGACGTTGCTATTTATGTTTCATTCCATGAAATTAAATGTTGTGATTTTAATCTGCCAATGCATAGAAATAGTTGAGGTTGGTGGTGTTGTTTGCAATACGATAAATTTTATTTTAATGGAAATGTATGTGTATGATTATAGAAGGTGCAATTAATAGAATTAGTAAGAACATACTATAATATATTAAAAATTTAATTTGGAGTGGAACCACTCAGCCAAATTACAACTAAGACTATAACAAGAGCTTCCCCTAACCCTAGAAAAACAACTCAGCGCCTCCTCCCTTCTCTCATACTCTCTCAAAACTTCAATCTGACATTTGGGAGAAAATCAGAGGAAAAGAAAAGAAAAATAAAGCCTTAGGAAGAGAAGTAGAGGCCAATTTTGCAGATTATCGTTATCAAGTAAGTACTATTTATTTAAAGCTTACGGTGAATCAAGTTCTTTTTATGCGAGTTCTGTGATTTTTTTGAATCTATTGTCACCTTTGTGCGTGATTCTATCACTACAAACTTTCTTCTAATTAATAACTAATAGTTAGATTAGATAATCAGTACTTATGTTGAGAAGAAGAGCTCGTTTTCTAGTGATAGAAGGAAATATTGAGCCTGAAGTTTTGACGAATATTGTTTTGGTGGGATGACTTATAATAAGACTTAATGCTTAATTCGATTCTCATTTTATTTCTGACCTCGAGTGATAAAAGTTAATTTCTTGACATGTTTTGAAGGTTGCAATTTCGTTTTGTTAAATTTTGTTTCTATAGATTCAGACAATATCTTAAGTTGCTTTGGACATGTATATGATTTACCTATTAATGCCTAACATATTTGGGTGCACATTATCGATTTGGTTATATGACATTCTGGGAAAGAAAGAGACAAGTATACAAAATTTGTTTTCATGACAAATTACCTTTGGTTTGGCTCTTCACATCTAATTATTTTAAGGTAGCCTGTAAATCTGATTTGATAATTTGGAGTAGTTATGATGTAATAAATATAATTTTGATGTAGTTCATGGAGGATGATTCTGAAATTTGATATTCCCAGTAAAATTGAATTAAAGAACCAAGGGATTTGGGAACACTTGTGTATATGAGATTTATTATTTTTAAACTATCAACATCAAGACATGTTTAAATTATTAACTTTTTTATATCAACATTTAAGGTAGGAGCAATACAGAATTTATCTTCTTTTACCTTTGAGGAATCTTTGCTTTAAATAAGTTTAATTAAATCATTTAGGTCCCTTTTTATTTTCCAAATTTGTTCAGGAACTGAGATTTTCTGCTCTTACGAATTGGAAGAAAAAAAAATGAAAGAACCTTTTAGGCCCGTTCAATTCCATGCAATTATTAATGCTAGAAATATTTTTCACATCTCCATTATAACATAGGCTAATCTATTTTTGGGCTAAGTAATGGAAATTTATTTTCTTACTGTATTTTTATTTACTTGAAGGATTAAACTATATAAACTTTATACCCTTTGGAAATTATTTAATAATTACTTTATGTTGTTAATTTAAATACAAGATTTAAATGTTTTAGTAAATATTTTTTTATGTGAACCTTTAGTCACCTCAGATTCTTAAGTAGGAGTAGGACTAAATAAATTTTGACACTAAGTGAGCGACTATTTTATGAAGGTGTAGAACCCTGTCAGAGAAAAGACGATACTTAATAATTTTAAGTACAATGCTCGAAAAGGTAAGGGCATCACTCCATTCGCTTTCCTACTTGTATTGCAATGTGATGTTATGTATTGGTTCTAATTGTGAGATAACTTGAAAATATGTGTGTATATGAACTACATATCTACCACTGAAATTATGAGGTTAAGCAATTTGTATATTTTGATTTGGTATTGGATGATTATTCAAGGCGATGACTTTGTGTCTAAACCAGGTTGGTTTAGGACAAAGTTGAATGGCTTTGGACGCTCTAGTTGAGTGATATATTTTGTTACTAGCTAAGGTGATGACATTCATGCATGCATTGGTGGCCTGAACTTAGTCACGAGTATGTGACGACAGTTCATTGCAAAGGCAACATGATTCAGAAAAATACTCAACGGTGGGGTACTGAACTTGAAATTCTGAAGAGCATTTGTCTAACGGTGGGACAAGTCCAACGGTGGGACATTGTCGAATGGTGGGACTCTTTGCTCTAAAGGATGGTGAATTTTCCGGAATCATGCATTGACATATAGTCTAACAAATAGGATTTTGTGTATTCTGCTTGATTTATATCATCAGTACTGTGTGATTTTAATTGTTAAATGAAGTATATGATTTAGTTATATTTTCTATAATAACTATATATGCATGTCTATTTGCTCTGTATTTGTTATTAGAGATGACCCTTACTTTTGGACAGATGACATCCCCAATTTGCTTTCGCACCCAGAGGAGTTTGCGGAGGAATAGAGGGAGCATTTCTTTTAATTTCTAGGATGGGTAGTTGTGGTCAGCTTTAGGGACCTTGTTTCTGTCAGACTTTAGTTCATACCAATCATTATTTCTCTATTTTTGTATGATGTCTTTGAAATCCTAATACTTGAGTACTCCATTATTTGACTGAGATATTGAAGAATTTTTAAATTAACTATGAGTTGTTTGTTGAGTTTAACTGTGTGATTTGGTATCTTTCTTGTGCGAGCAATTGAATCCTTTTTTAAATAAAAAAAAATGGACCGTATTTTAAAAAAATAGTATTTCGAGATAATGTCCCTAAAAGTGGGATGTTACATTGTGGTATCAGAGCAGTTCGGTCTGATTCGGACTGTGAGTTGAATGTCTTAAGTTGACCAGTGTCGGGTTGTATGGTAGTTCGTAGTGTGTCTCTTTATGACTTTGTCTTATCTTCTAGTATCAGTGTGGTAGCTAGGGTTTCCCCTTACTCGCGTTAAGTAAGGACAATATCTTTCTTCATTGAGATTAATGTCTAGCACTAAATATATTATGTATGGCAGGAAACAATGCCTCCGAGACGCATTTCCGGTGCTAGTGATGCCACTAATGGGACCAATGAAACCGAGATGGCTCAAATGGCTCAAGCTATGGCACAGATGGCTGCTGCTATCGCCGCCCAGAATGAACGTGAACTCCGAAGAGATGAAAGGGAAGAAAGAGCCGCCGAATCTAGAGGTTTGGCAGATTTCCGCAGCCACGACCCTCCCAAGTTCCATGGAGATGTTGACCCCGAAAAAGTCGACAAGTGGTTACAGGAAGTAGAAAAGATCTTTGAAGTGATTCGATGCCCACCTAGGGTAAAGGTGAGTTACGCTACTTACCTATTACTTGGGGATGCTGAGTATTGGTGGAAGAGCACCAAGTTGATGATGGAAGCAGCGCAAGAAGAGATTAATTGGGAATCTTTTCAGATGAAATTTCTAGATAAGTATTTTCCAGTTAGCGCTAAAACAAAGTTGGGTGATGATTTCTTGAAAATCCGTCAAGGTGGTATGACTGTAGGAGAATATGCGGCAAAATTTGAATCGCTGTCACGATATTTCAAATTTTTCCGTCAGACCGTTGATGAAGACTTTATGTGTCACCGCTTCAAGATGGGCTAAAATATGAAATTCAAGATTCTGTACTGCCCTTGGGAATCAAACGATTCCAACCACTAGTCGAAAAGTGTAGAGAGATTGAGGCTATGAAAAACAGCAGATTGAACCGTGGAAATAATAGTAACTCTACGGGACCAGTTCGTTCTATCAATCAAAATCGCAGTCATAGTCAAACCGAGAAAAAGCCATATCATCGTTCTCTAGAAGCTAAGGGAGAATATCGTCCTATGATTGCAGACTCGAGAGATAAAGGAAGGGCAACGGAAACTAAGACTTATTGCTATCGTTGTGGGGACCCAGGACATTTTGCTGATAAGTGCACTGAAAAGAATAATCTATGTTACAATTGTCAAAAACCAGGACACCTTGCTAAGGACTGTAGGGCATCTAAGGCTGGTGCTTTAGTGGATGCAACTAAAGTCCCACGCCCAACAGCTCAAGGGCGAGTTTACAGTATGAGTAGTCAAGGGGTCTCTCGTCCGAATGAATCCTTTCAAGGGGAATGCGAAATCTCAGGTAACATCCTACCTGTTCTTTTTGACTCTGGTGCAACACATTCATTTATTTCTATGGATTGCGTGAACCTATTGATGTTGCCTGTCACAACCTTATTGTTTGATTTGTCTGTTACTACTGCTGCTGATAAGACTTTAACTACAAATAAAGCTTGTATGTGTTGTCCTGTAATTGTGTTGGGTAGGAAGTTTATTGTGAATCTCATTTGTCTACCCCTTAAGAGCCTTGATGTGATCCTCGGTATGGATTGGTTGTCATACCATTATATCTTGTTAGATTGTGGTCAAAAGATTGTAATTTTTCCTGACCCAGGGCTCTCTAAATTCCTAGCCGCCCATGAAGTCAGAATCGCCTTAAAGGAGGGAGATAGAGAGATTTTATCCCTAGCTAATGTAGAGGTCCTTCACGATGCCAAGATAGAGGATGTACTAGTGGTTAAAGATTTTCCAGATGTGTTTCCGACAGATGTACCTGGCCTACCCCCAGTTCGAGAGATTGAGTTTTCTATTGATTTACACCCAGGTATTGGACCCATCTCAATTGCACCCTATCGAATGTCGCCCTCCGAGTTGGCTGAACTTAAAGAACAACTTGAAGATTTATTGTCGAAACAATTTATTCGACCAAGTGTTTCGCCGTGGGGAGCCCCAGTCTTGTTGGTAAGGAAGAAGGATGGCCGTTCACGACTTTGTGTGGATTATAGACAACTCAACAAGGCCACTATTAAGAATCGATACCCATTGCCGCACATCGATGACCTTATGGATCAACTTCGAGGGGCAGTAGTATTCTCCAAGATAGACTTGAAATCTGGGTATCATCAAATTAGAGTTAAGGCGGAGGACATTCCTAAGACTGCATTTCGAACACGTTACGGACATTATGAGTATCTTGTAATGCCATTTGGAGTAACTAATGCACCTGCAGTGTTTATGGACTACATGAATCGTATCTTCCACCCATTTTTGGACAAGTTCGTAGTGGTATTTATAGACGACATTCTCATTTATTCTAAAAGTCAAGAGGAGCATGAGGAGCACTTATTTCAAGTCCTATCAGTGTTGCGCGAGAAACAGTTATATGCCAACCTGTCGAAGTGTGAGTTTTGGTTGGAGGAAGTTAATTTTCTGGGGCATGTGATCTCAAAGGATGGAATTGCTGTCGACCCAGCCAAGGTAAGAGCAGTTGTTGATTGGAAACAGCCAGAGACTGTTACCGACATTAGAAGTTTTGTTGGATTAGCTGGTTATTATCGGAGATTTATTGAAGGTTTTGCTAAGATCGTATCCCCATTGACCCGACTTACAAGAAAAGACCAACCATTTGCATGGACAGAGGAGTGCGAGGTGAGTTTTAGACTGTTAAAGGAACGTTTGACGACCTCGCCGGTGCTAGTTTTACCACAACCAGATGAACCCTATGAAGTTTATTGTGATGCCTCTCACCAAGGATTGGGAAGTGTCCTCATGCAGAATAAGAAGGTAGTAGCATATGCATCACGACAATTGAAAACACATGAAAGGAACTATCCAACACATGATTTAGAATTGGCTGCAATAGTATTTTCCCTAAAAATTTGGAGACACCACTTGTATGGAGGTACATTTACAATTTTTAGCGACCACAAAAGTTTAAAATACCTGTTTGATCAAAAGGAGCTCAATATGAGGCAAAGAAGGTGGATGGAGACCTTGAAGGATTATGATTTTAGTTTGCAATATCACCCAGGAAAGGCCAATGTAGTGGCAGATGCCTTAAGTAGACAAAATATCCTTATATCCTCCTTAATGGTGAAGGAACAAGAATTATTAGAGAAGTTTCGTGATCTGGACTTGGATGTGGAGTTTTCACCAGGAGGATTAAAGTTTAGCATGATCACCATCTCTAATGGGCTGATCGAGGATATTCAGAAACATCAATTCAACGATGAACTACTTCAAGAGAAGATGCAATTAATTGTGCAAGGGAAGGCACCAGAATTCAAAGTTGGACCAAACAATATTTTACGCTGCAACGGGCGTATTTGCGTTCCGACAGTGGACAAGATAAAGGAGTTTATTCTAGAGGAGGCACACAAGAGTAAATTGAGTTTTCATCCAGGAGTGACCAAGATGTATCAAGATTTAAAGCAAAACTATTGGTGGCCCGAAATGAAGAAACAGGTGGCCAAGTATGTTGCAACTTGCCTGACATGCCAGAAGGCTAAAGTAGAACATCAAAGACCCGCAGGAATGTTGCAGTCCTTAGATGTGCCTAAATGGAAATGGGACAGTATTTCCATGGATTTCATTAAAGGATTACCCAAGACGCAGAGGAAGAATGATTCGATCTGGGTGATAGTTGATCGTCTAACTAAGTCAACCCATTTCCTACCCGTGAAGACTACTCATAATGTGACTAAGTTGACGGAAATTTACATCGCAGAGATTGTGAGACTTCATGGAGTGCCTTCTAGCATCGTCTCAGATCGAGACCCAAAGTTTACCTCTCATTTTTGGGAAGCTTTGCATGAAGCATTAGGGACGAAGTTGAGACTAAGCTCAGCTTATCACCCGCAGACTGACGGACAAACAGAGAGAACCAATCAAACCTTAGAAGACATTTTAAGAGCTTGTGTCTTGGATAATCGTGGGGGTTGGGATGAATGTTTACCGTTAGTTGAATTCACCTACAATAATAGTTTTCATGCAAGTATTGGGATGGCGCCATATGAAGCCTTTTATGGACGGAAATGCCAGACACCATTGTGTTGGTATCATGATGGTGAAAGTACCATAGTGGGGCCAGAAATGGTGCAGCAAACCACAGAGAAAATCAGAAAAATAAGAGAAAGGATGAGAGCTTCCCAAAGTCGCCAAAAAAGTTATGCTGATAAACATCGTAGGCCCTTGGAATTTGAAGAAGGTGAACACGTGTTCCTGCGTGTTACACCTACTACTGGGATTGGTAGAGCCATCAAGGCAAAAAAGCTCACGCCAAGGTTCATTGGACCTTACCAAATCCTTAGGCGAATCGGACTTGTAGCTTACAAAGTTGCACTACCACCGCTCATTTCCAACATTCATGATGTGTTTCATGTTTCGCAATTGCGAAAGTACGTCCATGATCCATCCAATGTCATTGAACCAGATGTAGTGCAGTTGAAAGATGATTTATCTTTTGAAGTGCCACCAACAAGGATTGAGGACAGAAAGGTCAAGATGCTCCGTAACAAAGAAATTCCTTTGGTGAAGGTAATCTGGAATCATGCCACCGGAGATGCCACTTGGGAACTCGAAGACAAGATGAGGGAGCAGTACCCGGAGCTTTTCACTGATGTCAGTTTCGAGGACGAAACTATTTTAGGTGGGTAGAATGTAAGACCCGTATATTTTGTTCTATTTTTATTCTCATATTTAAATATTTTATTATGGTTTTGCTTATATATTAAAGATATTTTATTTTTCTTAAATGTGAACTATTTTGCTAGTAATTGTTACTACTAGTGGTTTCTAACTAATTGAAAATATCTTGCCATTCTAATTTAGGTGACGTTGCTATTTATGTTTCATTCCATGAAATTAAATGTTGTGATTTTAATCTGTCAATGCATAGAAATAGTTGAGGTTGGTGGTGTTATTTGCAATACGATAAATTTTATTTTAATGGAAATGTATGTGTATGATTATAGAAGGTGCAATTAATAGAATTAGTAAGATCATACTATAATATATTAAAAATTTAATTTTGAGTTGAACCACTCAGCCCAATTGCAACTAAGACTATAACAAGAGCTTCCCCTAACCCTAGAAAAACAACTCAGCGCCTCCTCCCTTCTCTCATACTCTCTCCAAACTTCAATCTGACATTTGGGAGAAAATCAGAGGAAAAGAAAAGAAAAATAAAGCCTTAGGAAAAGAAGTAGAGGCCAATTTTGCAGATTATCGTTATCAAGTAAGTACTATTTATTTAAAGCTTACGGTGAATCAAGTTCTTTTTATGCGAGTTCTGTGATTTTTTTGAATCTATTGTCACCTTTGTGCGTGATTCTATCACTACAAACTTTCTTCTAATTAATAACTAATAGTTAGATTAGATAATCAGTACTTATGTTGAGAAGAAGAGCTCGTTTTCTAGTGATAGAAGGAAATATTGAGCCTGAAGTTTTGACGAATATTGTTTTGGTGGGATGGCTTATAATAAGACTTAATGCTTAATTCGATTCTCATTTTATTTCTGACCTCGAGTGATAAAAGTTAATTTCTTGGCATGTTTTGAAGGTTGCAATTTCGTTTTGTTAAATTTTGTTTCTATAGATTCAGACAATATCTTAAGTTGCTTTGGACATGTATATGATTTACCTGTTAATGCCTAACATATTTGGGTGCACATTATCGATTTGGTTATATGACATTCTGGGAAAGAAAGAGACAAGTATACAAAATTTGTTTTCATGACAAATTACCTTTGGTTTGGCTCTTCACATCTAATTATTTTAAGGTAGCCTGTAAATCTGATTTGATAATTTGGAGTTGTTATGATGTAATAAATATGATTTTGATGTAGTTCATGGAAGATGATTCTGAAATTTGATATTCCCAGTAAAATTGAATTAAAGAACCAAGGGATTTGGGAACACTTGTGTATATGAGATTTATTATTTTTAAACTATCAACATCAAGACATGTTTAAATTATTAACTTTTTTATATCAACATTTAAGGTAGGAGCAATACAGAATTTATCTTCTTTTACCTTTGAGGAATCTTTGCTTTAAATAAGTTTAATTAAATCATTTAGGTCCCTTTTTATTTTCCAAATTTGTTCAGGAACTGAGATTTTCTGCTGTTATGATTTATATCCTCAGTACTGTGTGATTTTAATTGTTAAATGAAGTATATGATTTAGTTATATTTTCTATAATAACTATATATGCATGTCTATTTGCTCTGTATTTGTTATTGGAGATGACCCTTACTTTTGGACAGATGACATCCCCAATTTGCTTTCGCACCCAGAGGAGTTTGCGGAGGAATAGAGGGAGCATTTCTTTTAATTTCTAGGATGGGTAGTTGTGGTCAGCTTTAGGGACCTTGTTTCTGTCAGACTTTAGTTCATACCAATCATTATTTCTCTATTTTTGTATGATGTCTTTGAAATCCTAATACTTGAGTACTCCATTATTTGACTGAGATATTGAAGAATTTTTAAATTAACTATGAGTTGTTTGTTGAGTTTAACTGTGTGATTTGGTATCTTTCTTGTGCGAGCAATTGAATCCTTTTTTAAATAAAAAAAATGGACCGTATTTTAAAAAAATAGTATTTCGAGATAATGTCCCTAAAAGTGGGATGTTATTTTTGATGAGTTTGATGACTTGTGCTTAGAAAAAATTGATAAATCTGAGGAAGATGAACCTTCATCCTCCAACGCACCCAGTCCAAACGAAGAGGATGAATCTGATTCATCCTCTCAGCAACCTCCACGAGGATGGAAGACAGTCACTTATCATCCTCCAGATCTGATTATTGGAGACTAGGCTGATGGAGTAAGAACAAGACAGTCTCTACAAGGAAATGTAGCTAACATGGCCATGATTTCACAAATTGAACCCAAAAATATTGATCAAGCTATTTGTGACAAATCATGGGTTGAAGCCATGATGGAAGAACTCTCACAGTTTGAAAGAAACAAGGTATGGAACCTTGTACCTCTTCCACTTGAAAAATCCATCATTGGAACAAAATGGATTTTCAGAAACAAATTGAATGAGGATGGAGAGGTAATAAGGAACAAAGCAAGGCTAGTTGCTCAAGGCTACAATCAACAAGAGGGAATTGACTACGATGAAACATTTGCACCTGTTGCTAGACTTGAAGCTATACGAATCCTCCTAGCATATGCCACCCATAAAGGTATCAAACTATACCAAATGGATGTCAAAAGTGCTTTTTTAAATGGCTTTCTAAATGAGGAGGTATATGTTAAACAACCTCCTGGATTTGTGGATGAAAAGAAGCCCAATCATGTTTATAAACTCTCAAAAGCTCTTTACGGTTTAAAGCAAGCTCCTCGAGCTTGGTATGAGAGGTTAAGCTCATTTTTAAAAGACAATGGTTTCTTAAGAGGACAGATAGATACAACACTCTTCAAGAAAACTATTGAAAAGGATTTATTAATTGTGCAAATTTATGTTGATGATATAATCTTTGGGTCTACAAACGAAAAGATGTGTGAAGATTTTGCCAACCTCATGCAAAGTGAATTCGAAATGAGCATGATGGGAGAATTAAAATTCTTTCTTGGACTACAAATCAAGCAATTGAAAAACGGCATCTTCATCTCACAAGAAAAATACACTAAAGATCTTCTCAACAAATACAACATGAGTTCAGCTAAGAGTATGGGAACTCCTATGCACCCATCCTCCATGCTTCACAAAGATGATGAAGGAACTCCAATTTCTGAGAAAGAATATAGAGGGATGATTGGATCCTTATTATACTTGACAGCAAGTAGACCGGACATAGTCTTTGTTGTAGGTCTTTGTGCAAGATTTCAATCCTCTCCCAAAGAATCTCATCTTACTGCTGTAAAGAGGATTTTAAGATATCTTGTTGGCACAATTAATCTGGGAATCTGGTATGAGACATGTTCAAATCTTGACCTCATAGCTTATTGTGATGCTGATTATGCGGGAGACAAAGTTGAAAGGAAGAGCACAAGTGGAGGTTGCCATGGTAAATCTCTAATAATTTGGTCATGCAAAAAACAATGTACCATTGCTCTATCAACTACAGAGGCTGAATATGTATCTGCTGCACAATGCTGTTCACAATTGCTATGGATAAAGAATCAACTAGAGGATTACTCTCTAAGGTACGCAAAAATTCTCATCCTCTGTGATAATACAAGTGCTATAAATCTTTCAAAAAATCTAATTCAGCATTCTAGATCTAAGCACATTGAAATTAAACATCATTTTATAAGAGATCATGTTCAAAAAGGAGATATAGAATTGATTTTCATTGACACTGAAAATCAGTTGGCAGATATTTTTACCAAACCTCTCCAGGAGGATAGGTTCAAAAACATTTTGGAAAAACTCTCTATCGTTAATTTTTCTAAAATTAATTGATTTATTGTTTTATCCATTGTACCATTACTGCTTGTCTCTTATTTTGTTTGTTTAATTATTTATTTGTCAAATCCCTGAAAGATCAAATCTGATCTTTAAATATAAGGCTAGAGTTTAGAGGATGGCAAGAAACCAGAGGACACAGTGTCCATTTTGGTGTATCTGCCATTTAATTGCCTCAGACTTTGCGTGCACGCGCCTCCTTTCTCATTGGGCCGTCCATGTGGCGCTGTCCCCTTGTTCCACGCGAGCATTTAATGCTACAACGGCTGAAACTGCCGTTTCCCAACACGCGTGCTTCACACGCCAACCTGCACGCCTCTGTCTCATCAATCATCAGTGCATCCTCCTAGGCAGAACTCAATCAGCGCTCCTTTCTCCAACGGATATTCACCTTCCACCTTCCATCTTCCATCTTTCATCCTCCTTACTTAACTCTGACTACTCTCATTGTTATTCATCTCACTCTCAACCCAGAATCATTTTTTCAAATCTTCCATTAACAAAAATCATGGCTCGTACTAAGTTTGCTGCCAAACGAAAAATCCTCTCTCAAGCCTCTGAAGATGTTGAAGATCACTACTCCAGCACGGAGTCTGATAAACACGAAGAAGAATCACTCAACACCACGCTAAATCAAGAGCCTTCATCAGAAACCAGTCTCTTCGAACCTTCTGAAACAACCTCCACTACTTCTATTTCACCTAAGTCCTCCAAACCTCTATCCTCCTCCACATCCTCGGCCCCCACTAGGAGATCCTCCAGAATTCTTTCTGGAATTCTATCTTCAAACAAACCCGTAACTCAAGACTCCACTGTTCATCTGGTTGAATCAGATGATTCAGAACAAACATTATCCACTGAGCCAACGCCTCATTCACCACCCGTCAAGACTCCTACCAAAACCACCACCTCAAAAAAATCCAAACCCACTCACAAAAAACCATTGTCCTCACCTTCGCAAAAATCTACCAAGAACTCCCTGTTTAATTCTGCTGATCAAGAAACGACCTACATATCAAAATGGCTGAATAAATCTGTGGTCAACGGGAAAATTATTGATCTTGCTAACTTAAAAGAAGGAGGCTTCAATATTGAAGATATTTTTGATCAACTGGGTTGGACGTCCTTTCTCAAAATAAATGAGCCCCAATACCCAAGACTGCTTAGGGCTTTCTATGCTGCCTCTAACAGTTGCAAAGGGCTTTCTGGATTCAACATTGTGCTCAAAGGTGTTCTAATGGAAATCAATCCAACATCTTTATGTCATATATTTGATGTTCGCGATGAAGGTGCCTATTTCTTTTCAGAAAGCTGGTATTCTCAATGCCAAATCACTCGCTCATCTGTTTTGAAAAACATCCTTATCTCACCATCTAAGCCGCATGTTGCTTCCAACCTACTCCCTCTATGCCGTATCCTACACAATATATGTGTTCACTGCATTGTACCACGAGCTGGAAGTTTTGAGAAAGTGACTGAATTGAATGTTCTTCTCATCCATCACTTGATAACTGGAACACCTCTACATCTAGGCAATATCATCTTCAACTTTATGTTAAATGCAGCTGCTTTGGGTTGGTCAGTACCTTATGGTATGATCCTGACCAAAATCTTTAAGTTCTTTAAGGTTCCTTTGGAGGATGAACCTTCTCTGCATTTTAATAATACATTCTCCATGAAGAATATTAAACAAATGCGTCTTCAGCCATCTACAACACCTACTGCCTCTACCACATCAAAGAAAAGGAAAACACAAAGCTCCTCATCTGCTGCTTCTCCACCAGAAAAATCATTAGATCAACCTCTATCTGAGGATACTCCCACTCCAACTGAGGATACTCCAACTCCTCAGGAGCCCATTGTGGAAGCTGAACCAAATCCATCATCTCCTCCTCATACCCCTGATATTCCTTCACCACGACAATCACCTCTGCTGCCATCTCATTTCGTCCCTTCTGAAGATCCTCCTCATGAGGATGCAGTTCAAGATACTCCTCCTACACTCATGAAGGAAGGTGAAGAACTATAGTTTGATCTTAAACTGACATATCACCATTTCTCGCCTCAAAGTCCTCCTGAGTCAATGCCTGACCTTCCATCTGAAATGCAAGAACCTGATCCTTTTGCCGCTGCTCCACTTTCACCTATCCCTATTGTTGCTGTTGAAGAGCCATCACAACCTCTCCTTGAGGTTACTGGCTTATTTAGTTCTCTGGATTCCTTTTTGGTTACCTCAAATGATAACACATCTAAAGACAAGGCTGAAAGCTCTCAAAACAAAAGCTCCAGCGTCAACGATCAACCAAAAGACTCCACCACAGGGAAGCAACCTAAGGACAAGAATCTAACCAAGCAGATGAAGCTGTTGCAAACAATTAGGAAGGATCAAAAGCACATTATTCGCACCATGACGCAGTTTGGCCTCATTCTTGAATGGGTCACCAAACATTTGATCAATACCATTGCTCCTGGAGAACACCCTCCTGAGCTTCCCGCTGCTGATGAACCATCCTCCTCCTCTGATGAACCATCCTCTCCTGAGTAGCCTTATCATTCCTATTTTTGCTGCTGCCAAATTCAGGGGGAAAATGATTATGATGTTTTGCTGCTATGATTATGATATTTTGATATTTTGCTGATTAATGTTTTGCTGTTCTATGTTTTGAAATGACTATGTTTAAGGTTTATGCCATTATAACATTATTGGTTTGAAATATCATTATAATCTTTATTTACTTTCTTAGATTCATATTTCTGGCATACATTCAGGGGGAGTAATATTTTTTTAGAACTTAAAAAAAATTTTAAAAAAAGATTACTCACTTCAGGGGAGCATAAACATTAAATCTCATCATGCATTCATATTTAAAAATCATAATCTAAAGAATTTTGTCATCATCAAAAAGGGGGAGATTGTTGAGACAAAATCTCTCTCAATTGATTTTAATGATAACAAAATTACTTAAGAGATTATGATTGTGATTAAGGACTAATATGTGCTCTTGAGTGAATTTATAGTAGAGAATAGGTTATTAATCATAAAGACAAAAAAGGATGAACATATGACTCAAAACCATTATATTTGCAAGCTAGAGGATGGGCTGAACCTACGTGAGGATGGCCTCGTAAAAGCATAGTATACATCCAGCAACGTAACCATGATTCTTAATCAGGTTAAGATGAAAAAATTGTAACCAAGAATGACCCAATAAAGCATATTATCTAAAGAGGTCAGAAAGCACATTTGGACTAGTACGAGGATAGGCTGTTCTAGGTAGAGGACAGCTAGTACTAGGTAAAAGGTTGAACAATTTGTCACATCATTCTTCAAAATTTGAATTCAAACCTGGTACTAAACGAAATCAGACGGCTGTAGCTCACACAGTCAAAGAAATAGCCTTTTCATGTCTTGGAGAAAGAAAAAGAAAAAGGCTACAAAGGACCAAGTACCTAGGAGGTTTGAACCTCAAGGCTGAGGATGGACTGGAACTGTTCAAGACAGCTGGATGGTAGTTTTGTAATTTCAGCTCAAAGACCATTGGACTCTTTGATGCATCCTCCTCAACGGTCATGAAGTGTTTAACACATGGAAGAGCTGTACAAGAACTCTATAAAAAGCAGCAAGCTCTTCATAATCAAACACACAACATATTGCAGAAAAAGATCAAGAATCTTAAGTTTATCATAAGCAATATTCATCCTCTTTATACTTTCTACAATCCTACACTAGATCTTTGAAATATCTTTTTAGAAAGTGTTTAAGTAAAGAGAAAGCAATCATACTCATATCACTCTGTAATTTTCAAGTAAGTTGTACTTGAAAATGTTTGAAACTTGATTGTAAGCTTGGTGAAGCTTGAGAATACACAAAGTGTAATCATCCTCGGTGAGACGTTGATCTGATTGATCTTTAGTGAAATCTCACAAGAGTGTGAGGACTGGACGTAGCCATCTTTGGGTGAACCAGTATAAAATTTGTGTGTCTATCTCTTTATACTCTTCTTGCATTTATTTTGTTCTTGATTAAAAAGTTTAAATTTCCATCCTCCAGTTCGCATCCTCTCAGAGAGGACAGAAATTCATAAGCTCGTTCAAATAATTTTTAAACGCCAAAATCCCTATTCAACCCCCTTCTAGTGATATTTAGCTCCATCAAACTTGGTTGCCTCCGCAAGCCATGATTCATTAACATTTACACCAACTATAAGTCTTTTGTGAAAATTAACCTTCAGACCTAAAGCCAATTCAAAAAGCAGTAGGTTGGCCTTAATAGCTCTTATATTAGACAATTTCTTCTCACTCGTGATAAGTGTATATCCACAAACTACAAATGGGAGACTTTTAAATTTGAGTCGTCACCTACATTATAACTAGATAACAATCCAAATTCCACTGAAGAACTTAACAGGGAACTTAGTCCTTCAGCAGCCAACAAAAAAAAGAAAAAAGTGGATCCCTTACATAAGGCCCCACTTCAAAGAGAACTCCTCTGTTGGGCACCCATCTTTCGCACTTCATCCACAACTTTATTATCCACCGATATACCATCTAAAATCTACCTACCCTTGACAAAGGTAGGCTGATTTTTGGAGATTACATTCCCAATTGCACATTTCAATCGATTAGCCAAAACCTTAGCTAAAACTTTATACATACAACCAACAAGAGATGTGGGGCGAAATTCATTAAGCTGTTGAGGATTTTCCTTCTTTGGAATGAGAAAAAGTACAATTGGACCCCTTCACCAAGTTACTACTCGCATGAAATTCTTGCAAAAACTTCATGAAATTGTACTTAACATCATCCCAAAATTCTTTCAAGAAACCAAAGTTGACACCATCAAGACCTAGACTGTTGAAGCTATCACAACTGTCTTCACTTCCTCTTCATCAAACATTCTAGTCAATTGAGAACCCTCTTCAGCACTAATGGACTTAAAATGAAAATTCTTCGCTTGAATCCTTCTCTCCCGACTTAATTGGAAATGATTTTTAAAATGTTGAAAATAGATTCCCTTGGGGCTCGTTTGATGGACAAGATAAAAGACATGATAAAAATAAAATTTCATAAATTGTATGAACTTAGTGTTTGATGAACCAACATGATATGATAAGTATGTCTAGAACTCTATCATATCTTGTCTATCTAGTTGAAATTTCTATCATGAATATGAGTTGTGTTAGAAACCAGCTGAATATGATAAGAACAGTAATTTACTCAACTACTCTTATAAAATATAATTTAAAATATAAAATTGAAATATAATAAAATATAAATATAAAAACAATTTATAAAATATAATCTAAAATACAAAAATGTAAATCTAATCAAATATAAATATATTAATAATTAATAGAATTTGATATTAAACTTAAAAATGAAATATTAATAATTAATTTAAAAAAATGTTTATGACTTTATCACAAGGGTAGTTTTGTATTTTTATATAATTTAATAAATTAGTATTCAAAATTATAAAAATACAAAAATTAATTGAAATTTTAAAATAAATATAATTTATTTACAAGGGAATATATTTTTGCCATTTAAATATAATATATATCATATCTTTATTTACATTCTAACAAATAAAATAGAATTATTTGGTTACTCATGATTTATAAAAAGTTGTTTATTTAGTAGTGTCAATGGATAATTTTATATATAAAATTATTTCATTACTTTTTTAATTTTTTAGTTAATTTATAATATTTAAAATACAACCAGTTAATTAAAAAAAAACTAATATGTAATTGTTCAGAATGGTAATTTTATTATTTAAATATAATATATATTATATCATATCATGAGGAGATGTGTACCAAATACATGACAAAATAAAATGTTATTTTATTGGTTATCATATGTGTATCAAACACATGATTTGTTATTTTTATCGTGTCATTGTCCTATCATATCCTTATCCAACTTTATATCATATCATGTCTTTATATTACCATACGTATCAAACAAGCCTTACTCCTTCCACACCGTCCACTTGAGTACCTCCAGCTTCAATACTCAAGATGACATGTTTTTTCTTAGAAGAAATCACACGATGAAAGTACTTCGAATTAGCGTCACCCTCTTTCAACCACCTTACCCTTGATTTTTGTTATTGAATATTACATTACGATCTAGAGAGAAAAAATAATTGAGCTAATAAGAAATACCTCTCCATAATCTCGACCTCATCTGATCTACCAAATTCACCATTAACATCCAAACGATTAATGTTCTCCTTTGTGGACCTCAACTGCTCACTTAGATTGCTACTATAATTTTTATGCCACTCCCTCAAAGATGATTTGATGCCCTTCAATTTTTTCTTCAATACAAAGTCTCCTCACCCAACAAACAACAAATTCTGCCAGTGGTTTTGAACAAACTCATGATAACCTGAAAGTTATGTCCAACATTTCAACATTCTAAATAGTTTATGTCCCCGATCCTCCAACATAAAAGATATGACAATGATAAGATAAGTTTCTCTCCAATGCCCATTGAGATACACCGTTCCTTGTTTCACAAAAAGTTTCAGACAAAAAAAAAAAAGATCCAATCTACTCATACAAGCCTCATCCAACCTCGACCACATAATTCTCTTTCCAATTAAAGGTAAATCCACCAAATGATATATATGAAATTGTTAAAATTGTTAATCTCCCCTTTTCTCGACACGCCTTCCACTCCCTTATGTTCCTCCACACTTCGAATATAATTAAAATCCTCACAAATACACCAACAAGCATCCAACTCTAACTCAAAATTTTGGGTTAGGCGTGCCCGCAACTCAGCTTTTCGCAAAATCTTACAAGGAATATAAACTTTAACTAACTTCACCACATCCCCCAATGTATTTCACAACCCCTTTGTCACAATAGCATGTGATAACAAAGTTGATGAATCTATCTCTACACAATTAAGATCTCACATAGTAAGTAAGTCACCAGAACGACCAGAGGACGATTTAAAAGAGAAACTCACATCAGTTGACTCCCACAAACATTCACTCCTTTTTGGGACAATCTTATACACGTGGGGACAACACCTCTTAGATAATCCAATAAATTCTCATTCAGATTTTTTTTTTTTTTTACTATTATTATCCTTTCAAACTATTCAAATGCACACCATCCAAATTACACAAAATTTTGTGCATGAATTTTTATTCTGATGATTTAAGTCACAAAATGTAACACCCATGCTAATTTTACATATATTTTATTTAGTGATTAAGATAAATTGTTAATATTATATTTATTTATTTTATTTATTATTTTCTGTGAAAAATATTAGTATTTTAATGTAAAATTTTTGGAGAATAGTATTTTAATTATAGATGTATAGAATCAATTATTACTATTTTTTAAAACTTTTAAATGATAACAAAATAGGGTTGGGCCAAATTGCTATCAACACCCTCTTATTTTTCTGTTTTTTGTTGGGCCGATATCTACACACAATATTCTACTACTACTATTGTTTTTAATTTGGGCCTTCACCAACTATGCATTTCCACTTTTAAGTAAACTTGCTATTCAAACCCCTATTGTATTGAAAGAAAACCAACTGATGTTTTTTTCTTCATCAGATGCACAACCCTTATTTTTCTTCCACTATCATTCTTCTTTTTCTCTTCTCAAAACCTTTACACCTTTTAACCATTTTGGTCGATTTTGACCACCTATCCTCTCGAAATTGACCATTGAATCCTTTAATGACATTAGTTTCGTCGATCGTGGCTCTGTTTCCCCACATTTCTTCCCTTGAAGAGCCTTTTTCGACAACCACAATGATCAATTGAAAAAATAGACATCATTTTTGGATTTGTCTCGTCAAAACATTCAAGAAGCACTACTCCTCATTCACATGTTTCATTGAAGTTGACATCAAACACTGTTGGCGCTTCGACGCTTAAAATATACTATTACTTTTAATTTTTTTAAGACACATGTTAGTTATAATTTGGTCAATGAATTTATTTGATCTATTTTATGTTGGTCAATGAATCTATTTGATCTATTTTATGTTGGTCAATGAATCTATTTGATCTATTTTATGGACCAAATTACGTTCTTCACCCTGTGCAAAACTCAATAGTTAATTCCACTAGACATTTCTCTCTATCTTCTCCTTCTATTCTTCCTATCTTATTTCTAAACATACTACCTTTACTTCTCTCATCTCTCTCCACACCCACTACAAATCACGTTCTCAAAAGTAAAATTGTGAAACTTTTATATATGAATTTGATTGAATGTATGAAGGTAGATAAATTTTATAAGAAAAAAATATTTATGTTAAAAAAAATTGAAAAATGAATATTTATTAATTGATAAGGTTGTGAAAACCAAACTATATAAGTCTATAGTATAACTGTAGTTTGATATATGCTAATCAGTTGTGATGAATTTCGACTAGACCTAACATGACACATGTTAATAGATATGCTAATTAATATAGATATTGTGATGTATGTTGTTGTAATTTTAAGTTCTATAATTAGTGTATTTTAAGTTCTATAATTAATATAGATATTGTGGTTTGATATATGCTAATTAGTTGTGAGTAAAATTATTTTTATGAGTAGAATTGTGGTTGTTGGGTTATCGTTGCCGAAATGTATATTTGTGCATATTTTCTTGTTACATGAATTAATTTAACCAAATGACAAGCATCATGTAGATTGATACGTGTAGATTCTCGTTGCATCACGTAGAATGGTACGTGTATACGGACTAAAATTTATTTTACCTAATTTTTAATTATTAAAAATGTCAACCAAAATTTAATATACTACCTCTCTATAATAAGTGTTAAGAGTTTGATCGTCAATATGTTTTTATAAATTTACAACTTAAAATTCTTATATACAATACAATATTATATTTTTTATTTATCCATTAAAATTTTGAAAATTCAATGTTTTAGTTCAAGCTCCGCCACTGGTTGTGTTTGTTGTCATTGTGTTATGATATATGTGCTCCTATGTGAACCATAAAAACATGCTAAATGAGAAGTACTTGTATAAGTGTATCGAAAATATGATAATGCGTGCTTATTGAGTTGCCGTGTTTCTTTCATTTAAATTTTATGTGAAATGCCATTGTGTTAGAAAACATTTGAATGATGCTAAGTACTCTTGAAATGCTAATTTATTATGTTAATTGTGAATATCTTAGAATCTTATTATATTATGTTAGTAATTAGGCGACCCTTGAAGTGTGATTATAATATGTGAGTTATATATTTGTGCAGTGACGAAGTAGTGTATGTGAACAATAAATGCGAACTTTTATTGTTGATTTTTGATTATACCATTATGATGTGGATATAAGATGTTAAAGGATGTTCGAGATTGACTATGATATATGCGTGTACCTTGATGGACATTGTGAAATGCACACAGTGAATTTTTGAGCACTCATTATCAAACGACTAAGATTATTATGTGAGAATTGCATAGTGTGATGAATAGATTAGATTGAGTTGAATTGTGATGAATAAATTAGATTGAGTTGAACTGTGATGAATAAATTAGATTGAGTTGAACTGTGATGAATCTGACTCGTGCCGATGATGGACTCATAATTGAGTGGCCTAGGCTGATGAGGGAAGGGAACTATGTGTTAGAGTATATGACCTAGTGGAGTGTATTATCATCATATATGAATGTTCTAACAAGTCTAGTGATTTATATAAGTACAACGAAATGACCCTGATCACAGATGTCTACTATTGAGTCTTAAGGCAAAATTGTTAGACATTGAGAGTATTCTAGTGGATGAATTCCTAAGTGACTTGAGGGTAGCCCTCTAAACGCACAAGCTGCTATGCAATACACATTTACCTAGATCGCCATTGGTCTCAGGTTGAGTTGAAGGGATTTATAAGGACATGACCGATTTGAATTGTTTGTCTATTTGCATGGTGGCATAATATCAAACATTCTAACCAAATACTTCAGAGTTATAATGGTACCAAATGAATTAGAAGTATCGAGTAAAGTTCATGTATAACATTGCATTATTGTCTTAAATACTTGTGAATGATATGAATTGAATTGCGACGTGAAGATCTTGTCTACTTTGACATTATGATATGTTATATTACAACATGATATGTTTAGACTATGTGCTATATATTATTTTGTGGCTTAGGGTATCATAAAAACTGTTGGACACGATTGATTGCACCCTGTGAGAGCACTACAAAATCCCCATTCTAAAATTGCGTGTGAAACTTGACCAAAAACATACAATCAAAAAGAGATGTTGCGAAGTTTCTTCGTTGCCACACCCCGCAACACAAAAAGAAGAGTTGTTGAACAAGATGTCACGTTTTGCTAAATTTTCTTTTGTGGGCACCTATCATTGAGCAATCTCCAAGAAAATAATACACTTTTAATGGTACCATCTTCTTCCAGACAAACTCGTACATGTTAACCTCACATCCTCCTCGTCATATGTAACCAAAAGTGTACATCCCATGCGTATATGAATTTGGATTCTCTGCATACATAAAACTAACATTTCCGCTTATGCGTGTGTTTTTTTCATTGCCTCTTTGAACACCACCTCCCTCTAATCTACCTCTTAGACTACATGCACTAAATGCATGAACTTGCATTCATGTGAGATTGCAGAGAATCTTGATCAATGCGTATACATGAGTACTTTGCTCATTTTATATCTCTTTGAGTAAATCAGTATTTTAATATTTAAAAATGCATAATATTGTCACTTTAGTTCCTAATTCAGACATGAACTCAAATTAATGGTTGAATCATCAATATAACATCTGAAAGATACAACTTATTATCATAAATGTCCTAAAAGATACAACTTACTGTTAAAATAATCTCCGGTCCTTGTAATGTAAAAGACTAAAATGATTGATATTTCAAGAGACCAGAGTAACCGTGTTCTACATTTTCTAGGACTAAAATTGTGACTTATCTCAATTTTTTTAATTTAATCCTAGTAGTAAATAAATAAATAAATAAATAATAAAATGAAATGAAATTTTCACATAAAAACGACGTCGTTACCGCGAACACATTTTCTTTTGTCTTTGAACTTCAAAACTCCAACGGTGGAAGCTTGGAACCCTGATTGTGAAGCGCGCATAGTCAGTCACGTTGTGGCGGCCAAGCCATGAAGAAATCCAAGCAAACTCATATGAACCCTAATTGGGCTCAACTCCAACAAGTATTCATTCTATTCTTCTTCATTCCTTTTCATCTATACACATACATTCTCATTTTTCTATACTAATTTATTGCTGTTTAACCTTGTGCAGAAGCTGAATCTTAATAGCTCAAAAGCGTCAAGGTCCCTCAATGATTTAGAAGAAGACATCCCTAAATCAATATTGGGTATTAAAAAAATTCGATTTTTCGTTCTGGGTTGTACTTGTTTTAGTGTATATATGAGCTATTTATATTTAGTTTAGAAAATTATGCAGCTTTTAATGTTTTGGAGTTTGAGATTTTTTTTTTTTAATTTTCTTGTTTTTAACAGGGAAACGTAAAGAGAGGATAGATGATGATGATTCTGATGATTGCGAGATTAACCCTCTTCATCCTGTAAATGATGATGCAAGGTGACTATAGTGATGTTTATGTGTTATTGTGTAATTTGGGAGGTGGGATTGTCTTATATTTTTTTTTTCTTGTTTATTTGATGCGGGGAAATTGATTGCTTTTGCATTTTGATTTTGACATTTAGATGGTTGGTGCTAATTCCTAGTTTTTGATTGCATGGTAATAGTTTAGTATATGTTTTAGCTTTGATTTTTGATGGGGCAAAATTGTTTCTAGTGGTGTAAAATTGATTTTGACATGTTTGGATATATCCTCTATAGAATTGATTATAATTGGAAGCTTTTGCTTCTGCAATTGATTTTTAGCCTCATATTTATTGTTCAACTCACTTTTACATGAATGTATCCAAACATAAATCAGTTTATATTCAACTCAGTTTATATTCAACTCTCTTTTAACCGGAATCAATTTTACAGAATCAATTTTTGTCTCTGGAGAACCAAACATACACTTAATATCTGTCACAATTTGCTTCTATTATTTGTTTTTTAATCCCTTGGAAAGATGGTATGTGATTGTCAACTAAAATCTGTGAATTTAAGGTGCATCTTTTCAAGGAAGAGTTGTTTTAATTCCTTCTGTCTTAGAGTTCATTGTACTTTAACTTATTAACCATTTGACAGTCTGACAGATGCTGTGGCCATGGATTGTGAAATGGTTGGGGTTGGTCATGGAAACAAAAGTGCTCTTGGAAGAGTAACACTGGTAATAATTTGTTCCTCTTCATGTTACTATTATCTGTGCTCATTTAGAATATTTTTTTTCTTTCTAAGTTACTAGGTATATACAATGTTGATGATAATTTTGAATATTTTGAATTGCCCTTGCTTATATATTTACTTGCTTATAGTTTCGTATATACTTGAATTATGTATCACTTAACCATGAGGTGTGACTCATATGGTGATTTGAGATCCATATGGGAGGAGGACTTTACTTTTGGTGTGGGATTTCTAAATCTCTTGTAATACCTCGTGGACAGGGCTTCTGCTCCATTAGCCTCACGTGACACCATAAAAATAGCGTATTGCCAAACAATAGCGATTCGTTTGAACTTCTGCTATGCTATAGGCCTATAGCTGCTATTTAACAACATATAATGATCTTGTTTCTAAATAGAATTCTTATTTAACATTTAATTAGTGAAACCAAAATACTAAATAACTTACTATTAATTTCTGAATTTCTTTAACATCAACATAGTTAAGTATTGCAATAATTTCATTTCATCTCCCATTGCCTTGTTAAGTCATTTATTTTTAACATTAGTTCAGTTGATGGCAGGTTAACAAGTGGGGTAATGTTATTTACGACGAGTTTGTACGGCCAATGGAGCGAGTTGTTGACTTCCGTACCAGAATTAGTGGCATAAGACCTCGAGATCTGAGAAAAGGTTCACATAATACTCCTTTGTCTCCATTCTACAATTTTAAATCATAGTTGAAGCATTGAACATAAAATTTCAACAGATATGAGGTAGTCCGACATCTAATATGCAAGTTGAGAAGTATAGTTTTCAAGCAAATTATTTCGACTTTTTTCAATCAGTTTACCTGATCATAGGTTCCTTCCTCAAAAAACAAGGAATTCCCAGCTTCCTCCACCTCTCCTCTCGTTGCCATTATGCTCGATCTAAAACATAATGTCAATATGTGATTATTATAGATTAATATGATTTGCTGTTTGGAAGTAGTCGGCACTGATGTTAGCGATTAAGGTTCTGAGATTCAGCTATTAGCATGTCTCGGTTATTAAACGCAGCTGTAATAGCTTAATCTTACTATGATGATTATAATTTTTCCGGATCATTTACATGATTGACATTATGATTCATACACTGATAAGTAAATATTATCTTTCAATATGATGATACAATTTGCAGCAAAGGATTTTTGTACTGCTCAGAAGAAGGTGGCAGAGTTGATCAAAGGAAGGATCCTTGTAGGTCATGCCTTGTCCAATGATCTTAAGGTCCATTTTTTTGAGTGGTTATTGTCTTTCTTTTTAAAGATTTACATGTATATTTCTCTTATCAGTCTCTAATCTGTGAACACTCTACTTTTACAGGCATTGCTATTAAGTCATCCCAAAAAGGATATACGAGATACCTCCGAGTACCAACCATTTCTAAAGTACTATCAACTTGCCGCCCTTCAAGCGTTTTGCTTCATACTTTTAAATGTCGAATGTTCATGTAATATGTTCTGATAAACGTGTTGGGTTTTACTAGGTCAAGTAGTAGAGTAGCATTGCGGCATCTCGCTGCGGAACATCTTGGTGCGAAGATTCAATCAGGAGAGCACTGCCCAGTTAGTCTATCTAGCTTTTTGCTCCTCCCTCTTTTATTGATCACTTGACAAGTATAATGTAATCATTTGTGTGTTGGATAAATGGAAATTGTGTTTTGAGGATAAAAGTTTCACTAGCTTTATGAAATTGAGCTAGTCGTGTCAATCGCAGAAAATAGCAGGTTGTTCAAATTTTGCTACACAAAAGAGTTATAGTGCCTGTTATAGTCTCTATTTGACAACATTTTGTACTAATTGGTATATCGTGGAACAACAGCTACTTGTTCTAATTCCACTACGCTAAAGGGCTACTATGCCGCTATTTAACAACATTGAATTGATGTTGCCACTTTGGTTTTTTATTTTCCTTAATCTTCTAGAACCTGCATGATATTTATGCATAAACTTGTAAAACACAACTGAATCTGTAAATCTAACAAATCCAAGTTGTTTCAGATAGACGATGCCCGTGCTGCTATGCTGCTTTACCAAAGAAACAGAAAAGAATGGGAGAAGAGCTTAAAAGACAACTTTCGGACCAAACCGAAAAAAAAGAAACGAAAGAAGAAAACAGATACAAAAGAATGAAGACATACTTCAAAAGCAAACCATGCTAGAATCGTATCATAGCATTGGCTGCCTTTTATTCAAAAACATTTTTGTTAGGGACCCTATCCTTCAATGGTTATTGTATTGCTTAAATTGAATGAGAACTAAAAAATTAGAAGGGAAAAAACAGTTTTTCAGAATTACTATAAGATCAGTATTTGCATGGTCTCACTTTTGTTCTGTTTTGCACCTTTCTCTAAGGTAATTGGCAGGGAATAGCTCCTCTAAAGTAAGCAAGTAATGACAGGTTCACATATAAATAGATTGGGTTTGACTCAAAAAAGTGATAAGTTATAGTTATTAATTTTAAAATGAACAGTTGATATTGTGATTATATGCATGTTGTATAATAAATTATAAAATTAGTTACATTTTAATGTAAGTTAATGTTTTTTTTAGAGGCGGTCATAATTCTAATTTTCTCCATAAAGTTACACATTTTTTAAGGAGTCAAATTTAGATATTTGCACATGACATTGTGCTGTTACGATTCAATTTTATGCCCACATTTTGAGTTTTGTATGAGTGAATTCCGAATTTTCCTAAATTCTAAAAGTATTTAAACACACCCAAAGTTGTAGTCTACTACTAACATTACCATTTCTAAAAAAAAATAAGTGATTACATGTTAACAACTCCTGGAGACATTTTCTAATAAATACCTACTCATTTTTAGTAGTACATTAGTAAATTATTATAACTAAAAATGATATAAAAAAAACCTCTAAGGTGCATATTGATAAATTCATAAATTATATATAATTATAATTTAGAATTTAGATGGAATTAGTGAGTCATTTTCTCAAATCTATCTATCAACAATTCTAGTTTCATTCGATTTAATTTTCTTTTCCCTTCTCTTAACCGTTTTTTGATTGAACAAAAGGACCCGTAGAGTATATAGAGTGAATTGAGAAAGAAGGAAGAAGAAAAAAAGAGCGCCATTAATACAAAAGTCGTTTAAATCAATAACGAAACGAATCCACCGTAACAAACTAAACAAGTCTTTCTTTTTTCTTTCTCTTTCTGCGGACCTTAACACAGACACGTTCCCATTTCTCTCTCACACATGCACACTCCTCAAACCCACCTAACAACATGAGAATTCCGATCAATCACCGATTCATCAAAAACCTCACACTCAACAAATCACGCCATGTCTCCACATGCAGAGCCGTTCTCCTCCCCTCTTTCGGTGGACCCCACAACCTCGAGCTCCACCACAACGTCGAAGTCCCTCCTCTCAAACCCCACGAAGTCCTCGTCCGCTCACGCGCCGTTTCCATTAACCCTTTAGACACCCGAGTCAGTTTCTTTCATTCTTGCACAATGAGCTATGCCAATTTTATTTTATTTTATTTTTTTTTGCTGTGAAAATTTTTCATTCTTGTTTTTTTGTTTTGTTTGAAGATGCGTGCTGGTTATGGGCGCTCACTTTTTGGGCCGCTTCTGCCGATTATTTTGGGCCGTGACGTCAGCGGCGAGGTGGCGGCGGTTGGTGCTGCCGTGAATTCGGTGAGTGTTGGCCAACAGGTTTTTGGGGCTTTGCATCCAACTGCTATTAGAGGGACTTATACTGATTATGCAATTCTTTCTCAAGATGAGGTTACTTCAAAACCAGATTCACTTTCTCATGTGGTATGTGTTTTCTTGAAAATGTTCTAATTTTATGTTATGCTTTGTTATGTAATTATTCAATGTGATTATTACTGATTATAGAAAAAGAAAAGTTTAAACTATCATGCAATGAGTAATAATGTAAAATGTTTTTTTTAGCAACTATTGACTTGTAAGACTTTTTTAGAAGATAAGAATTAGTTGAGAAGTTAGCTAAGACTTAGTTTAGATTAGATTCTAGCTTGTAGAAGTTTCTTGAGTAAGATTCTTTTAATATTTCTTTTTTCATAAATGCTTCTTGAGAAGTTTATCCAGACTAGGCTTGATTCAAATTCAGTTTAAGTCTATAGAGTTCAATGTTTAGAAACCTCTCAATCATTTTTTATGATCTCGAATGTTTCTAAATTTTATTTGTATCTTTTTTTAAACAATAAAAATAATTTGTTAGCGGACTGCACGGTTGTAACTGAATATGTTTTAGTTAGTTTGGGTTCTGATGCTAACTCTCACAGAGCAGTTATAACAGAAATAGTTTGCCGTTGTGACCAACAACACTATAAGTACTTGTATTCATACCTGAGAACTAAGCATGATGATAACATTCAATCTGATTTGCTTGATCTCTCGGTTTCTTTATCTTTCTTTCTGTTACACTTTCTTGTATTTTATTGCCTTCGATATGGTAAGGGATGCGTTAGGAAGGTTGTGATCTCATGCATTGTCATTGACAAAGACTAGGCCTACTAAAAGACAAAGATCATTTCCAAATATCGCCCTTAACCTAATTTTGAATTCGTTATGCTTGAAGGGGTGCTCTCTGGAAGTTAAAGTGTGGCTTCAACTGCATATTGTCCAATGTTGTGCTTATTTATTGTTCACCCATTTGACTCAAGTGAAAGATATAACAACAATCTTTGTCTAGTTATGTTCAATTCATCGGTTTTGCCATCACTGTCATAATTACTTGTAAAATATTAGTAGTGCTTTCTAATTGAACAATTGACCATGGATTTTTCCCCGTTTATTTACTTTGAACCATTGAAGGCATGCTTTTTGTTAATTTTTCATCTTGTAGGAAGCAAGTGCAATTCCTTTTGCTGCAATGACAGCTTGGCGTGCTCTAAAATGTACTGCTAGTATAAGTGAGGGGTATGTTTATAGTGCCGAGATTATGATTTCCATTCGTGGAAATTAATTTTTCTCTCTCTTACATATCATCATTTTCTATACATTAAGAGTTTTCATTTTTTGTGTTTTATCACCATAATGTTCAGCTTCAATAAAAACACTCTTGTTTCACTCACTTATAACTTGTAGCTTACCTCAAACAGGGAAAGGATATTAGTAGTGGGAGGTGGGGGAGCCGTAGGGTTTTCTGCTATTCAACTTGCAGTAGCTGAGGGTTGCCCTGTCACAACTACTTGTGGAAGTCAAAGCGTTGAACGAATGTTAGCAGCCGGCGCTGAGCAAGCTGTTGATTATATTACTGAGGTGGTGTTGAATCTTCTTTTGTATCATATTTCCAAACATTAGTTAATATATTACAATAGTGGCACACAATGTTATTCTACTTTTTTTATTGTTTTGAAATAAAAGTTTCATGAAATGGAAAATGAAAATATTTAGCCTACTATTTGTCGAAAAATGGACCAAATAAATGAATCGAGAATGGACGTGCTCGTGAATAAAGGGACAGTCTATGTTGACGCGCTTGATCTTTCTTGACATGTTAGGCTGCTTGCAGCTGAATGGCTGATTTACTATCAGAAAACACAAGAGTTGACTACATTGGTATTTCAAATACACGCAGCTGATAAAAACACTTGAACTAACTTACCCGACTCAAACCAATCTAACCAACTAAAAACTGAAATTTTAGATATATGATCATAATACTAAGATAATTTGATCATAATACCAATCTGACGTGTTTTCTTCATGCTAGTGCATCTTGCATTAGACTTGATTTATGACTTAATAAAGTTCATTCTTGAATGGCAGGATGTTGAATTGGTTATAAAGGGGAAGTTCGATGCTGTTTTGGACACAATTGGTTTACCAGAGACAGAACGTGTGGGCATTAGGTTTCTGAAAAAAGGTGGACATTACATGACACTTCAGGTAGAACATTAAAGTTTATCGCTTTTTTCATATTCATCTTAGTTGTTAGGTCCACTTGGTTCATTGCCAGAATGATTGTTAGATATTTTTCTCTGTAACCGAAATCTGTGCTTTAATCTTCCTTCTTTTTCTCTTACCTTGAAGGGTGAAGCAGCATCATTGGCTGATAGGTTTGGGCTGACTCTTGGGCTCCCCGCAGCTACAGCTTTTTTATTGAAAAAACAGATTCAATACCGATTAGCTTACGGAATAGGTAGAAATTGTCAACCTGTCGTGTTTTTTTTTGCTTTGACGCCTTAAAATATATCACTTATTTGCTATGTGATTTCTCTATTCCCTTTGACAGTCTTTTTGCTGAGCATAATTTATATTTATTCGCTGTGATACCAAAGAAGCAGTAAATGTGCTAATGCGCTATGTTATGTGAATTTCTTGTTTGTCTTTTTAAAAATATGAAGATGAAATCCTCTGTCTCGTTGTGATACAGAATACTCATGGATATTCATGAGGTCTGACATAGAAGGTTTAATTGAGATTCGAAAGCTATGCGAAGCCGGGAAGTTGAAGATACCCGTGGATAAAACGTTTCCGATAACACAGGTAAAAGAAGCTCATGAGGCAAAAGACGAGAGAATCATTCATGGTAAAGTGGTGCTGGAACTTGATTGAAGAAGGCCTCAAGCTCATAAGAGAGTTGCTTAATAATCTTGAGTGGATTGTTCCACAATTAGTTGAGAAATAGACACTTTTTGTTTTTTTTTTTTATGGTTTTTCATATATGATATAAAATGGAACTATTTTTTGTTGTAAATTTTGATTCATAATACCCAATCACAAAATATCTGTAAATTTGTTGAGAATTTAGTGTGACGCATGAGCTATATACAACTGTTCTGTTTGTAGTCATGTCCATTTATGAAAGGTGCTGGTATGATTTTATGCCTACATAATAAATCTCATGTGTCAATTTACAGCCTAATCTTGTTCTCTTTACCACTGTTCAATTATTAGCAGAATGGTTGGAGATTTTATTATCCAATATATAGTGCTAGAGACTGAGAGGCAAACATCATTTGTCATTAAAAAATGACCAGATTTCATGAACATTGTCAGGAGGCATTTGTCTGTTTGCTTTTCTATAATTTGAACAATTAGAAGTTGTTTCCTTCTTTCGCTATCACGTGTGACTTTCATGATTGCCAGATGTTAACAAAGTACTTAAATGCCGGTGGTGGTTGACACAAATGGTTGAACGTTCTATTTATACTATTTATCTAGGGTACTAGGTAGCTATCACTTGAGTCTGTCGAGGGAAAGAGAGGAGATAACTTTAAAAAAAAAGGAAAAAATGAAGAGTTTTGGGAGAAGAAGATTTTGAATGGTCTGTTTTTATTCATAATACAAATTCCTCTTTGAGGAATTCAAAAATTGTATTGGAGAGAGGTTTTAGAGGATTTATACAAATTCTTTATATCATTTTTATGTTGTTATAATACTTTATAAATATATTGATCACAAGTATTCTCTTATCTTTCTCTACAAAATTACTCTCTTAAAAAATATAAAAATTATCTCAAAGAGGAATTTGTAAAATCCTCTAAAAATTTCTCCTCCTCTAAAATGCTCCATTCCCTTCCCCTCCCCTCCCCTCCCCTCCAAACTTCTAAGCAAAGCCTAAATAAATTTGTAAGATTGTATTTGAAAATATAATTTAAGTAAGTGCTTATTGAATAAATGTTCATAATTTTTTTAATCAAAATGGAAAGGGAAACATGAGAAAGAGGGTATTGTCGATAAGTTTGGTGGTCTCCGAAGCATCAACGAGAATACAAGAAGAAAAGTCGGGAGGACAATAGGCCCAAATCTTCAAAGAATCTTCTAAAGAAGTATCAAATTTTCAATCAATTTATTGCTTCATTTCCTTATCTCAAAGTATGATGAAACACAACATACCCCAATTGATCAACAAGTTTGCGAATGTGAGAAATGAAGGTACATTATGATGGTGCTACGATGTTCCTTCTGCAATCATAGACATAACACATTGAGAATCATATTCTAAAATTATGTCACGATAAACCATCATTTTAAACTACATCCATAAAAGAAACTATTTGTGAGGAATTATGCAACAATATAAGTTATAAGTTGTTTTCATAAAAAAATTTTTTTTTAACATAAGTGGTATCTTGGCAGAATTATTCAATTTGACGGTATTAAGGTTAAGCCTTTGCATTGTGTCTCTTAAAAGTCTCCTCCTTTGAATATTTATAAGTTAAATGTCGATGGTAGTTCTTACGGTAATCCGAGTATTTTAGGGTACGATGGAATCATCCATAATACTAGTGGTGAGTGTCTCATTGGTTGCTTTGGTTATTGTTGTCACACTACAAATATGAATGTAGAACTTGTTGCTATTGCTCAAGGCTATGGCTTGGAATGTTGGTTTTCGATCGATTATTTGGGAATTTGACTCTCAGTGGGTGTTGTTACTCTTGGAAGACCTTCATCCCTTGATTCTTCCATATGCGTTATTGGTCTCTCACATCAACATCAAGAAGTTCATGTCCTATGATTGATACCTTAGTTTTACACACTTTGGGTGAAGGGAACTCTTGTACAAATTGATTTACGACACATAGTACTTTTTCTCTTCAAGATATTACCATCCTTTAGACTCGTCCTCCTCAACTCTATGCAACTCCCCTTGCTGACGTAATGTGAGTTAAAAACATAAATTCTATCAAACACTTGATGCGAATAATTTTAAACACACTCTTAGCTCACTTGAATGCTATTGTTCAACAATGTATAGGGTCTGGGGGGGCCCAATCCAACATGGGCTGTATAGAGACTTGTATTGGACGAGACCTACCGGTGGTCACTACCAAACCAGCTGGGTGGGAAGAATGGACAACTTTATTTTTATTTTTTTTTGGGTGAAATGGACAACTTTATTATCTTGTTGTACATAGTACTTTGTAACATCAAATTAAGGGTGCCACACTTTTATTTTCCCTCTTGTGTATAGTATTCCAATTAACAACTAAATACTTACCACCTCTTTGAAAGTATAGTTACCTTAAAAAAGCATCATAACCCACTTTTTTGTGTTGTTGGCTTTACCTCAAAGCCCAAAAGATATACTATTAGTATTTAGTATATTTACACAATCTTCTTTTCATAGACATTGTTTCCATAATAATGCACTTTTAGTAGTAGCAGTTTTGTCAAGTAGTGGTGTTAATGCATGGTCAAAACCCTTCTTTTGAAGTAACCTTGACCCACTTATTATTTTCGTTATCATTCAACTTTGGAGTTAGGATCATAGGATAGGATGTGTTGTTGTGGTGTGTCTTGCTTCTCTCTCTCTCTTTTATTGAGTGGGGTTTTTTACGAAGCTGGACCACACCTTATTAGTATTAAATGCATTATCTTTGTGCATGTGACTTGAAATGAGATGGTTATACGGTAGTTTAACAATATCTGTGACTATGTGGCCACCATCATTTAATTAACGGTCTTGTTAATGATTGTTTTATATTGTTAGCACTTAAATAATTGCTAATGTTTTGTCAATAAAATAATAATAATTGCTAATATGTACAGTTTTCTGTTAAAGTATAAATGTTTTAGTGAAAAAACATATTTTTGTATAATTTTTATTTCTCAACCGGTAGATCAAATTGTAAACAAATTTAACTAATCAAAATTACTCGAGATAATTTTATATAGAAGACGTAGTGTATGTGGCAAGATTACATAGATTATTTTGTAAATATTTAAAAGTGTAGTTTATATCAAAATCATAATAATTCAGTGATTTCGGTCAAATTTATAAAAAATTCAAACACATAAATTATTTAATTCAATTCACTAATACTATAAGATAGCGGTAGATTGAATTCCAAAACAACTGAATTTAACTTTTTTTTAAAATGAGAAATTAATAAGGTAATTAAATTAATAATTATTCATAATTAATCATATATATATATATATATATAATATGTATTATTAATTTGTTTATAATAATTATTTCTACTGTTATTCGTTTTATATGAACCTATTCAAGTCAAACTCAACCTTATATATATTGCATCTTATTTTTGAATTAAATGTCCTCTCTATTTCTAAAAGGAAAATGATAATCTATGCTCTATGGACACACTTTAAAGTACTAAATGTAAATATTTTATTTTTAATTTGTACATTCAACTCTTTAGAATGTTAAATATTTAGTGCATTTGTTTGAGCTTAAATTAAAAAAAAAAATTAGTAAAAAATTTTTAGAGATTATTTTGTAGAGATTTGTTTAAAAATGATTTTTTGATTTCTGTTTGTTTATTATCATAAAAATGATTTTTTTAAACAATTTTTAATCTATTTGTATGCAATTTTATAAAAGTGATTTTTTAACTATAAAATTACTATAAAAGACATGATTTTTTTAATTATCATTTCTTATATACATTTTAAAATTGATTAATGTACCTTAAGTACTCATCAAAAAATAATAAATAAACATACAAAAACAAAAACAAATCATATCAACGTATTAATAATGTAAAAATAAAATGATTCAAATAAAAGGTATAGAAACAGCAAAAAATACTATGTGGAGAAATTGAAAAGAAAAAGAAAAGAAAACCTATATCAAAGTCTCATGGAATGAGAAAAACGGTCACACAATTGAGTGCGTGAAACTAATGCAGTATGGAGAAAACTCTAGTAAAAATTAATGGAGGACAATTTTGGATTTTCCAAAAAAGTAAAGGTATTATTTTCTCTCGTTAGTGAGCTATTAAATTTATAGTATCTTTCTCTCTCATTTATCATTTATCACAGGGAGCTAATGTGAGAAGCTATTATTGTTAGCTTTTTATTTTTAGCCAAAAAATAATTTTTATTAACAAAATATTTTTTAAAAAATCTAAAACAAACACCAAACAGTAAAAAATAATTTTTAATTTAAAAGAATAAATTTTTTCATAAAAAAAATCGAAAAAAATGCACCCATTAACGTATCCTATTTAAAACACATGTTAACAACACATTTTCTAAAAATAAGACACTAATTATTGAATTAATCAAATATTTTATACATCAAAGTTATAAGTATAAGTTCGTTTTCCTTTCCAATGAGAAATTGATAGTATCTCTGCTCAGATTTTTGAATGCAACTTTTTACTTTGCCACGCGCCACTTTCGCACATATTTTTATGATATGCATAGTGAAGCACACAAAAGGATCGATATGTCTCTTTTAAAATCTTGTAGCTTTGTCACCTAAAAAAAGAGTTCTTATAGCTGCTCTCTTTTTTTTCATGCACGTGCATGCACACTTCTCATATGTTCCCATATGTTGTTCATGGCACATTATTGGTTTTAGGGAGCCAAACTAGTCAGACCAATTGATGTTATGAATTTGATTACATAAGTTGGTTTGTTTTATTTAATTCGTTGAAAAAAAAGTAATTATAGGATGAGATGATTTCTCTTGTCGAGCTAGTAAACAAAATTAAAAAAAATTAAAATAATTATTTTATATTATATTGAGTCTGAGTTATATTATAAAGGAAATAAATTGTCCATCAATGTTAAAAAAAATTGTTAAGACTAATTAAGATACTAGTTACTCTAATAAAAAAACTTATGAGATGTACAATAGAATGTCATTCACCATGATTTCTTATATTATTATTAACACTATCTACATTTTTTGAGTTTCAATTAGAAAACTACTTTGAGTTTATTTAATTTACTTTGTCATTTAATGATGACAAGTAAGAATAGTTATATATTTCAAAATTAAAACAATTAAATAAGTAATTGGTAATACCGTAATAGTAAGTTTTTCTTTTGACAGAAACAATTTCGGTCAAACGTGAATCAGATTGATTGCGACAACAATAGCAATATAAAGAGGAATTTCTCCGATCCACACATAATCAACTAAACATCTATTTTTAGACGAGTTGTTAGCAGAACGTTAGCAGAACGAGCTATGCAGTGCCCCTAATATTTAGTTCATATTCGAATTCAGTACATTCACTTTGTGTAAATTTATTAAATTTAACAATATTATTGGAAGCATGAATTTGCAAGGCTTTTAAGTGCGGTCACGTGCACCGCATCTTTCTTATTGTTTTTTGTTTTATTTTCACCTCGTCCTTATCCTATTAATTGTCTCAGCCTCTTTCTACTTCCCATGTGACACCTTTCCAAACCACTCTGCTTTGCAATTTTTTTTCTTCCTAAAATGCCAATTTTACTTCTATTTCTCTTTTCTTTTTACATAAAATTTCACCTATTTCAATCCCACTCTATTATTTATATTTATATATATAAATATATATACTTTTTTATTTATTATTTTTTTAGATTTTTAAAATATCGTAAGACGAAGATGCGACTATCTAAAGAATTTTTTTTTATAAGAGGTCGCATCTTGAGATGCAACTATCTATTACCATTTTTTATTTTAATAATAAATAATTAATTATTATTTAATAAATAAAAAATAATTAAAAAAATTAAATTATATTAATAAAATCAAACAAAATATATTTAATGAAAAAAAAATACATCAAAGTTTATGTAGTTGAGTAGATGTGTCAAAACAAATAACGTGTTATATTATTTTTAAAACTTCATCCTATTTTGCAGCATAAATTAACACATTCATTCTACTTTGTTAACAACTCCCTCCTTTTTTTATTATTATATTTTATTTATTAGATCCAGGGAAAAAATAAGAGAACATTGTTAACAAAGTAGAATGAAGTTGTTAAAACACATTTATTCGACCGCAATAATTTTAATGTATTTTATTAAAATAGAATGAAGTTTCCTTAAATGTATTTTATTTAATTTTATTAATATAATTTGATTTTTTTTATTGTTTTTTATTTATTAAATTAACAATCAATTATTTATTATAATAAATAAATGACAATAACGTATAGTATAATGAAGAATTTTAAATGAAAAAAGAATATATAAGAAAATCAACCTATTTTTTTCACCCCACGCTAGTATTTAAAAAATAAGAATCAAATTATCAATATAAATCAAAATTTTAAGAATTGAATTAAGAATTAAATATTTTTTCAATAAAAAACATTCATTGATAAAAAATGAAGAGAAATTAAATAACAAAAATAGGAACCAAAAGAGTAAAAGTACGGTAGGAAAAAAAATCAAAACCTGACCTAAACAAACTTAAGGTCACATCTAACTTAAGAGCCTTGTAAAGGTATACCTTTAGTGAAAGCTTACTTTGTTTTATAAATTTATATTTTTGCGATTTAGACGTAACTATAGTAAATTCATCATCAACAACAATATTTTTAGTTGAGATAAAGTTATTATCTAAATCAATTTTATCTCTATCATTCAAAAATTTGGAGAGTATTTTCATTTCATAAATAACATTGAGATTTGAATTTATAATATCAAAATTTATAGAATTTCGAAACATAGTTGTAACACTAAGTTGCCGACAACCACTAGCATTGAGTTCGATTTCTTTAACTATACTATTTTAGACCTCTTTATTGTGAATGAGTTCTTCCCAGAAAAAAATATCGTCTAAATTCAAATATTCATTATCCTATAAGTTCTTATCAATTTTTTCTTAATCAGAAATGAAATATTTTTCTCAATAACAACTGTTTCACATATATAAACATTCATAACACAATCAATTAATTATAGAGAATTAATAACATAATTATCTTGGTTATCTTCCTCCGTCGCCGGACCATCATTAGCAATGTGATAAACCATCATTATCTTCTACTCTTTGGCCACAAGAGTCTATTTTGGTTTTTGAAGACTAGGTTTCAAATTATTACAATTTTCCTTTATGACGTGATGTCTACGCCTACATTTGTGACCGGGTCGCCAATATTATGACAAGCAATGCAAATAAATGATAGTTTTCTCAAACTCCATGTTCATTTAAAAATCATATATTTCCCTTTCAACAAGAATGTGGTTACGATGATTACTCATAAGGTCAACGTCGACATCTATTAAAACTCGAGCATAATAACCAAATGACCTATTATTCTAGATCTCCAATCATATGCTACCAACAATCTTATGCAGACATATGGATAATCTTATGCTACCAACAATCAAAAATATTATTCTAGATCTCCAACATTCTTGAGGTAAACCGTGTATACAAATTCAAACTTGTACATTTGTTTGCTTTTGTAACCATGGATTAAAATTTGGTGTCCAAACAAAGAGGTGCAAGACTCATGATTTTAAGTTATAAGAACATATCATACACATGCTATGCAGGCCTTTGACAGATTCAAAACAAACTCATAATAACCTTTCTCTAAAAGGATTATAGTTACGAAGAAACTTCTGTAAAGATAATAATTTACTATGCAACTCAACAATCTTAATAGGGTAGTTACATTTTGCCAATATTAACCGACAATGTAAGTGATTTTTATATCGCTCAAAACCTGTAAGATAATCCTCTTATGGAATCTTGATCGAGAGTTGATCACCCTTCAAATTTGGTTTTGACAACTGACTCACCAATATCGTGCAAAAGATGGAGAGGTCTTGTGTAAAGGTTTCGTGCGATGCAAGAAATTGAGTGTGGCGACACCAATGTTCTTTTCCGTTGTTGATGCATGTAGAGTGTTATGGAGGTGATTGGTTTTGTATGGTGCATGATTACCACTATAGTTGTATTCTTTTATTTCGTTGTGGTCACTAGAGGAAGGAAGTTGCACCGGAGCATCGTCCATGGTAGATGACGACTTCAAGTGATAATTCAACTCTTTTAAAATTTTAAATTAACAACACATTTACGATTGAAGAACCTACCTTTAAATAGTATCGCTTCACATTTCAACTTATTGAATGGTCTAATTCAATTCAATTTAAAAACTTGACATCAATGTAAATTACAAATAAAATAAATTACAATAATTTCATATGAATTTTTTTATTTGTTTTGTCTGGTGTGTATAAATGAAAGTTGCGATATTTGAAAACAGAAAATTCTGCTGATGATTATAAATTAAAAAAATCTTAAAATTATAAATTAGACACTTATCTATATAATACTATTCTTTATTTATGATAGGCAAAATACATCTCGTAATTCTTTAAGTTATAAAAAAATATCAAATTGTTATTTAACTTTTTGTGTAATAAGTTTTTATATTTGTAAACGTTACAATGTTGAACTATTTTTAATCATAACTTCGTTTCAATCATTTGTAGTTAGAAATTTTTAAAATTTTACTATTAATTTTGTTATCGATCATATAAAAAATAACGTAATAAATTTTCATGATCTAAATTAAAATAATTTCGTATTTAATTTCAAGAACTCTAATATGCATTTTACTCGAATTATCTTTTATTTAATTATTTTTCTAAAAATTAGTTGATAATTTATGTTCTTAAGATTACCGCAATCAAAATCCCTTAAGAATGACAAGAATTTACTAAAAAAATTAAGTGAATTTGATGTTTTAATTTTGTTGGTTTGAAATTAAAATTATTGATCCTAATACTTACAAATATAAAGACGAACTTGACAATAAAAAAAAAATTAAAAAAATAACTTATAAAAAAATTAAAAGATAAACCTATAATTTTCATATAATTTAAAAAAAGTTGGATGTATTTTATTCTTTACAATATGTGAAGTGAATTTTTTAACAGCTGAGAAAAACAACGTAGGTGAATAATAGTGTCGTGTGAGAAGGACTGTGAAAAGCGGAGAAAGCCGGAAAACCCACGAGTTAGAGACAGACACTGTAGTACAAAGTACACTGTTTATATTTTAGTAATTTTCTTTTTGGTGCCAAATTTTAGTATTTTTATTACACATAAAATAATAATGTCTGCACTTGTCATGAATTTTGGTAAAGTAGCATGAATACGATATTCCCAAGGCCAAATTAAAACTTGTTCAATATCATTTAATTTTATTTCGTCCGATTCTGCATCCTCCTTCTATGATCTGGCCACGTTCCTTTCTCGGGTACATTATTTTACTAGCAAAATATATAGAATACATCAAGTTTTATAATAATACGAAAAAATAACCGTAATTATCAAAATTCAATTCGGTGAGTAGATATCAATTGTGCTAATTTTTATTATAAAGATGAGAGAGATAGATAATTTATAGATCATTGTTAGAATTTTTTTTTTTTAAATTTATAATATTAATTTTGGTAGACTTCTTTAATCAAAAGTTAACAATAAATAGACGTTACACTTTAAAATTTGTTTTACGTATTTATATATGATTTGTATCTTTTACACATATATGTATTACTATTCAATTAGGTGCTCTCTTTGATTCTAACCTTTTACTTTTTATTTTATTTGAGAAAATATTTTTTACTTTTTAAATTTTGCTAACAAAAAAGATAAGAGATTTTTTATAAAAATATTTGTTTGGATTTTCAAAAATAATGAAAACACTAAATGAATTATTTTTTATTATTTTTTTAAATGTTCTATCTCTTGCAAACATTCATCAATTCTCAATTATAACAATTTACTTCAAAAGTCTTACATCATATTAAAATAAATATATTTAAAAAAAAAATAAAAACTCAAGTATTTTCACAATGTAAATACAAAGCACCAGCAAGAAGCATTAAACTACATGGTATGATTAGAAGTAGAGTGGAGTGAATTTAGCAACAAAAAAGAATTGTTTAATTCTAATTTTGATTCTTATATTTTTTTCAATTTACGAAATTGATTCTCCCACTTTAAAAGTCAATAGTTTTGGTCTTTCATTTAGATTTTTGAATTAAAAATATTGATTTGACATATTTTAAATAATGTGACATAAAATTTTATGATATATAACTATTTAGATGCATTAATTATTTATGTTATTAAATAAATTATAGAAATAAAAAATTTTCGAAGTTGAAAGTTAAGTTTTATAGGGTATTATTGCGATTTTATGGATGTTAATAATTCTACATCATCGTATCATATGTTACGCTATTTATAGCATGTCACATTACCATTTTTTAATTAAAAAATCATAATAAGAGACTTAAAAGATTTTAAAATAGAAGAATTGTTAAAAATAGAGAAACTAACACTGGAATGAAACAAAAAGAAAACTAGAATTGCGTGTGCATTATTGTAGAATATAATACACTTGATCGGAGTCTTTAAAAAAAAGGAAACTGTTGATGAACGAAGGAAGAAAATTGATGCATGTTTGTAAATAGGAAGATTTATTAATGGGATTACATTGTATCTTGTTTTTAAGATTTGATAGTACTAATATTTTTACTAAAATTAGAGCATTCCTTATACTCACGTTAATAAATTTTTACTTATAAATAAACAAGATACCTACTAATTTAAATTTCAACCGAAAATACATAAAGTCTAATAAAAATAATTTTGACTGATGTTTTAAAAATTGAATCGAACTAGATGTTTCACTTCATTGAATTATAAATCAGTCATTCTTATGATTCAATTATTTGAGACAAAATTGCAATTTCTAAACGAAGTTTCAATCTAAAAATAAAATACTAACAATATCTCAAAGATATATAAACTCCTAATAAAGCACATAAACCTCTTCTACCAACAAAAAAAAAAACCACCAACTACTTTACTTATGAAAATATTATATATATATATAAAAGATTAAATATTAGGTGTTCGTTAGTTTTATATTCAGAAATATCACTACAAAATATTTAATATTTTATTCTACATAACAATTCTTGTTTGGAGCAATATTTTGACATATTAAGAATGCAAGCAATAAGTAGGTCTTCTCAATTAGGTAGGTTTTTGACGAATTTTGTACAATTTGGTAGGTTTTTGTTTTAAAAATACACTGCCGTTATTTGCCTCTAAGTTAAAAAATTTGCACTTGTGGTTTGGTAGTGTTTTGTTGAGCAGAAACTATAGTTTTTGCGGTATGGTGAACACTCTCTATAGTTAAAAAATCACATCATATCAAGAAAAAAATATTTAAGGCTGTTTTATTATTTCAAATAATATTGATTTAGCTGAAACATATGTAAATAGTGTTACGAACACAAATTTAAATAAGACTCGTTTAATTATATAAACTCCACATATATTTAATGGGAGTTATATGATTTTGAATTAATTAAAAAAAATATATTAAAAAATGTGTTACAGATAATATAGTACTAATTTCATAAACTTTTGAATGATAACTCGTCAAAATATCCCTTTTCTATGTCTTGTAGTTGTAGGTATGTTTTTCCGATACTGGTTCCTCTCAATTTATTTTCCACTCATAACCTTCCTTTTTCTATTATTTTTCGTATTTTTCCACTACTTTATGTCATTACCAAAGTTGTTGATCTGTCAAAAGTCTCGTGCACGCATATAATTTTTCCCTTTTCCGCTGAACACAAAGAAGAACCTTGAGACTTGAGTACTTCAAAAACAAGCATTCACACCCCAACTCCATTCCATTTCATCATTCCTATTACATGAATCATATCATAATGCTACATATTAGATGTTTTATTCTCTTATGATATTTTTATATGCTATAGTTTTTTAAGTTTTATTTTTCTCTTATTTTTAGATTTCATTTTTAATTTTAATCTTTTAAGTTGTTAATAATAGACCCATTTTTAAAATGTAATATTAATGTATATTTGATAGACCCCAACAAAAAAAAAAATCAAAGTTTCTAACATTTTTAATTTAACACACTAAAACAGAACAAACAAAACTTAAAGAATAGGACAAAACCTAAAACATAAATCATAAATTAAAACATAAAAAATTTAGTCTGAACTTATTTTTCTTTTATAGACTTCTTCAACTAAATGTAATCTTATTTAAAGTGTATCTAACACTACTTATGAGAAATTAAAATTCAAAAGAATATGACTATTGGAATTTAAATCTTAACTACTTATAATATAAGTAAAAAAGACAATGTCTTCTCGATTTCGTGATGACAAAAATTAATTTTAAATAAAATAATTTTATAAAATTAAATTTAATTAAAAATTAATTAAATATAAAATGGTTTATGTTTGTATATATTCAATTAAAAATAAATTTTAATATAAAAATTATGTTAAGATTCAAATCTATATATTATAATTTCAAATTAAAATCAATTTTAAAATAAAATCAATTCTTCTTCTTAGCAACCAAACATATCTAAATAAATTTTAGACATTTTAACTCCTCTGAAGCCAAAACCAAAACCAACTATGAACATAAAGTAATTTGAAGAATTTGCATATCAAATAAAAGGATTGGAGGATTTAAATCACACAATTAATTTGAAGCAGTAAAAATATCTCAAACATATCGATCTAGATTGACGATGAAGAGTTCTAACCACATCACAGAGACAGTCTCAACACAAGAATCCAATTCTTTAATTGAAGGGCATTTTCGTCATATAAGTAAAAACAGCAATTCACAACAAGACCCTACACACACACACCTACATCCACTAGGTTACATTTTGCTAAAGACAAAACAGCATTTGGTCACCTTCCATATCCAATAAACCCTTTTCCCCACTCTTTAATCTCTCACTCACACTCACTTTGCAATCTATACCTCTGCATAAACCACCACCCCACCATACAAACCAACCAAAAAAAAAAATAGAATCCTTCATTTATAACACCCTTTAATTAACTCTCCTTTTACCATACCCCAAAAAAACTTTGCTTTTTCACTCAATCAATACCCATGTCTTATCAAGATTCATTTTTTTGATAAAAAAAAAGAAAAATGGACACAGAAAAACACCATCATTCTACAAAAACAAACAACAACAGTAGTAGCAGCACAAGTGAACTATTTGTTTGTTTCACTTCACGTTTATCTTCTTCATCCATGAAACTCTCATCAAAATCAATTTTAAGTCCAAGCCGTAGCAGAGAGCCACCACAGATAACACTCTCATCTTCCCTTAGTAGAAGACTAAAGAGCAATGGAAGCATGAAAGGTGGTCAAGCTTCACCAATGTTCCCAACAAGTGGTGGTGGTGGAAAGAAAAGAGGGTGTGGTTTTGAGAATCCAGAACCTTCATCACCAAAAGTTACTTGCATTGGACAAGTAAGAGTGAAGACAAAGAAACAAGGGAAGAAAATGAGGTCAAGATCAAAGAGAAGAGGTGAAGCTAGTTTTAGAAGAGGTGAGAATCATCCAGATCTAACTAGACAGAATAGCCAAAGTGGTTTTTGTTATCAGAATCAACAGTGTTTGAAGCATAGGAATCAACAAAGATGGGTTCATTTGCCTTTAACAATATGTGAGGCTTTGAGAGAGTTTAGTTGCTTTTTTCCTTGTAGGTCTTCTTGTATGTCAAGTGAGAAGGAGAAAGAGGAAAAGGGTAGTTTAGAAGAGAGAGGATCTAGTGTTAGACATGGTAGAGAAGGTTCATGTGGAGCTGCATTTGCAAGATGGTTGGTGAGTTTGCAAGATGGAGATGGGAAAGGAAGGGAGATTGAGGTTATGATGGATGATGATGATGGAAGAGAGAAAGGTGGTGAGAGGAGTTTTAGTCAAAGGAGACATATTTTTGAAGACCTTGAGATTGATGTGGTTGATGAGAAGATTAATACTGAATTTGGAGTTGAAGAAAATGAAGATGAAGATGAAGAAGAGAAAGGAAGAGTTAGTATTTGTATTCCACCAAAGAATGCTCTTTTGTTGATGAGGTGTAGATCTGATCCTGTTAAAATGGCTGCTTTGGCTAATAGGTTTTGGGAATCACCTCTTCATAAAGAACATCAATTAGACGAGGAACATCATCAACATCAAGACGTAGAACAAGACCACGAGGATAGTGGAATTCAAGAGAATGAACAACAAGAACATGAAGAAGAAGATGAAGAAGAAGCAGAAGAAGAAGGTTTCAAAGATCAAAATATTGAAATGGAGCAAGTTGAAGAACTACAACAATTTGTAGTAGTGGAAGATAGCATTTGTGAAAGAGAAACACAAGCCCTTCTTGAAAGCTATGAAATTGAAAGCAAAACCAACCACGAAGAAATTCATGAAGACGCCAAAGAAGAGGAAGAGGAAGAGAAAGTTAATGAAGATGAAGATGCTATCGATGATGATAAAGTTGAAACCTTTTCATGTGTTTTACTTGATTCACATCATGCAGATCTTGAGAAGCAAGAAATAGAAGAGACCCATCAAGGAGAAGATGAAGAAAACAAAGAAAGTTTCGAACTTTCTTCATATTCTGAAACGTTGGTAGCTTCTTCAGAAGTAGAAAAGGACGAAACTCAAGAAGAAGAAGAAGAAGAATCAGAAACAGCAGAGGAAGTTTCAACGGAGGAAGAAGAAGAGAAAGTGACTGAAGAGAAGGAATTGGATCCGACCCATCAAGGATCCGACCCGGAAATGAGTCTTCATGGGTCAACGGAGCGAGAAAATGGGTCAAAGAAAGAAGAGAGAGAAAGAGAAACGTTACCGGAATGCTTGTTGTTGATGATGTGTGAGCCGAAACTTTCAATGGAGGTGTCAAAGGAAACATGGGTATGTAGCACCGATTTCGTACGGTGGTTGCCGGAGAGACCAGCCGCCGGGAAAGTCGCCGGAGGGGAGAAGAGGGTCACCGTGAATTCTTCTTGTTCGTCTTTGAAGCCGAAGGTGAAGGTGAAACCTGTTCAGCCGTTGATGCAGCCGCCGAGATCTTCTTGTTCTTTTCCGGTGACCGGAGGTGGCGCCGGAATGTCGATGGCGACGATGATAGAGCAGAAGTTGGTAGGGTGTTCCAAATCTCGTAATGGGTATGAGCCGTTTGTTCTCACGCGCTGTAAGTCGGAGCCGATGAGGTCTGCGGCTAAGCTTGCGCCGGAGGCTTGTTTCTGGAACAATAGGAAACTTGAGCCGCACCCTCCTCCGACTTCGCTTGGAGTCGGCGCGCCGGCTGGTGTTGGGTTTTGATTTTCATTTTCCTTTTTAAATCTTAATTTCCTTTTTTTAATTCATAGAATAATTATTAGTTGTTGTTATTAATTGTAGATTATTGCTATTGCTTAACCTTGGTAAGTTTAGGGATCGATTATAGTCATTTTACTGTTCCTTATGTATAAATAGTTTTTTTAGTGATGCAATGTGTTTTTTATTTTCAATTTCATCCATTGGTTACATTACTAAGATCATGAGTTTAGAATTATTAAGTATATAGTTTGAATTTGAATACATGTACAAGATAATGGAAGTAGCTATTTCAATAATCAATGGGTAGAATATTGCCATTTGGGTTTAATTGGTAGTGGTTGGAGCTTGAAGTGTGTGTGTAGGTTTGAAGGGTAAAAAAATAAAGTTGGTAGGGTTGGGGCATTTGATTTGGTTATGGTGGTTTATGTGCCTTGTTGTTTGTTCTAGTAATGTGTCATGGTCAATGGTCGTTTATGTCATCGTCAACATTAAGTCTTTATGTGTCATTACAGATTGGTTTGAATTTGGAAGATAGTGTAAGTGTAATGGAGAGTTGAAATACAAGTAGGTAGGAGAGAATGGTCAAAAAAGAATAGAATTTCAGTGTATGATTGGTCCAGTCCATGGATGAAATTACTAACCATAATGGAAAAGGTGCATTATATTAATTAATCATCAATTTTAGGGAAGTTTTCACCATAGAATGGTACTTAGTCCCTTTTTTTTTAGTCATACTCCCTATCTTATTATAGGGGTATCTAAATACAGAATTATGTGTGATTAAATTGTGTTAAGAAAATTGGATGTAATTTTTTTCAATAGCTTAAGTTTTAAGTGATAGTTATAGAAATATACCAAACCTAGGCCTCCGCCTCTTCTAAACCTAGCCACCAAACCTCTTCCTCCTTTTCTACTTGGAGAGCGATAGGTTAGGTCAATTTTAACCCAAAATCACATTTCCAGATCGTTTTTTTTTTAAATTTATTTATTTACTTTTATTTAAATAAATGATTTTTTTTTTCCGTATATTTAGTTTTTTTTTCTATAGTCTCGTCGTTTTAGTCTGACGTTTGTTTTATTTGTCGTTTTGGTGTGATGTTATCTTGATTTTTTGTTTTGTTGCGGTGTTCGTTTGATTTAGTTTGACATATTTGTTTCAATCAAATGTTGATTTAATCAATGACATCGACTACTTGATACCTCAACGTTACATATTCAAAATAAGTATTTCGGACAATTAGATTTAGTCATATTTGTATGCATTTTGCCGTTTTATACTATTAATCTAAGTTTTATGAGTTTGTTCACTTATTCATCTTTTTTTGTTTTAACAATTTTGAGTTGTTCTTGATCAATGTATTCTAGCCATTTGAAATGAATGAATGTCAATTATTTTAAGTTAAAAAAAAGAAGAAAATTGATTGTAAAGTTTACTATGAATGTCCCTATATATAAGACTCTCTTGAAAAATTTCTTCCTTTTTACATGATTTTCAATGTTATTAATTATTTTTGTTATAAACATACCCCTAATTAATTTACATATTTTACTGCAATTAACAATAAATACTATATTGTAAACATTAACTAATTATTTATTTAAAGATAAATTTGTAAAAACAATATCAATTATTAACAGATTTAATACAACTAACAACTTTTTTAATTCTCCTAATTTTATCGATCGGATTGTGGTAGTATTATTTAATGATATTAATTATACGCGTAAACTATTTTATAATATAAAAAGATCACATTCAATCGTTTTTATGACTTTAGAATAGCTATGGTTAAAGTAAAATGTTTTCAACAAGATGGTCATGATTCACTTATAGTGAAAAATTTGCAAAGTTGACTTCTATCACTTTGATTTTATCAATCTCATTCTGAAACTAAACATGCACTAAAATATTGTAGTGTGGTTTTTTTCTTCCACATATCCCTTTTTGAATTTTCTTTTTCCAAAATACTTTAATTGAAGCTAATATATCAAAATATCCTATTTTTTTGGACTTTTAGGAGGCCGTTGGTTTGAGATGCGATCATCTAAAGGACAACTTTTTTTCCTCCTCTAGGAAGTCACATCATTTGAATGCGACCATTTGTATGTTTATTTTTTATTTATTTATTTTTTAACAAATGAACAATATAATAAATTAATAAATAAAATACAATAAAAATAATTTAAAAAAACTAAATTATATTAATAAATGTAACAAAATACATTAAATGGAGAAAAAATACATCACAATTAATGCGGTTGAGTACATGTGTCAGCAATGATTGGACAATGTTTCCTGATCAGGGACCCAACATAACTCGCACTTTCTTAGTACTTTTTCTATGGTATCCATTTATGTTCTAATGCACTTACTCTTTGGACGACATTTCTTGACTCTCCGCATTTGAGAATTGTGACACACCCTAACATCTTCATATTTGAGCCAATATCCTTTGTTTGGTATAAGTTTTAATGTTTCGTTGTAGACTTTTAGTATTGTTTCCACCTTGTACACATGAGGTATAAGCATCGAAAAATCATACTTTATGCTAGAACATGTTACTATCACATATCTTGTTCATATTCTAGGACAAATTAGTAAGTATTAATCAGGGTTATGTTTGACAAAAAATAATAGTAAATGCATCTAGTAAATTGAAAATGACTTATATTAAAGGATACATTTTTTTTTATCAATGGGTGCTTATAATCAGGGGCATAAGTAGTAGTTATTGTTGTTGTTACTAATCAAAAACTGATTTTTAATAAATGGTTTTATGATGATGGATAATTTTTCTAGAAATAATAAATGTGTTAAAAGTTGTTATAGTTATTTCTTTTAGAAGATTAAAGTTATGATTTTTATGAGACAATTGTGTGGAGGTTGTGTTGATTTATAAAATAATAATAATAATAATAATAATAATAATAATAATAATAATAATTTGGTTGTTTTAAGATAATTTGTCTAAATCTTAAACTGAACCAAAACATTAGTTGAGTAGGAGTTAATAGTTGAAAGACAATTGAATACTTAGTTAAATATTACTTATTTGAATGTGTGAACCGAGTTGAACAAGAGTTTGTGGCGTATAATTCTAGAGACAATTTTGGTAACGGTAAGGACATCACTCCATTTGTTTTCCTACTTGAATTATATGTGATATAAATGCATTGTGATGTTATGTATTGGTTCTATTTGTGTGTTATCTTCAAAATATGTTTATGAGTGATATTTTGAGATTAAGTAATTTGCGTATTTTAATTGGTAACGGATGGTTATTCAAGATGATGACTTTGTGTCTAAGCTAGATTGGTTTAGGACAAGGTTGAATGATTTTGGACGCTATGGTTGAGTGATCTATTTTGTTACTAACTAAGGTGATGACATTCATGCATGCATTGGTGACCCTGGATCTAGTCGTGAGTACGCGACAATTCTTTGAAAAGATAATGTGATTCGGAAAAATATTCAACGGTGGAATACTTAACATGAAACTTTAAAGAGCATTCGTCCAACAGTGGGACATTGTCCAATGGTGAGACTTTTTTTTCTACGCGGTGGTGATATTCTGGAATCATGCATTCACATATAGTCGAACAAATAGGATTTGTGCATTTTGGTTGATTTGTATCTTTGGTGCTTTGTGATTATAATTGTTAAATGAAGTATATGATTTAATTATATTTTTGCTATAATAAATATATATGCATGCTTATTTGCTCTGTTTTTATTATTTGAAGATAACCCTTACATTTGACAGGACGTCACATATAGTGTTACTTGAGCGAATAAATGAGTATTGAAGATAATCTTATAAAAAAACGATTTTGTCTTCTTACGTTTAGAATTTCATTAGTTAATGCCTCTAAAAAGCGAGATATTGCATGTGGTATCAAAGCAGTTCGACAATGGGAGTATTATAAAAATATATGCTAAAGGTATTTATAGTCTCTTTGACCTTAATCTATTCATTTAAAAATAATTGAGCTATTTGATCATTTCACAAAGAAAAATGTATAAATGAAAGAGATAAAATATTACTTTTATCAAATTATCCTTGGTATTAACACATTATAAATGTCATAAATACATAGTAAAAAATATTGCATTAAAAATAATGCAAATATTATTAATTAAAGAGTACAATTGGAAAAAGGTGCATGTAAATTGAAATTGTCAATTATTTTAAGAATTTTTTTTACAAACGAGTCAATTATTTTGAAACGGAAAGAGTACAAAACAAGCATTTGCATTGGTTCATAAATATTGGAGAGTCCCGGGGAGCACCAACAACATCATTGGGCTAATGAATAGGACTATCAAGAGTCGGACGTTAATGCAATGGCATGATGTCAAGTTCTATAATATTGATACTTTTGATCAAAGGTATATCTATATATTTGACACGTGTCAGTGTCAGACACCTATTCGTTATTAACATATTAAATATATTCAATTTTAATTTATTTATTTTATTGGTATCAACTATCAATTTCAAATTGAATGTACTTCAAAGATTATGTGTTTGTTTTAGAGCTTGCTTTACTTTTCATTGCAAAAATTTATTCTCCCCCTTCCTTTGTCATCTATTTGCAGAAAATTTAAAGCACGAGTTTCCTTTTTTCTCAATGATATAGTACTTCGCAGCACAATCCAATTCCCAAGGCACCAAAACTAGAGTTTGGTTATCCTTACAACCTTTTTTCTCTCTTTCTATGCAATTTAGTAAAGACAAAGCTAAAGACAAAAAGAAAACAAATCATGTTTATTATTAATCTAATCGTCCAACTTGCAGTCTTTTATGCAGCTTCTCCTTGACCTCACTAAAATTTGAGAGATAATATTATTCAAATGGATATGGCAATCTCCTTCTCTTTCTTTTATTTTCAAATGTGTTTGAAAATATAGTGTGTTCGAAAATCAAGGTGAAAAATTCAATTAGAGTTGGTCTGATGATAACGCTATTAAAGCAACTGTTGTAAATCTCTACAAAAAACAAAATTTTTACTTATTAAAATATCTAAAAAAAATTGTTAATAAAAAGGTCTTAGATTTTAATATTTTTAAATCTAAAATATATAAATTTTTTCTAAATTTAATATTGTCTTAACAATGTTAAATCAATTGAAAAAGAAATATTACATAACATCAATTATATTAATTTAGTGATGTCGTGTTAAAATTTAGAAAATTTTCTTTAAGTCTCATATTAAAATTCGCTTTAGGTCTCCACATGTGTTGGGCCAGCTCTACCCATAGTTCATGCAATTTGGGCTACTGCACGTGACAAAGCTCCAAAATATTATATATTATCAACGTTTACAAATAATTAGATATTTTACAATGATCCAACGACTGAATATAATGTTTCACCTATATTAGATCATGGGATAAATATAGATATTCCAACATGCCTACTTCAATAAATTATTCAACTCTAATACTCCAAATGTAATTTACCTAGGTTGTTTTTTGCATTTTAACATTCTTTATTTGAAACAAAAATTTAACGTGTACTTAAAATTTGTACAAATATTTTTACATATTAGTGCATAATTATTAAATTCAAAAATAAATTACCCTTTCATGAATTAAAGAATGTTCAAATTTTTAAGTATCAATAAAATGAGTAATTATTGTCACAATAATAAAATGGCTAATTAGGTGGGGACAGCTAATACTTAATGCTTATTGATTAAGTAGTTTTAATGATAGTATTTGCTTTATTATTATTATATGATGAAGAAAAAAGGTAGGACTAATTAAGGAATCTTGACTTAAGGACGAGGAGAGAAAAACAGCAGTTAGTAAGTTGGTAGAATAAAGTGTATTTATTGGCTGCAAACTTTATTATGATGAGAAGATTGAAAATGGAATGAGGTGTTGTGGGGATAGGGGAGAGGCATTCTGGAACCCACAAAATTGACACATGGCACATGGATTGCAAAATCAATAATCAATAGAAGCCACATAAAAGCCTATCAAGGAAAATGTTTTCATCCTTATGAAATTTTCAATTGCAACAAGATATATTCAGATAATTTGGACCCACCAAAAATAAAATACACACTAGAGTATGTGTGAGACTGTAATTTTGGAAATATGCTATAAATTTTTATTCTTGTTTCATCTTAGCTTCATATGAGTTGTAAAATAAATAATTTGTGTAGTCGATTTTATGGTGCAATCAGTTACAAATTCTCTAATAAAGAAAATAATTTAATAAAGTCAACTTTATAGGATCTTATATCAAATGACCCGGGTGTTCTAAGAACAAGCCGGTTAAAAAAAGCATTCGGACATATAAAAGTCTTAATTATGATACATCACATAAATAACAAATAAACTTAATTAAAAATTATTGAAAACCTTTTAGTTTATATATATATATATATATATATATATATATATATATATATATAACAAATATTATGCTATGCGTTTTCAAACCCAAATATATTATACTAGTATGAGTTGATTGAGTATTATCGGTTCAAATATTTTAGAGGTTATGGTTTAATTTTAAAAATTGAGTCTCTAATACTTTTAAAAAAAACTTAAATTATTTTGGAGGCTCTGATGTAAGTATTTTTGGACTCTAATATTCTTTTAAAAAAATTAGACCATGTGTTGTTAATTTTGTTGCACACCCAATGACCCAAATGGTCGGCTCTAATGGGATGCATCTAAAGAAAAATGATTATAATGATATGCATATTTGCAATATTTTATAAATAATTTTCCCTAACTAGAACATAGACTCATTTGATAGATAAAAACCTGGTCCATTATTAGATAATATTTATAATTACGTGTTGACTGCAAGTCTAATTGTCATATAGCATGATCCTATTTCACATGAATAATTCCTATCACGTACAATTTAGCTTACATTACTCAACATTTACTTAATTTTTAATCTTACAGTACGATTTCTCTACACCCTCATATGTATAAAGTTAAATATGCACTAGCAGCTATTTGCAAGATTGTGTACATTTATGAATGTCTCTACATTCAAGTATCCCCGACTCTGTACACAAAGCTGGTCTTCTAAGCGCACGTTTGGTCATGCAGTGTGGTAAAACAAATCACGACGAATAAACTACATTAACGTGGAAACTATGTTTTGTTGCTTATGGTATTCACGGTGAGGTGAGAAGAGCATCGGGACGCAAGAAAGTCTTACCAAACGCATGTTAAGTTCGTTACAAGCTGGTCTAAGGGGTCATTTTACTTGGTGATAAGCTTTCCTATTCCTAACATGACTTCAGATATACACATTTGAAAAATACACAAATTTTGTGTCTGTCTAAAAGTATACTTAAGACAAACTATGTGTCCAAAATTACATGTGTGGAATTATTAGAAACATGGCATTAGCCTCTTTATTTACTGCATTTCCAAGTTGAAGACAAAAGTGCACACTGTTGGGGTTCTTGGTTTGATTATGACAATACAATGACATGCCTTAAAGAGAGACACAGCATGATCCGTTCGTGTGAGTTATTATACTGCAAAATTGCATTACAGGAAACAGTTAATGTTCCAAGTTTCACTATTACAATTTACTTACAAAGTAAAATACTAAAACTGGCAAAGAACAGAAGGGTAAAACAAGGTGCTCTGCATCACAAGTATTTGGTCAAGGCCGTGAACGTGTGAATCCAGAAGTAGAAATCTCAAGTATAACTTTTTTTATGTTACAATATTAAAGGAGAGAACAGAAGGTTAAAGTGAAAACATGAGGATAAAGTTACTACAAACCTTTCATAATGTATAAGATTCAACAGTAACACTAGTGACTGCATTAAAGAACCCTTGCCACCTACACTATTGCCAACAGTGAAAGACTATTATCAAGGACTTCAATCTTGTTTGATTAGCTTTTAGTATATAGGAGCATCTCTATTGACATAAATTTATGATCCTTCACTAATAAAAACGTTTTTTTTTTTTACCATATAGATGGAATATTGTCAAATAGCTGCTAAAACATAGCAGAATTTAATCGAACTGCTATTACCATGCTACCTGTGGTTTAACACAAAATGTTGTCAAATAGTGACTATTGCAACGCTGTAGTGCTATTGCATAGTGAAATTTGAACAAACTATTATTTTCTACGATTTACAACTGGCAACACTGTAATGGATGTTTGTATAGAAGTTATATGAGAGAGCATATGAAAAAATTGAAATGTAGAAGCTAACTTCAACTTATGACAAGCTGATGATGTAAAAAATTGGTTAAATAAGAGTTTTGAATATTTCTATTTTCAGAAGTGCTTCTTGTGAAGTTTACCCACAGAGGCTCTATATCAATTTTACAAGTGGACAAGATTTGCTAACCTATTCCTCAACTTCAACTTCACTACACTTCCAGTAGTAACTACTGAGAATCATTGGAACTTTGTTCTTCATTCGTGCTGCTCAATTCGGCGTCGTTTGTGCGAGTCTCTACCGATAAATTTGATAAACTAGACTGATCGGCGCTTTTGTTTTCAGTATCCTTTTCAGTTGAATCTCCCGTAAAGGATTTGATGGCAAGCTGGCCAGAATAAAGGAATAGGCCAAGGGAATTTAGGCCAAAAATAAATGTTGCAAGGTAGGTCAAGCCATTTATGATTGTCCTGTGAAAATTTGTCAGATTGTTATCAGGTGTTTCGAAAAAAAGAATGGTAACACCCGAGATAGAAAAAAAGAATGGTAACACCCGAGATAGATAAGATATCGAAGCTACCTTACAGTGATTGTTATCTGGCGGGCCTGAAAAGCATACCATCATAATGTTAGAGTATGGTGCAAGCAAGAAAAATAAATGAGTATCAATGCATGAATAGCTGTTGTGTAGTTTTTTTCTTCTACAAATTCAATAAATTGCTTTTGTTTTTTATTAGTACTATGTATGTGACAAAAAAAAGAATTTTATGAAGGACACAACAATACAAGGTTGCCACATAAGCATCTCACTTGTCAGTGCCAGATCATCCAAATTCAGTTATTCAGCCCTAAATACATAGGTGCAGAAAATATCAGTTATTTTGAAAACTGGGTGACCTAAATAGTAGATTTAGAAATAGGGGTATTAAAATTGTGAATGAAGCAAAATAGAAACTAAAATTGTATTTAAGCCTAGCTATTTTTTCGCTTTTAATATCTTACACTTTCTGCTTACTTGTCTAGTAATCAAAATGTAACTGTCATAGCAACGCAAAATTGGTATTGTCATACTTAATACAATCGATAGGGCACAATTATATGCTATAGCAGCAAAAGATCTTGTGCTCTAAAAATAAAATGCACAAGTTAGTCCCTGCATATAGATGCGTACAGAGACATATAACACCTTGTGATGAGCATAACATAACAGGCACAATTGCAAAAGCTTATTTCCCTTCAAACAAATAATCTTATGGTAAATTTGTATATTTACTCCAGCTATAAGCATCGAAAATTGAATTTTCTATGCAGTCCAGGAATGCATTCAAATAAAAGAACAGTGTCTACATTTTAGATATTTTTTTCCATTTAATATCTAACCCTTTCTGCTTACTTGTGTAGTTATGACAATCAAAACATTTAAAATAGACTCACATGATTGGTAAAATCTTTAATTCCAACCTAGGAATGGATTGCCTCATGAATTAATATCTGCAATTGTTGAATTTCAGTGCAAATGAATAGTCTAATCATTGCAGTTTAGTGGGATTTTGATTGGGTGCAGTGTGACTGCATGCAGTCAGCCACATCTAGATCGTCCGATGAAGATGAAACATTTCAAATTTTAATGCAGAATTCGATTTTTAATCTAAAATACCGAGCATAAAAGATGAACCGTCCAATCTTGATCGAACAGTCTAAATGTGGCTGACTGCATGCAGACATGGTCTTGTGACTGCACACAACTCAAATCCAGTTTAGTGCTCAGTATTCAAAGGGCTCATCAACGAAAGACACGGGATAACAACGAATTAATACAATTCAACATTAAATAGGCATGCAACATAAACAGTGTTGCAAACTTCAGATTATGTCAGTACACCAAGCAACAATGACTACTAAAGGGTGAAACATTGGTAGTTCAAAGATTAACATTTTGATCAACTATATCCAAGGCAACGAGCTTGATTGGTAAAAGGATAACAAAAGTATATATATATTTGAAGTAACTGTTTGGAGTCTCAATTTCAAAATTGAAATTAAAAGAAGTATGATCAGCCACCAGAGGAAAAAAAGTTCAAAATAATTACTTAAGCTTAGTAACCAACAAAATTATCAAGAGATGAAACACACACCCATTATAAGATTGTCATTATTACAATTAAGATGAGTAACTAACATTAACAACACTCCAATAAGTCCTAATTGTTTGACCTTTTTCCCTGGTTCAATTAATCACAGAAAACAGCCTTATCTGATTCCAATTAACATGCTGTGCAACAAAAAGAACAAATACAAATAAAAGGACATGAGAAGATGATACATACAGAGAAATCATCTGAAATAGATTGCCGGTTCAGAGCTTCCTCGATGGTAGAGGCAAACTTATACAAAATAAGAGATATAACGCCTGCTGATATTGCTCCAAGAAATGCCTGAACAGGTGAAGGTGAACCCTTAGCATCTATTGAAGCAGACCCCATAGCTTTCAAGGTGTCCAGTGCTTCTTCCTTAACTGACTTCTCTCCCGAAGACCTGAATTGCTAAAACCACAAAAAAAAAAACACCTTTCAATGAATACGCAAATTTATCACAGTAGCACATATCACTGTAAAACTTAAACACAAACAGCACCACAACAAAACAATTCAACAAATCAAATTCTTTACTTTTTCACTAAAGATTCATGCTTTAGACTCATTTATCACCTTGCATTTTTAATGAAAAGGATAATTAGGTAAATTATATTAGGACAAATTGAAATCCAAGAGAGGCAGCAGCAATGTTATAAATTGTGGTGCCAGCATCATGATCCTTGATATATTAAGGAAAACTGCAATCTAATACAACTAACGTAGCCACAACTATAGTCATAAAGTTGTTGCAAAGACACAAAAAACCTTACTTTGCAGTCACAATCATCGCGCAGCCTATTTCAAAAACAGAAACTATTCATTTTAACCAATCATTCTCTCCTATTTGGTCCCTAGGGAAAATTGTTCCATTAAGTGAAGAAATCATCCCAATTATGAGAACATGAAATAGTGGAGTGGCAATTATTATAATATACATAGGATATAACGAAATAGGATTAATAATTGAATGAAGTAAGATTGATGGAAAAGGGAAAGAACCGTTTGTTTGAGACGTTTAGCTCTGCGGCGGAGGGAGCGAAAGAGGAGGACGGAGATGGCACCGGTGAGAAGAACACTGGAAGCGACTTGAATGGGAGAAGGATCGTCGGTGAAGGAGAGAAGAGAAGGAGTTGAAGAAAATGGGAGTTCGATGGGTCCCTCTGTTTCTGGTATTGTTGTGGTGGTGAGTTCGGCGAGGTGGGTGAGCCATGTCGGAGATGGAGTTGAAGGAGGAATAGCGGAAATTGAAAAGGAAGTGGGTTTGCGGAGAGAGTGATTGTGGTAGTGAGTTAGTAATGGGATTGGATTTGAGAAGAGAAGGTGGTGGCACTGTGATTGCAACATTGGATTAGATATATATTCTTTTTAATTTTATATCATAAGATGGAGCTATTTTTGAAGAATGAAGTTTTCTGTTCCATAAATATCTTGTGTTGTGGATTTCTGTGTGCCTTTTGGTGGGAAAAACAAACACCACCAACCATATCTATTCTTCCGCTTATCTTTTTTTTTTCCTTCTTTATTTTCAAATGGGCTGTGTTGGCAGACCGACCAGAATATTTGACAAATTTACTTACTACCCCTCAAATTATACTTCTTACCCCCCCACAACTGATTATCAAATTTATTACAAGAGTGTTTGCCAGAACAGTGTTTTATTTTGATTTTAAAAAGAATTTTTTTATCTAATTTGATTTTAATTGATTTTGAATATGAATGAGTATACACTATTATGGCATTTTTTGAATTTTAATCTGTTGATATTTTGGTATAATCAAACTTAAAATTTGTCGGTGCATATTTGAGTTTTTTGAAATTCTCATAAATTCAAATTCAAGTATCAAAACCTATTTTTATTTTGATAAGTTTGAGTTTGCCGTGATAAAAAATTTCCACTTGATTCTTGTGTTTCAACAAACTTGTACAAAATGATTTTTTAAATTTGCTTTTTAGTTATTATTTAAAATGATTTAGGGTAATTTAGGTAATTCATGCATGTTTGTAGGATAGGAATATAATTTAAGGATAGGAGGTAAATTTCTCTAGAATATATATATATATATATATATATATATATATATATGACAGCATTGCTTTTAGAATTATTAAAGGAATCCGATTATTTGTGACATCCACATTATCACTAAAGGATTCGCCGACAATAACATGTGATTACTTTTGACTAAGAAATTAATTATCAGGCCAGCTCGCCTCTATGGATAAGGCCGACAAGAATTAAAGCAACTATTATTTCAGCTTTTACTATTGTCGTGTTGTAATTATTAAAATTCTGAATCATGTAAGGGCAAAAATGTAAAGTTGCTCGAGGATAATTTAGTATTTTCAGTCGTCCCTTATGCCTATAAAAGGGAATGATTTCTTCATTGTAAAAACACGCTTGTACTATCCATAATTTGAAAATCAAATAACATAAACACTTTATCACTTGCGAACCTGCTATTCTCATATTCTCTGAGAAAAATAATTGTAAGTTTTTTAATCATGAATCTTGCTTATTTTCATTTTGTTTTTCAAATCGTTTTCTTAATAACAACTAATTTAGATTGGATTCTTGATGATATAGCAATCTACTCACATCAATCTTTATGGATTGATTTTTACTTTGATATTTTCCGTTGCTCTTACCTTCTTTATCATAAAAATTGTATTTCTTTCATTTATTTATAATTACTTGATATCTTCTTTATTATTAAATTACACTTATTCTTTATTATTAAATTACACTTATCTGTTTTATCTTTATACTTAATGGCTTTGGTATACTTATGTTTATTATCATGGTTTACAATCATCTTTATTATGGTATCAGAGCCTTGTTATAAGACTCTGAGGATTTGAATTATATTTCTTATGTTCTAAACTTATGTTTTTAAAATCTTAATCATCAAAACGTTGGTCAGCTGTGGTTGGTTCTGTTGGTAAGCCGTAAAGCCCAAGAGTGAGGTAGGTGTTCCCAGAATATATATCAGTGGTCCCGTGAGAAGAGAAAGATTTTGAAACCTTAAGTTTAAACTATAGAAATATGACCCAATTCCTTAGAGCTTTGAGCGAGCTAGGATCCAGAAGAAGAGATAAAACCATGATACCTTCTACTTCATTATCTATAGAAGAATTAAACCATAGAGATAACCAAGACGATTATCAAAACAAAGAGTTACAAATAGCAGAAATAGAAAATAAATTACAAAACTGGAATATGTCTGATATTAAATATAAAGAAATATATAAAACTAGTACGTTTGACAAATTTAGATCTTAGGAAATTAGTCATACATTAGAATCTTCTAAATCAATAGTAGAACATCATGAAACTATTAACTTATTAAATGAAGAAATAATTGATAGTCATATTAAACAAGGATTTCATTATATTCACTTAGGATTAACACAAGTTGCTGTTAAACCATTACATAAGTTAGGACTAAATACTCCCATATTATTAGTATTACGTGATAATAGAATTAAAAGATTTAATGAATCCATTATTGCTATATTAGAATCAAATTTAAACGATAGTCCTGTTTATTTTAATTGTTATCCAAATTACTCTATGAATTTAGAAAATAGTTTTACTAAAAGGTCTTTAGTTATTAATATTCAATGTATGGATGATTTATTTTATGAAGGAGTAGCTAATACCGATATATATTATAGAATCAAATATAAAGTTTCAAATATAAATTATAATTTTAAAGCATTAAGAAGTACACCTAGAAATGAAACAGTAATTATTGAAGCAAATATAAAACGTTCTAATATTACAACCCCTAAAAAACTAAAGGTTTCTGATATTATTGCTAAACTACCAGAAGAATGGGTATTAAAAGAAATTATGCCAACACCTAGAATAGAGTCTAGAAAACCTAGACAATTTATTTTAGAAGAGGATGGCAGTATAAGAATTAGAATGAATCGAGGTCAATCTTTTGTAACTGATAAATCATTAAAATATTTATCTGAAACAAGTTCTAGAAAATCAGTAGATTCAACATCTACCATTAATATTAACTTAATAGGAGTGGATTTCGTACCCTCAATACCTCAACCATTATATGAGCCTTGCCCAGATTGCCAAGGATCAGAGTCACCAGAGATGTCACCAACAGCATCTCAGGTATTAGGAGTAATTGAATTAGAAGAAGAATTTGAAATGGATAAAGTCCGGTTAAGAGAAGATTTCGATGCTGATTATAATACAACTAAAAGAAAGTGGTATTTTAATACTTTCTCAAAAGAAATGACAAGTGATTATAGAGAAAAATATTATGAATATCTTAAAGAAATCAGATTAAATATTTATTTCTTTAACTGGTTTGAAGAGTATTGTTTAAAAAATAAGATAGAAAACCCTTTTATTAGAAATAATCACATAAATGTTAATACTAAAATAAGTAATAAATGGAAGACTATAGATGATAAAATAATAGAATCTATACACCCTCCATTATAAGCAATAAAAATAGAAAAGAATGGAGTTATGTTCGAAGCTTCACCCTTTAAAACCATTAAGCATCCGAATCATGAAAATAAAGAAATAGGAAGAGTTCAAACTCAATTAAACTTTAGTAATCAATTATTACATACTATGGCTGAACAATTAGATAGAGTAGAATTACAAGTAAGTAAAAATCAACCCTGTACGTCTAGTGAAGTTAATTCATATAAAGATTACAAACTAGATCCCAAAAGACCTATTTATTGCTCAATTGGTAGTGGGACTGTGTGGAGGCGGTACTTATCCCCTAGGTACCGGACTCGAATCCCACGGAAGGCAAAAACTCACTATTTCCACCGGGTGGTTAGGGGGAGTGAGAAGATCGTGAGGTAGTATCGCCGGTAACGGTAATGGCCGGGGTGGAAATAACGAGTTTTTGCCTTCCGTGGGATTCGAGTCCGGTACCTAGGGGATAAGTACCGCCTCCACACAGTCCCACTACCAATTAAGCAAAGGGGGGACGAGAAGGTCGTGAGGTAGCATCGCCGATAACGGTAAGGGTCGGGGTGTTACATAAAAAATTGTACCTGAAAAAGAATTAAAAGAAGCAAAGTTAAAAAAATAACTCAGATGAATTAATAGAACAATTAAAAAGGTTAACTATCACAAATAATTAATGTATTATCACAAGACCCTAATGAGTTGGAAATTAATAAAATTAAAAATATGATGAATTAATAGAACAATTAAAAAGGTTAACTATCACAAATAATTAATGTATTATCACAAGACCCTAATGAGTTGGAAATTAATAAAATTAAAAATATGAAAAATACTGGTTACCTAGGAAAAACTAGAAATTATTATCCTAGACCTAACTACCTATAGTAGAGATTCTATTATTGAATGGAACATAGATGGACATAGCGAACAAAACATATTAAATATTATTCAAGCCATGACTATGGCAGCCACTGCCTTTAAAACATCAGGAAAAAATACTGATAAAAAGGTGGCCTTACTATTAATCACTGGATTTACTGGTCAATTAAAAGGGTGGTGAGATAATATAGTTACTGAGGAAGAAAAAACTATGATATTAACAACAAAATATTATTCAAGCCATGACTATGGCAGCCACTGCCTTTAAAACATCAGGAAAAAATACTGATAAAAAGGTGGCCTTACTATTAATCACTGGATTTAAAAAATACTGATAAAAAGGTGGTCTTACTATTAATCACTGGATTTACTGGTCAATTAAAAGGGTGGTGGGATAATATAGTTACTGAGGAAGAAAAAACTATGATATTAACAGCAGTTAAAGTAGATAATAATGGAATATCAATGGAAGAGGACTCAGTAAATACCCTATTATATGCTATTACAAAAGCCTTTGTAGGAGACCCATTACAATTACAAGAAAAAGCTGCTGAACAATTAATCAATCTTCATTGCCCTTCCATGTCTGATTATAGATGGTATAAAGATATGTTTATGTCCAAATTATATATGAGACCAGATAGAAATGCGGATTATTGGAAAGAAACATTTTTAGCAGGATTACCTAAATTATTTAGTGAAAAAGATAAAATGACTATTAAATCAAAATTTAATGGAATAATTCCTTATGGAACATTAACCTTAGGACAAATATCGAATTACGTAGTAGAAACTGGAATAGGGATATGCACAGATTTTAAAATACATAATAAAATTAGATCAGAAGCGGCACAAAGTAGAAAAGAATTAGGATCTTTTTGTGAACAATTCGGAATAGAGACAATTAAAGCTCCCAGTAAAACTATAAAGAAAAAATATCCCAAACAAACATTTAAATATTACAAGAAAAGAAAAAATTATAATAATAATTACACCCCAAAAGAACCAATAAAGAAAACACAAAAAATTAAAAAACCTAAACAAAAAAACCTTTAATAAACAAGAAATTAAATGTTTTAAATCTGGAAGACTAGGACATTATGCAAAAAATTGTAGAGTAAAATAAAAAATTAATGAAATCAGTAAATTAGAAATACAAAAAGAATTAAAAGAAAGTCTTATTAACATCCTAGAAGAAATTATGTTTAATGATGAATCCTCTAGTTCTTCAGAAGAATCATCTTATGAAGAAGAATATGTTAATAATATATCAGAAAAATCGTAAACATAAGAGAGTTCAGAAGATGGTTATTGTTTAGGACCAGAATTATGTAACTGTAATGATTGCATTAAGAGAGTTAATATGATAACTACAGATCAAGAAGGTATCCTAATAGAAATATTAGAAAAAATGCCGGATTCGAATCAAAAAAGAGAAATGTATGATTCAAATACAAGGAATTATAGAAAAAGAACAATTAGAAAAAGAAATAGTTCATAAAGTAGAATTTAAAGAAATAATGAATAGATTTAAACCCACTATTACTCAACCAATTACTATTAAAGACTTGCAAAATGAAATTACTTCTATAAAACAAGAAATTCAATCATTAAAACAAAATGATTTAGTATTAGATATGAAGTACTTAGAATTAAAAGGAAAAAGTATATTAGAACAACATAAGTCAGAAAGTAATAATAATAATAATGATATAAAAGAAAAAGAACCTTATTTATTTTTGTTAAATAAAATAATTATACATAAATGGTACTGCCCAATAACAATAATTATTAAAAATCAAAAATTTAATTTTATTGCATTATTTGATTCTGGTGCAGATTCTAATTGTATTCAAGAAGGATTAATACCCACTAAATATTACGAAAAAAACCTTAGAAAAATCAAGCGGAGCCAATGGTTCTAGATTAGGAGTTACTTATAAATTACCTGATGCAAAGATATGTAAAAATGAAATTTGTTATCATAATTCATTTCTATTAGTAAAAGATATTAGAGAAAGTGTAATTATAGGAAATCCTTTCTTAACATTACTATACCCATTCACGGTATCACATGAAGGTCTTACTACAAAAGCATTAGGAAAAACAATAAAATTTGAATTTGTTCAACAACCAAAAATTAAAGAGTTAAATATGTTACAAGAAGCATCCACATCTAGACATCTAGACTTAATAACATTAGTTTAATTCCTCAAAAGAAGAAACAAATAGCAATGATAAATAAAGAAATTCATTATAAAAGAATAGAAGAACAATTACAAAATAAAATCTTACAAGATAAAATAAAAAAATTATAAGATAAATTTGAAAGAGAAATATGTACAGATCACCCTAATGCTTTCTAGACAAGAAAGAAGCAGGTGATCTCACTTCCTTATGAACCTAGTTTTAATGAAAGAAATATTCCCACTAAGGCAAGACCAATACAAATGAATCAACAATATTTAGAATATTGTAAAAAGGAAATACAAGAATACTTAAATAAAGGATTAATAAGACCCAGTAAGTCTCCTTGGGGTTGTGCAGGATTCTATGTAATGAATTCAGCAGAATTAAAAAAAGGAGCACCCAGATTAGTTATTAATTATAAACCACTAAATAAAGTATTACAATAGATTATATATCCAATACCTAATAAAAAAGATTTAGTAAGTAGATTACACAGTCATCAGTATTCTCTAAATTCGACATGAAATCAGGATATTACCAAATACAAATAGAAGAAAAGGATAAATATAAAACAGTCTTTGCAGTACCCTTTGGACATTACGAATGGAATGTCATGCCTTTCGGATTAAAAAATGCACCCAATGAATTCCAAAACATTATGAATGACATTTTTAATAATTACCAACACTTTACTATTGTATATTTAGATGATGTATTAGTATTTTCAAAAAATATTAATCAACACTTTGAACATTTAGAAAAATTCTTTAATATTATTAAAGAAAATGGATTAGTAGTGTCAAACAAGAAAATGAAATTATTTCAGGATAATATTAGATTTTTAGGATTCAATATTTATCAAGGAACAATTACACCAATTAGTAGATCAATAGAATTTGGAGAAAAATTTCCTAATGAATTAAAAGATAAAACTCAATTACAAAGATTCTTAGGATGTGTAAATTATGTAGCAGACTTTATTCCCAACCTTAGGATTATATGTTCACCTTTATTTAAAAGATTAAGAAAAAATCCACCTAAAACAAATAATTAAACAATTACCTTGCTTAGGAATTCCAGACCTTGAAGCCCTATTAATAGTAGAGACTGACTCATCAGAATTAGGTTATGGAGGAGTGTTAAAACAAAAATTACCAGAAAACCAAAAAGAGCAAGTAGTGAGATATTACTCTGGAATATGGAACACAGCCCAATTAAAATATAGCACTGTTAAAAAGGAAATTTTGGCAATTGTTTTATGCATTACAAAATTTCAAGATGACTTATTTTCGAAGAAATTTTTATTAAAAACTGACGGTAAAGCAGCGAAAGATGTTTTGCAAAAAGATGTTAAAAACTTAGTTTCTAAACATATTTTTGCCAGATGACAATCTTTACTTTCTTGTTTTAATTTCGAAATAGAACATATTAAAGGAGAGAAAAATTCATTACTAGATTTTCTTACAAGATAATTTTTACAGAAAAAAACAACGAGTCATAAAGATAAGTACGGACCCCCAATTACCGAAGAAAAAATTACAAAAACACCTACTATCAAACAGGTATTACAAACTCCTTCTTCTTCTTCCCAATTACCAACCCAAAACAGATTTACTTCATTAACCCCACTAGCATTACCAACCTTTTAATCTCACCATTACAATTTGCCCTAAATACACCATCTCAATTAAATACTCCAACCCAAAAAACACAAAAATTATCCTATTACACACCCATAGTAATTTAAATTGTCCATTTGTAGAAAAGGAATACAAGAAGATACTCTTTCTTGTAGAACCTGAATACTCATTAAATAAATCATTACTTCAGATTGTTTCTCATTACTATCCTCGCGGATTTCATTATTTACCAGTTACCCCAGAAAAAACAAGATTGTTCTATGAGTTTGTTTTAGTTGATACTAATTCAATAGAAGTAACTCATACATATAACGAGAATGATAAACAAAAAATTATTTTTTCAAAATTCAAAATATTAAAGGTATTATCACCAACAGACTGGAAAAATCATCCTTCAGTATTAAAGAAATTTTCCAGAAGATTTACTCCTCAAGAATCTTCGTATTATGATTATATGGAAGCATGGACAAACATGTTTTTACAAGAACCCTTTGAAAATTCCTGGTTCATTTGGTTTAAAAAGGATATTTCATTACAGTTCTCATTTTGGTTTATTAAATGGTTCAACGAATGGGGACCTGAACCAGAAATTTATCCAGAATTTGTTGATCAACATTCTAAGAATTCATTAAAGAAACTAATTTTCCTGACCATATGAAAATATTATTGTTTCATGCAAGCTTTGGAATTTCATGGATTACCTCATGGACATATTAAAAAGAATTATCAATTCCTGATTCCAACATTAATTGGGTGTTCAGAGTTATAAAAATAAAATGGTGGAATAAATTTAATCCCGAATTATTAAAGGACTCTACCCTCCAAGAATGGTTTAGGAGAAATCCTAAAAATTCCTTATTAAACCAAAAGACGACATTAAAGAAGGACAAATTCTTAGCAGAAAAATCCAATGAAGACTCGGAAGAATCTTCCCAAAGCCTTACTCCACATAATGAAGATGATTGCTATGGCATAGAAGGTATTTGAGTATTATTGGAAAACAAAATGTGACATCATTACTTTTGGAATTATTAAAGGAATCCGGATTATTTGTGACATCCACATTATCACTAAAGGATTCGCCGACAACAACATGTGATTACTTTTGACAAAGAAATGTATTATCAAGCCAGCTCGCCTCTATGGATAAGGCAGACAAGAATTAAAGCAACTTTTGACTATTATTTCAGCTTTTACTATTTAATTTTGTCGTGGTGTAATTATTAAAATTCTGAATCATGTAAGGGAAAAAATGTAAAGTAGCTCGAGGATAATTTAGTATTTTCAGTCGTCCCTTGTGCCTATAAAAGGGAATGATTTCTTCGCTGTAAAAACACGCTTGTACTATCCATAATTTGAAAATCAAATAACATAAACACTTTGTCACTTGTGAACTTGCTATTCCCATATTCTTTGAGAAAAATAATCGTAAGTTTTTTAATCATGAATCTTGCTTATTTTCATTTTGTTTTTCAAATCGTTTTCTTAATAACAACTAAGTTAGATTGGATTCTTGATGATATACCAATCTACTCACATCAATCTTTATGGATTGATTTTTGCTTTGATATTTTCCGTTGCTCTTACCTTCTTTATCATAAAAATTGTATTTCTTTCATTTATTTATAATTACTTGATATCTTCTTTATTATTAAATTACACTTATTTGTTTTATCTTTATACTTAATGGCTTTGGTATACTTATGTTTATTATATATATATATATAACAGTTAGTTTAGGTTAGCCCAACTTCATTTCATCTAGCTAATTTTGTAAGATAGATGTTGGTATTTTTTTTTTTGTATCTTTCTATCGGCAAATGTTAAAATAAATTATCTAAATAATTGAATTTAAGTAGTTAATAAATTTTGGTTAAAATCTATTCAATAGATTAAAATAATTTTTAGTTAGATTTTATTTATCTCTCAACGAAATTAGGATTACTAAAAACTCTTTTTCTTGATAATTAGATAGTTAAAGATTAAAAAATGTAGATTTGACATCATAATTAAATTACTTATTACAAAATAAATACCAAAAATTACTATCACTATCATTGCTGAATAAAAAAGAACATTATGATCATTATTATTTTGGCCAATCTTAGCCAATTGTTACAAAGAATTGATCTATGAAGTGTGATTGAAATAATGAATGCCTCTTTTTGTTCAGCATTCTTGGTGTACATTTGATGCCACAGCTCTAGCCCAAAACTTAATATTCTTTTTCATATCAGCTTTTGACATATTAGTATTTCCACAATTTGGAACAGGAGGAGCACAACAACTTTGCACCAACCATGCCTCTGATAAATAAGGTCCTCTTGCTGCTCTATCTTCCTCACTTTCATCTCTATTTTTCTCTTGCAAACCAGGAATTATGTTAGCTAAACTTGGACTTAAAGCTTCTTTCTCAAATGAGAATCCTAAATCTTTGAACCCTTGAACTTCTTCCAACTCAAGATCACTTAAGCTTCTTCTTATTGTTTTCTTATTTAGAACATCTCTCTTCATTTCCATAATTCCATCTTTGTTTAACCATTCAACTTCAATGTTTTTTGTTGGTCTACATTTTGGAATGCTACAACTCTGTCATTAGTAACACAAAAAATATATAATGAGTTCACTTCAAAAACAACATTCAAATCAATTTTGTTACACTATGGCGTAAAATATACTATTAACAAATTAAAATTATTCATATATATATATATATGACTTAAAAATAATTATATAGTTAATGTTAAATATATAATCTGATAATTGTAATTGATCGAGGATTGATTTAAATTAAATACTATTTTTAAACATAACAAATGAGTATTGACTTTTGTGATAAGGTAGCATTAATTAGCAGCAAGCCATATATGCTGCTTTGTCCCTTTCTTATTCTAATATTATGATTTTTCTTAAATGCTAAAAGCTTTTTGCCCATATTTGTATTAATTGGTTTGTTTTTGGTGCTGGCCACACAATATCAATCTCAAACTCTTGGATGTGACATGGAAAATCTTGTTCATAAATTTTCACCCTCTCTCCCGTTATTAAACTATTTAAATATAATACGTAATCTCTAATCAGTTCAGCCTTTGCAATTAAAAAGTTAAAGATTAAAATGACATATTTTCATATACTTTAATAATTAAATTGACGAATTTTATATACTTTAAAGACTATTAATTATTGTTATATATTTTATAGACTAAATTGAAGAAAAAGTAATAGTAATAATTTAGAGATTAGATTGATGATTTATTTGATATAATAGTTTTAAAAAAAATGCAAAAACAATCTGAGTTGCAACATCAAATATTTGATGTTTCGTATCTACAACGTGACAGTAATTGAAATGTTAAATTACAATTTTTTACAATATCAAAAATCACGATACAATTGTAAATTTAAAACCTATACATTTAAATCATAAATAAATTGTCTAAATATCTTTATAAAAACAAAATGATTATTAAAGTACCTTAGAGGTTCTCCTTGGTGGAAGGTTGTCAATATTGGTAGGTGTTGATGGTTGTTTCCTTGATCTTCCAATTCTAGGATCAATTTCTTGGAATTTTTCCTCTCTCCCTATTGATGGAGGCAAAGAGGGTGTCCTTAGCAATTTACTTTTTCTTCTATTATTACATTCACTTCTATGATGATTATTTCCTTTCATCTTTGCACAATGAGGTTTACCACTTTCTTCTTCTCTCACTCTAATTGGTGGCATAGATGGTGCTCTTTGAATCTTCTTAGGATTAACAAAATCATTAGATGGTAATTTACTTGTTGATACCAAAAAATCTGAATTGATTAGCCTAGTTGAAGGGTAAGGATCAGAGTGACACCTTAACATCTTAGGACTTATATTTAACAAGTTATCAAAAAACCAACACTCCTCAAGAAGATTCATTGCTTCCACTTTTTCATCTTTGCAAAAAGAAGATTCATAAGAGCTATCATTTGGAAGTTCCATGAGTGTTTCCACTTTCCAACTTTTTTCACACCCTTTCATGACTATGTATTATTATGAATTTATATGGTATCTTTTTTGCATCTTGTGCCAATGAATTTGGCTTTAATTAATTGAATGTGGGCACAATTGATGTTTAGTTTTTTTGACTATATTAAAGAATGATGATGAAAACTTTGCTTTCTAGATAAGCCATGTGAGATATGTCACCATGTGCTTTAAGATGTCCTTTATATTATTTTGTAGCCATATGGTCCAAAAAATAAGTGTTGTATTGCATAATAAGAAAATATATTTTTCTTTGGTTTTTATTTGATGAAGAAAAATATAACTTAGATGTTTTACGGCAGCTGCTATATAATGTAAATGTATAATAACTATGTAGACCGTTAGATTTTAAAAGAAAATTTTCTTTTATTCAATCTAACAATTTCTACGTGCTACAACTATTACACTGTACAACTGTTGTAGATATAAAATAAAAAAATACAAAAATACAAGAGATGGATGAGTTTATAGAGGCCAAGTGGGGCTATGTAGCATTGAATCACCAAAACTAGATAATAATTGGTAGGGTAGGCACTATTTCTATGGAACTGGCTCTGTCATGCCAGCACATCCCCATGTGAGGCAGTTTTTGTTTATGCATCCACTTCACATCACAGAACAAGTTAAATTAATTATTGTGTTTGGTACTCTGGCTATATACTATATAGAACAAAAAAGATTATTATTATGTTTGGATGTTAATTATTTTATTTTATTTGAGAATAACATTTTCAAAAAAAATTGGAGAATGAAAGTTTATTATTAATAATGGTGATATTAATGACTAATATACAATTGTCTTATGGAAAATTTGAATTAGACACTTGGAGGTTATAATGTCAAATTCTTAAAGATAATATTTTTTTTTAAAACATTATTAATCTACTGAAATTTATTAGTTTGTGTTCCCGTTAGAATTTTCACTTGAGTGCTCTTATAAATAGAGACATATGTCTCACGAAAAGTTATATTGTGCTCACTATCTTTCACATACTTTTGTCACTTACTTACTTAAGCGTCAAAATGCTTGCAAATATTCCCACCAATTCACCAGAATCGGACTTCGACGCAGCTTCATCGTCACTTTTCTACTTCGGTCACTATGAAAGTTTATTTCAGATGTCTCGCGTAAATAACTCAGTTGGTAAGTTAAAGAACGCTAAATGAATTATAAAAAGAAGGTCATAAGTTCAAATCCGGAGAAACTAATCTAACAACTTATTTACTAACATTTGCCTATAAAAAAGAAAATCTAATTTGAATTAGTTTAGATAAATTCAAATACAAACTTAAACATATTTTTATAAAATAAGGTTAGTTATATAAATGAATTTAATTCATATACTCATAATTACAATTATTTTTTATACTATCAATCATAACCATTTTATCTTTAAAACATGTTGACTTTCACTCTAATTTAAAAGTCATGCAAAGAGTAGTATGTGATTGATTAATATTATAAAAAGTTTTACATCGTGGATATATCAAAAATATTTTCTATTTAAATTAAAAGTTTAATTGTAATTTTGGTCTCTCTATTTTCACCGATTCACGCAATTAGTCTCCCTATTTTAAAAGTCAGACAGTTTTGGTCCCTCCTTCAAATTTTTGAACTAAAAAAATGACGATTTGACATATTTTAAATTATGTGACATGTGATTTCATTCCATAGAACCATCTAGATGTATTAATTATTCATATGTCATTAATTAAATTACAAAAATGAAAATTTTCTAAAGTTGAAAATTAAGTTTTTAGATGGTTTTATTGTGATTTTATGTGTTAATCATTCTATATTATCGTATCATATAGCATGTTATTTAAAACATGTCACATCGTCATTTTTTAGTTAAAAATCAAAATAAAAAACCAAAACTGTTAAAAAATTTAATGGAAAAATCGATTTCATAAATTGATAAAAATAAAATAACTAAAACTACAATTAAGACTAAATTAAATTATTGTTTGTTCATACAATACTTTTAAACTCGTGTTCTCTTAAGACTAAATTAAATTATTGTTTGTCCATACAATACTTTTAAACTCTTGTTCTCTTAAGACTAAATTAAATTATTGTTTTTTCATACAATACTTTGAAACTCTTGTTCTCTTGATGGTGCAATTTGACAGCTAAAGGATATTGCAGACATTAGAGATGAAAGTTGTCATATGATATCTTAGCATGTAATTGAGGAAAACCATTATTCCTTCATATACGGTGCATATGACTTTGGCTTTATTTTTTTCATTGTCACAAGTCACGACGACAAAGTTATTAGCTGTCCAAATATATTGTATTGGTGTTTAGGATCCAAGAATACAGATATATTAAAGAGATGTTTAAGCCTTTAAGGTGTGTGATTGATGTGGGAATTGAAAAATCATGTGACACAAAGGAAAGTAAATTAAAATAAGTTTTTTTTAGCAGTAAATTAAAATGAGTTCTTACGTTTAAAAGTGGGTTATTTTCGCATCTATGTCCCATTATATTTAAAATTCTTTATTATATATATTAAATTAAAATTTATATATTAAATATTTTTTTAGGAGGTCGCATCTCCTTTATACTAGGATAATTTTTTTTTTAGAAGATCGCATTAGCGAGATGCGATGAAATAAAAAATAATAAAATCAAATAAAATATATTTAAAAAAAATGTGGTTGAGTAGATATGTCAAAACAAATAACATGATATATTATTTTAAAAAAATTCTCCTATTTTGCAAATAAATTAGCAATTTAATTTTTTTTTGTTAACAACTCCCTCCTATTTTTCCTCTATATATAATAACAAAATAGAATTTTGTTGCTAATTTATCTGCAAAATAAGAAAAAATTGTTAAAATAATATAACACGTTCTTTGTTTTAGTACAACTATTCAACCGCATTAACTTTGATTTATTTATTTTTTCTATTAAATATACTTTGTTTGATTATATTAATATAATTTTGTTTTTGTAATTATTTTTATTACTTTGTATTTATTAAATTAACAATTATTCATTTATTAAAATAAAAAAATTAAAAGGTCATAAATGGTCACATATCGGGAATACGATCTCCTATTATACTGAGAAAAAATTAACCTTGCAGCCCGAAAATAAAACTTTCTAAATGTCAAAAAAACAAGATATTTTAATATATAAATTTCAATGTATGGTATAACGAAGAATTTTAAATAAAAATAAGATATAAATACAAAATAAGTTTAAAAGTGAATACTCAAATTTAGTATTTAAATATTTAGAATATTTTTTATGTACCCAAAAAAAAATTATTAGGATGAGTCAGAAAACCTAGAATTTTTTTTGTCATAATCATTGGTAGAGTGAGTAAGCATTATCATTGTTTATTTTTTATGCAACAGACGGAGGGGAATCTAATCAAGTCGTTTGCGCCCCTGGTGTGGGCACGAATATGAGTTGCAGCAAATTTTTACCAATGTTGAGAAGCATAGTAGACTCAATAAACTACGACTATATTTAATAAATCTCTAATTATATAAAAGCTATATTGTGCCTTTGATGACTATTTTTTATTGTAAAAGCTCTCACTCTTCATTAAAAAAATTAATGGTAATCATTATTTTGACTTATCTAATAACCATCATATTTGTAAAAAAAAAAAAATATTAACCATCCTAAAATCTTCACAAATTTTACCTAAACTTTTAAATATTTGCACAACTATCAAGTGCTTCTTATTGAGGCTGATTTTTAATATTTAAGGAAAAATTAAAATGAATTTCATTTAAATTTCAATCTCATTTTATCCTAATTATGTTTGAACAAAAATATTGTACATTAAACATTTTAATATGTTTCAGGTGAACAAAATGTTACACATACTTACGTAGTTACGTTTGAAGGTCTACTTTGGCATGATAAGGAGATGAAAGCTCCAATCTTAACCAATGATGATCTTGTGATGCTTGAATTGAGTTTCAATTCAAGAAAAATATTAAACCCTCCTTATTTCAACCAATGCAATGATGCACTATAGAATAATGGCGATTTCTGTTAATTAGATTTCCTAAAAAAATTTATTATTTTTGAAAATTTTCATTATTTATCAGTTATTACAGTTTTTAAAATAAAATAACCAGGATATAAAAATTCCTTCAAATGAAAAACTATTTTAAAAAGCTTTTAAAATAAAATAATTTTATAATTAATTTAAAAAATAATAATTTTCACTGCAACATACAACTACATTTTTTTTTAATCTCTAAAATATAATTTCTAACTAATGAAATACTAAAATCATTTTTTAAAAAATACGTAGCAATTACTAAGGGTGCACACTCTATACTTTGAATAGATTTCAACTTAAGCAATTGGGAAATTCTGACCTAAAATAAAAAAACAATTGGAAATTTCAGTTGACATGGGAAAGCACTCAAAGAAGCTGCATGGGAATTTCCTGTGGTGAAAACTTTATATTGATCTAAGAAAAATTTACATACAACTGCCACCAAAATTTTGCTATAAGCATTCAAAGCCATGAAAACAATAGAGTTTAATCTAAAGGGCCCTTAGTCTTTACTATCAACTCAATGAGAGAACAAAGACACAGTTTCTCAAATTTACAGTGAAGAGGGGCATCCTTTACTGTGTGCATAGGAACTAGGACACCATCTCTGAAAACAAATTTCAAATCAAGCTTCACTGGTTCATTCGTTACCGTATCGTTGCTTACACTTTCATCTTGAGTTGCCGAGTGAGAAACACATTCAGCCGGCACAACATCCTTGCCTCGGTTTTCGGTATTACACTTTATCGGATTCAAACATTCGAGAAGTGTTCCATGCTTTTCATTTCTTGATGTTTTATTAGATAAATCAGTGAAATCTTCTGCCTTGTAATAATTTCTAACTGCTGAAATAAGATCCACAGATAATGAAGAAACAGTATCATGGACATCTTCAATTGTCCAATGGCTTATATTCGACCCCCACCCGCGAACAAGTAATTTGCGTGTCAAATGATACAGACTGCAAATACATTGATGGCAACATTGATACAAGCAAACAACCCCAGATTCGGCTGGACCCTTGTCCTTACTTGAAGAGGCATCGATATCTGTAGTATTCTCATGTTTATCAGATTCAACATCACTTGATTTAATGTTACCAATCTCAACATTCTCTTGTTCATAGGTTGTGTGAAATCCATTTTCAGAAAGGACCGTAGAGCGAGCACATGTGGATATATTCAAGTCTTTCGGCATTCCAAGTTCTTCACCTGCAGCTTCGTGATTTTCAGCAGCTACTGATTCAGAAAGTCCAGATAATACCCCATTCTCCTGAGAGTTGTCATTAATATGCTTATCTGGATAAGGATGGTTAGGTGGAGATCCTTCCGAACTTGCTTCTCGGCCGTCACGATCAGTATCACCTAAATTAACATTTATGTCATTCAACGAAAGGCCCTCGGTTGTTGCGGTAGGAACAACCTTAGGACTTCTCTCCAGTGTCTCCACATCATCACCATCATCAGGAACAACCAAATGACAATCCTCACCTTCAGCTTGGTGGCGGTCTTCACATGTGACATCACTGTTTAAAGACCCAACAGTTTCCGGTAAAACCTTTGCTGCAAGCTCCGGAGAATCCTGATCTAGACTGAAATGGAAGGTATAACTGTTAAGAGACCTATCTCATACAAAAAACATGAAAACAAACATGTCGTAAAATCAAAATACCTCAGCAATGCATAAGCCCAATTGTTGACCATATCTTCCAAATAAGCCACTTGTGATAAAATACGGAGATATTGATATCTGTTTCTACCAGCTTGAATTTTCATATTAATTGTCTCGGTTAAGATCTCAAGAACTTTCCTTATCTCAACAGAAACTTCCCTAACAGATTTATAAACACCTCTGTAAGCTGATAAACCCACAGCAACCAAGCCTCTAACTAAACCAGCACTTTCTTTTGTTTTAGTGCCACCCGAGCTACCAGAAATTACCACCTTTTCTTGTGAATTGTTAGGACGAATTATACAGGAATTGAAAGGCCAGCCTCTCCAAGGTCCACTTACATCAGCACAAGGACCTTCTTTGAGTTTCGACGTGACCCAACAAAGTTCAGAAAAATGAGGGTATAGAAGAATTTGATAGCCAAATGCAGATATTGCCATCAAAAGATTTGATTTTCCTTTAAGTGACCTACTGTTGGGTTGTGGAAGTTTTGTCGAGGATTCGGGAAATTGGACTTCACTCTTCTCATTGGCTGGTTCATTTTCTTTTGTGGGAGTTACCTTATCTTTACAAACTTCAACTGATTCATAGGATCTGTCCCACTTCTGGACACCAATGTGAGCATGAGATCTCTGATGAATCAATTGCACCCGCTGTTCAACTAAATTTCTTAAAAGCTCTATTGCAGATAGATCAATTGCCAATTTGTGATCAAAATTCTCATCAATCTGCAGAGAGAATTGAGGAACAGTTTGCACTAAAGGAGTTGATTGGCTTTCCTTAGATTGATAACTCTTGAAGAATCCTCTTACCTTGTGTGGAAGTTCAGTATAGGGAACTTCGGAAGTAGCCTGTTAGAAATGAAAAGTAAAATATTGAAAACAGCATTACTCAATATGAATACGTCATTGCTTAAATATATATATTCTACATGAGAATTAAGAAATACCTGAGTCTATGAAAATATAAAACATAAAACATTTAAATAAAAAATGAAGGAGCAAAAACCTAAGGAACCAATTGTAATAAAAGTTTTTACTTATAACAAGCAAGATAAAGAGTTCATACCAGAATCATCAAGGATGTGGACAAACCAATGGACTCCACCTGCTCAATAAATGACATCCAGGCATATGAAGCCTTTTTGTTGGCTTGGCATTTTGTCTTCTCTTTTGAGTTTTTCCCAGTATTGATCCCATTTTCCTTCTCAACAATTTGGCTTGATGATAGATGATTTACTGAGCAGGAATCAGTCTTTTCAGCAATTTGAAAATCTTCTTCCACAGCCCACAAATCAATTCTTGGCATGAATACTACGCACGATTTCATGCTAGCACATTTCACTGCCACATAGAAACTAATGAGTATAAGATCTAAAAGTCACTACAATTATGAAGCAGTTGAGCATCAATATTTTTACTTACAGCAATGAAGTAGGAAAAAGAATAATAACCAACATTACATAGGAAAAAACTAGGATAAAGAAGCATACTTAATATTTGTGCAATCCCTTGCACCACATCTCCATGTCCTTCTAGTGAAATAGTTGCCATATCAATCTTTAGTACTTCAATATTTCCAATGAAGCAGTAAAGAAGGCATGACGCAAGATGTCTCTGCCCAGATCGGGGATTTCCATAAATTAATATTCGAAATCCTGATTTGTTGGTCAATCCAAATGACATGTTTGGTAATCTACCATTACATATGGAGGGTTTATTGTCGGAAGGATCCACAGTATCACAAGAACCAGAAAAGCCATGGTCTGCAGATAAAATGCCGGAACAACTAAGACACTTCCTTACCTCATAAGCAACATTTGTTTCTTGAAGAAAATTATCAAGGTACAACCACCAGTGATCAATGGGCATTTTCTTTTGGTCTAGAGCAGAAACCATTACATTCTTAATCGATGTCATGGCTTTAGATATAGGAAGTGGCAACTGCACTCGTTCATCAAGATAAAGAGATACAAGAATAGTGCATAACGGCCGCAATAAACAAGGAATTAGTTGGACAGGAAGAGGGGAGCATACTACATTGTTCGCAGCATTTCCAGCTTCTCTCTGGGAACACGGTAATGGGGAAGACAAAAAAGCCTCTACCCAATCCCTCTCCTCCACAGTAAAGGATGGAAGAGGAATGTTCTTACCATCACTACCAGAACATCTTTTTTCAGCAACAGATAGCACTTCTTGCAAAGGGAAATTCCTCCTCAGAGCATTCATGGCCGCTTGCGTACAAAGAGCCTGGAGATCGGCGCCAGCATAGCCAGAAGTTTTCCTTGCAATCCACCCAAGCATCGATCCACTAATTGGTTTTGGCCACTTCTGCGTGTGAAGTGAGAGAATGGAAGCTCTGTCTTCAGTTGATGGCAATGGAAAGTAAATTTCCCGATCGAATCTTCCAGGGCGCCTAAGTGCTGGGTCAACAGCTTCGGGACGGTTTGTTGCACCTATGACCACAACCGAACCCCTAGATTTTAAACCATCCATAAGAGCAAGCAATGTCGACACAACAGAACTATGAGTCTGATCTTGCTGTCTAGTACGGCAGGGTGCCAGTCCATCTATCTCATCAAAGAATATTATCGAAGGTTGACACTTCTCCGCAACCTGAAATAATAATCTTAGTTGGCGCTCGGCATCACCCACATATTTCCCCAAGCAATCTGCACCTTTACGGGCAAAATATGCAATCCGTCTATCTCCACGAGCACATGCACCAATCAATGACCGGACCACTAAGGTTTTCCCTGTTCCAGGATACCCATGCAAAAGAACACCTCTTGGAGGCGTAAGCCCCAAGTTATCGAAGAAATCAGGATATAGTAGAGGAATAATAACAACTTCTTTCATACAACGGATGACATCTTTAAGCCCAGCAACTGATTCCCATCCCTGAAATGAATTTTCGCCGGCAGAGTCTGCACCACCAATATACACTGGGGCTATTCTCAATAAATCACGCTGAAGCCTCTTGTTCTCGCGTTTCAGAAATTCTTCATCCTCCCCACAATTTTCCAACCATCTCTCTTCTGCATCAATATCCTTTCTTGAAGCATCATTTGAACGCTTCCTCGTCTCCCACATCATTTTCCTAGCCCTCAATTTCTTTATCCAGGCTAAATATTTATTACCACAAGGTTGGAAAAGATGGCGATGATCTGTACAAGCTATAAGAAATTTGCGATGATCAAAGATGCAACCATTTGCTCTTGCACAAGGCTGCAAAAGACAGATAGGGTGTTAGTTCTGGTTAAGATTGGTAAAAAAAAGTAACACTTTCCTTGCTTGTAAAAGCAAAGTAAAGGAAATTCAGAATATATGTGGATTTCATTTCTAAAGAAAGGACATGCAGCCAACCAAGTGATAGGTTCTAGGACACCGATCAACACGACAACCAATGGTTGCCCCTCGCCTCCCACAACGTGTGCACTTCAATGCTCTTCCTCGACAAAGTGCAGCCCTCACATTTTTTAAGCATCCCAAGCCAGCAAAATAAACCTGCAAAAGTTTGTCAAAATGAATATCTACTTTAAAATAAAAGTTGACGAAGCTTCAAATAGGCAGATTATTAGCACATGTCAAGTCTAAGCAACAAAACTATTAAGCTGACAAAGTTTTAATAAAGAATGAGAAGAACATTTTGTTTTACCAGTTGACAAAATGTGCTGATCTCTGTAGACAATATTAATTATGCAACATCCATATTCTATTAAAAATTTAAAAGTATATATTCATTTGAAAATTGGTACAGATGAAAAAATTGAAATGATGCACAAAGGATTAAATAAAATAAGTCTTTAAAAGGTTCAAAGAAATGCCACAGCTTCAAAATTATAAAGCATCTGATTTCACCATCTAGGCCAATTACACTTAAAATTTGGATTGGCCTAAATCAACCCTACAAAACTAGCTTAAAGGTGGTGGAGAGTGCCGCTCTTTATAAACTCTTTTCAGGTCTTGTCTCTTTTCAATGTGAGACTTGGGTTTTTCCTAATACACTCTTGCTTGCTGCATACATAATTTGGAAGGTGGTGGCCTGAATAGATAGGTTCTGATACCATAAGATATTCCATTTCTATAACTATAAAAGTAAAAAGTTGACTTATATTTATGCCATAACTAAGTTTGAGACGTAAGTGATCAGCACACATGCTACCTCTTTTAACAATAAACAGAGCAAGACTCTTACTACCAAACAGACGTGGAGCATTAGTGTATTAAGTAGTAGATCTTAATATGCCACTATGATCAGCAAGTCTGCATATTATAAAACAAGTAGCAATTCAGCATGAGCATTTTCTTACGTCTTAGACTAATGTTCAAGCTCACATGCGAAATACAATGCTGCAAACCAAGATTCAAGAAAATATGTAGAATTTACCAAAGCAAACCAAGACTCAAATAACTATTAGATTAAAAATCACACCTCTGGACTCCATACAGCACAATTCTGATGCACCCATATTCCAGCAATACCGTAACGATCATTAATAGGACCCAAGAGACGTCCAAGCCAGCCAGGTTCATCATCAAAACCATCCCAGGTATTGTAAGTGGGCTCCTCTGAAGCTGATGACCCGCTATAAGCTTCGTTCTCACTGTCACCATTTTCCTGAATTAGCCTTTTTGGAGGCTTACCGTCACTCCCTCTTCCACACAAACCACACCGCCTTCCCTCTTTGATACATCGATACTCGGACTTGTCAACATTTGACGATTGTTTCAACTCATCCATCTTCCCAATTTTCTCATCTTTTGCGACATTGTCATCAATGCCAACCTCCTTATCAATAGAACCTTCATTATCTATCTGTTCAGTTGAAACTCCAGCAATTCCAGCCACATCACTTGCATCTTTTCCTTCCTTCTCACTCTCTAACCGATCACCCTGCTCATCCACAGTTTCAACACATTCCATCTGAGACGGTTCAACACTACCACTACACTCCTCTACTTGCAAATTATCAGTTTCAATTCTCTCCTCACTCTCCATCATAGAAGCAGCATTCTCATCCCTCAAATCTATTGGATTCTCATCAGCCAATTCCATCTCTCTAACCGAAACACTCCCCTCACCTTTGTTCAATACAATCTCCACTTCTTGACTCTTACTCTCATCCAAACTCCCTTGACATTCATCCTCATTATCCTCTTTTTCATGCTTTGTTGCTTCAATCGTCCCCACTCTTTTCTTCAACTTAACCATTTTTGACAGAACCCCTTCCAACTCTTCTTTCCTATCAACCTCCAATTCGTCGTTCCTATTAACCTTCAACTCCTCGTTAAAAAGTTTCCTTTTCCTATGAGGCAATTCCCTCTCCTCCTTCACCTCAAAACCTACATTCTTACCCTTCGATCTCGACCTCAAACTCCAATTCCCACCACTAGAACCCCCAATTTCTCTCCCTAAATTCTTATCACCTTCCACACTCTTCCCTACTACATCCTCCCCTAACTTCTGCCGTTTCCTCTTGGGAGAAGGCGACGCATCAAGTAAAACCGGGGCACGCCGAACCCTTGAGCTTCGGCGAACCCCCGGTTCAGGGTTCAAACCATCACCCTCATTTAACTCACCATGGTTTCTATTATACTCTTCCTCACATATTGCATCTAACTTCTTTTGTTTCTTCCGAACCCGCGAACCCGATCCACCGTTGCCCTTCCCTTCCGGTGACAATCGCATGACAACAAAGCAATACAAATATCTATATATATATAAATAAAAAATAAATAAAATAAAAAACTTCACCAAGCAGTGCTAAAAAAATAAAGGTTAAAAAATTAAAACTTTTTTCGCTATGTAGAAAACTAGAAAATGGGTATTCTCTGATTGTCTTCTTCGTCTAATTGGGTGTTTGGATTCACTCTAATTGAGAAGAAAAAGAACATTGGTTTCAGTTTTAGCTGAAATTGATGGTAAAAGTTGGAAATTTTTTCAGGGGAAGTGAAACCCTAGAAATCGAATGGGAAAGGAATCTTTGAGAGAGCTTTTTGTACGATTGAAGGGAAGATTTGTGTTTAGTTTTTCAGTGGAGATTGGGTTTTGTGGTTGTATGAAGGTTTGTTGTTCGTTTTTTTGAGCGTTTTGTTGAATGAAGTTTTGTTTCTGTGTAGTGGTTACACAGAAAAATGAAAATTGAAGAGGGGTTTTTGGTGTTGTATTTATATGATTTATTTATGAACAAGCGCAAGTGTGTAGCGTGATTCCACGCGATCGATGGTTTGGCTATTAGCATTTTTTTGGGGGGGACAAGCTAAGCTAAGAGCAAATGTTAAAGATACCTAAATTATAATTTTACATTGAAAAATAATGTTTGAACTTTTAAAAATTAAAATTCACAAGTTTTAAGATAAATTTTTTATATTTTATTTATTAATATGTAATTTAGGATATAAATATATTTTATTTATTTATTTATTTATTTATTTTCAGTGTTTAATTAGTTCAAGTGAAGATAAATGAAGTATATTAAAGGCGGAGATAAATGTCATTAAGACTTGAGAACTCTTAAGATGGAGTTTTTCTTTGATAGTATGATAAATTTGTAAGAATTGCAATAAGTTACTCTGATTGAACTATATCTTTTTGTGTAATAGAATAATTTTTTAAATTAAGTAATGATATTCAGAAAATATATAAGTAGAGAATTAGTATAAGCGTTGTGACTAAAAGATTCCTAAGTATAAAAGTTATTGGAATATTGTAACTCCTTGTAACTTCAATTATTTATGTGGAATGACTCCCCATTGAAAGAGTATGAAAGTGTATTTTCATTGTTTGTTTTTTTATATTTTAAAAAAATTATAACTACTAATTTTTCTAAGAACATTAAATTGTTTATCAAACACTTTTTTAAAAATATACTCGAGAACAAATTTTCGTCATTTAATTCGTAAGAAATTTATTTTTGAAAATTATTTTTTATTCTTAGGTTTTTCTAAGGTAACATATAGTCGAAAGATATTTTAGTAATAAAATATAAATAAATATTTATACATTAATTAAGATAATTAGTTATTTACTTAATTTTGTTAATCTCATTTAAACATTCAACTTTATCATTTAAATTATCATTCATCTCATCTAATTGCAT
>JBBPBQ010000003.1:45723778-45765464 GCA_037974755.1 Cicer yamashitae
AAAAAAAAAAAAAAAAAAAAAAAAAAACATCACAAACAGAAACAGCAATAAGTTGAATGATTCACGTGGTACCTGCGAACTGGTTCTTCAAGCTCAGTAATAGGCTTTCCAGACAATGGACATTTGAAATTCAAAATATTAGATTGGGTACTGGTCATTACAATGTCCTCCTGCTCTTCACCTGGCATTGGCTGTCCCTCATGATGCACCTTCTAAAGACAAAGATAAACAACAAGCACATTAGATTGTTCCTTGAATTCAATAACAGTTTTGGAGAAGGGACTTGGAAATATGTCAGTCCTCCATAAAAATATGAGTTAAAGGGATATATATTGTCAGTGTTAATCTGTTTTACACTAACAACTAATAAGAACTCACCATTTTTTCCACTTCAACAAAAAATGTTCAAAATATACTTATAAGAGTGGAATGACGTGGCAAAACAATGGACTGTCATTGAATAATATAAAAAGCTTGGATTCCTAACAGGATGTCAGTATAATTGATTTACACTGACAGACCCTTTAAACTGAAAAGATATTATTGTATATGTTACTAAGCAGCTTTTTATTCTTCAACAAGATCGTGGAAACGAAAAATTAAAATGTGACATAAACCAGTATTCAATTAATATCTCCCCCCTCTCAGAGCATATGTGCACATACATGTATGTTGGTGTGCAATAGAGAAAGTAAAAGATGACCAAGATCACATACCCATGAGAAATTGACACATAATATTTATCGCAACTAATGAATTTTGAAATTTGCATTAAGGGAAACATAAATCTGATATAAACATATCCAATAGTGGGAAGGTATCAATCTATTGACTGGGATCCCAGTCTTGTAAAACAATGATGACAGCATATGTCATTGCAAGAATATGTTCTAACCAGAGACAGCAGTTACATCTTTACTTTTGTTTGCCAGCGCTCCGTATAAAGAGAAAACTTTGGATGGGTGGTAGGTTTCACAATCTTTAACACCATTACTCATTGCATGAACAAGATATTTGAAAAATAAATGATAGTAGCTACAATAATTTTAAACCACAAAATAGGGAAGCTCGCTGAGTACTGACCAAAAGAGACATAAGCAAATAAACTCGATAAACATATTCAACTACAGAGTAACAACACCAAGGAAATTGGGGATGTGAGGGGTAAGAACTGATAATCTTCCAACACTTAAAAGTGACAAGAAACATACCCATACAGCTTCCTTAAATTGGCGCACGAGAGGATGTCTTTGAACATCTGAATTTCGATTGGCCTTAAACTGCAAAACTTCATCCTCAAACACCTTATGAAAATCAGTCAACTGCATAATTGCAACATCAAAAGGAGATTTAGTTTTTGGACAAAGGGTGTTGTTAGTGTTAAATGATACTAGTATAAGCTATGAAACGCACACACTTTAGATTGAAGGTGTGTTTGGTGTCTGACACATACACGACATTGACACATTACATTCAATTGATTCCATTCATTTTTCAAATTACTATCCGTGTTTGTGTGAGTGTTGTGTATGGAGTCAGGGCTTTATAAGTAATAAGTGATGAGATTTCCAAACCTGTTCTCCAGGCTGGTATCTGTTACCAAAAGCTTGAGCAGCAGATGAAAAATGCACATTGAGTTCAGATAAGCTCACTAACTCAACAACAGCATCTTCCATTTCCTTCACCTAAAATATTTTTCACTTTTCACTCATCACATGACCAACATTTAACAAAAACAAATAAAAAAAACAACTTGAATTTCCCATCAATGAACAATAAATTAAAAAAAATATTAAAAAGAAAAACCTTGTCAGAAAGATTGTCTTTTTCCAATTGAACTGCAATTCCCTTCATAACACCAACTATTGTTCGGATTTCCTAATATAAACCCAGAAAAATGTCACACACTAAACGAGAGAATAAAAGGGTGCCCTAAAAAAGAAGGGTAGTTAAAAAGGGGGCTTGAGAGTTATTACAGAAATGAGAGGTTGTATATCGGAGGCGAAGGTGGAAGTTGCGTTCTTTATCCGACCAGATGCGCCGGCGTGTGAAGTTGACGCCATGGTTCTCCGATGGAATTGGTGGGTGCTTTCAAAGTTCCGCGAAAGGGGAATTTTGGAGGGAGATTTCAGGGTCGGGTCAGGCGTCACATGAAAATTGAAATTGAAATGCAACAAATTTCTATTGTCAAAACGGTGCGTTTTTGTATTCTTAATTAATTTGTAAGTTGCGTCTCATAGACTCACTGGGTTGCTGAAAAGCCCAACGTTCAGAAAGGTTTACAAGGTTAGAGTTTTAGAAAATTATACTTTACGGTATGGTATATTCATGTTTTACACAAATTACTTATTTATTATTTTTTTTAAATTATTATTTTTTCTGTCGCACTAAATTCAAATTAGATTCTGAAAAACATTTAATTTTTTTTTTGTTCAAAACACATCTATTTTAAAAAATTTGAATTTTTTGTACTGAAAAATTTAAAATGAAAAACCTTTTTCAAATTTTTCAATTTATAAATGTTTAAAAAACATCATACTGTATGTATTGAAAACTTTTTTTAAATTTTTTGTTACGTGTGTTTTAGAAAATTTTAAGATATACACAATATGTATGAATGTACCCCAATAATTTTTCTTTTGCAAAATATGAGTTGAATTATTGCCAATACAACTAAATTCTTCTTAATTCACATTAATATATCTATTTTATGGTGTCGATTTACAAAGTTTTTTATTTTATTTATGCCGTATATTTTTTTTGTCTTACTCACTATCAAGTGCTTGAGAGAGGATATGTTAAAGAATTAAAAAATTTAAAATTTTGTGTTTGAAAAAAATAATGTTTAAACTTTTAAGAAAATAACTACACAACTTTAAAAAAAAATATAGTATTTGCGCGTCGTAGCATCTAATTATTCAAAATAATAATCATCCATTACCCTCATATATGGTTTAGTCAAAGTTTAATTGGTCAAAAAATTTAATAATTTTTCGTACTAAATAGCAATATTGTTTGTTTAATTATTCAAAACATGTTCTTGTGAAAGAAATAGTAAAATATTAAAACATGTGCAGAGACAAATACACTACAATATGATATTGATATCATGTATGTCTATCACCAAATTAAACAGGTATAATATAAAGGTTGTAAGACATATCAAGTCTCAATTAAATAGGCCACCTTTGTTTTACAATTATACCATGAAACCAAACATAACATGCACTTAATCTATTAACCTATTCAAGTTAATAATTACATCATTTAGTTAATTCAATGATTAACTTACACAATTTAATCAATTACAAATTTCAAATTAATCATCTAATCAATGTATAAATACCTTTGTAAGCATTCTTTGAGATTTGAGATTTGTTTAACCCTAAAAAATCCCAAAGAAATAATTCAGCTAATCTTTTTTATTTTATTCATATAAAAAATATATTTCAAACCAAATCAATTTGAGTTCAAAATCAGTTTGGATCCAACATTTAAGTTGAATTTGAAAATTAAAAAATAATAGAATAAAAGGTTGTGTTACTTTCACAATACAATGTGTTGAGAAAATGATTATTTAATATAAATGTTATATATGTATAATTATGATTGATATTAGATCACTTATGTGATTTTTAAGAAACATATGGACCAACCCATTTAACACAGTTCGCAGAGGATTGGATTTGCAAATTATTAGTCCTCATTAAATTTGTACTGACCAAGCAATTAACAAAACAAGTACTATGGAAGCTTGTATATTTGTTTGTCGAGAAGTAAGATGGAACTAGGAATCTAACTATTCAAGCCACAAAAGATGACATGTGGTTGATTAAGTAACGAATTTGAATTACTGCACTGCAATCTATACATTTGAACCATCTGATTAAGATTGTATATTCTAGATTTCAATTTCAAATTCAAATTTTGTCTATTTTAAAATTTTAAAAAGTAACCTACAAACAAGCCTTTAAAAAAGAACAGTAACAATAATCTACAATAAAAGGTGGACTACATTTGCCCAAAATTTTAAGGAGTAAATATTCATCATTTTGGTCTATAAATATTCATTGGTTTGGTATCATTTCTTACATGTGAACTGAGCAACCAAATTAAGTAGAAATCTTTTAATAAAATTTCTGAAAAAAATAAAAATAGTAAAATATATAAACAAGATACCACTTAAATGTGTAAATATTGAAAACCTGCTTATAACATGTAAATATAATCATGAAAAAAGCATCAAAGTAGAAACTAACAGCGCCTTACAGAAAGGCTACATGATGAACTTGCTCTCGCAAAACCTAATCCTATACCTGTTCCCTGAATTCTACATTGCACAATGTTCTGTACCAAAGTCCTGTCCCCTTCTACATTGTAAGAACTATCTTCCATATCAAAGTCCCTTGAATCACTCAAGTATGGTATTCTGGATAAAGGGAAGTATGCAACTGTTTCTTTGATCAACCAACTATCTGCCTCTGACCGATGAAGGTTGCTTTGCAGGGGTTAACTTCCGAAATGCAGCATGCAGTATCACTCCTACATTTATATTTTTTTAAAATAAAAACTTAAAAATCCACAAATAAGAGGAATAAGGTATGGGTATGATTTATGAGACTGCAAAATGTAGAATCACCTGCATAGCTGACACTTATGGCACAAAAGAGAGCCATTTGAACATTGGAACATATTAGAATAACTGCGGTTGCTGCAAAACATGAGATTCAGAAACATGAGTTTAGTTAACCCTATGAACATCAAGCTAGATATATCTTTTCAGCAACCATAAGCAAAACACCACACATCATATTAATAAAACAAAAGAGAACATTCATAGAGAAAAAAATGCCATATGAATTCAGCCCAAGACAATTCTATGAAAAAATATGCCACCAAGTACATAACTGATTAAAAAAGAAATGCACATGCCTATTAGATGCTATGTTTATACTTAATTACTTATAATGCAGTTAATCCTGCTGTCGAACAAATATTCACATTATCAATAAGACTACAGCAAAATTACAAGAAACATAATGTTGTGTTAGTAAAGCCATTTGAAAACCAGTTCATCTGTGAGGAATCAAAGGCCAGTAGGCAACAAGGGAAAGGGATTTAATGCTTGAGAGAAAAGAATTCTCAGAAAGTTACATATTTGATTAAAAGATAATGAATTGAGTTGATACAATGGTATTCATAGAAATGAGAAACAACAAACTAAAACTAACTATAACAACTAATACTAACTAACAATTGTTCCTCTATTATCATCATACTGAGGCAATAAAAAAAGAGGCAAAGATAAACAAAATCAAACATAATAGCACAGACTAATATCCTCCTATAAGGAATTACAATTGCTCACCACATTGGGCAATACGAAGCAAGCACTGGCGAATCACAGGATATTGATCCAATCCCCGTCTATCACTAAAGAACTTGAAGAAATCCCACAGTGCCAAACATGATATCAACCCAACAAGAGCAAGTGGCATCTTATACCTGCAACCATCAAACACAAAACAGTTTTTATCAAACAACAGCGAGTACTAAAACACAATCACAATGAAAATACTACGTCAATCCACAAAAAACAAAAAAGAGCCCCATATAATAAATCACCAAATTAATCTATCAAAATGTAGGCCCAAACAATTCATCCCTAAAATTAATGACACTGCAAAATAATCCCTAAAATTGTAATCATCCTGCACGATATCCAACAAGTCGGTCAACTTAATCCTTGAAATCGTCCCCATGGTTTTAAATAACGGTTGTGGCCATGCAGGATCATTGATATTGCGAAGAATCGTGATCGAATGTGACCAATGCAACCTCAATTGCAATCACACTGCGATTTCAACAACTTAAAAACCTGTTATGCCAAACCTAAATAGCAGTAGCGCACCTTTATTTAAAACTACGATTTTCCCATAAAGAATTTTCAATTTCATAATTATTTTAAAATTTCATCTACTTCATACACCAACAATTTCAGAAACTAAATCCGCGATTAACAACATACTAAACACACTAATATATCATGTTACAAAAACAGATATTCTGCAATTAAATTAAAATACCAAAACAACAATAAAGACATTAATTAATTGATCAAGAAAAGAATAAAGATAGTACATACAGTGCAGAAGCGAAGAAAACGATGAAGAGATAAGCGTAGTTACGAGCATATCGTTTAACATTTTCGTGAACACGGAATCGAGCTTGGGAAGGGGAAGAAGGGAAGGAGTAAGAATCAGAGGAGCCGAAGAAGGAGCGAGACCAAGAAGGAGTATCGCCGGAGAAATCATCGGCGGTGAGTTTGGCGAAGGGATTGAGAGTGAGGAGAGAGAAGAAGGTGAGGAGTTTAGAAGAGAGACTGGTGGTGGGTAGTAATGGAGAGGAGTTGGAATTAACGGTGGTGGTTACAGCGGCTGCGGCGGCGGAGGTTCGTTGGTCGATGATTTCGAGGTAGCCGGTGTCGCGAAGCCATGATTCGAAGGCGGGTTCGGGAACGCTTAGCGCGAAAGGGTTAGAAGAAAACACCATCGCTATTATTATTCTTTTTTTTCACAACAAACGCTATCGTTACTATTGCTCTTTTTTGTTTCTTTTTTGTACCTGACTCCTTTTCCCTTGGATTATTATCATTATTATTTTTAATATATGTCAACTACTCAACTCAACCACATTTTATTCTTATAAATCTAATAAACAAAAGTGTACATGTAATTTGAGTAAAACAAAGAAGTGTACTTGTAGAAGGTAAAAAGCTTCGACATCAAAAATGTAGAACGTAAAAAAGTACTATACTATTATTATTAAATTTTTTTATCGTTTTTTTTTTCAATTATTTTGGTAAAATATAGAGTTGTATGATTTTTAGATAAAAATATTTATGAATAATCTCATGTTTCAATTTTAAAATAATATTAATCATCATAGTTAAAATTTTCCTCCAATTGTGCTGTTGGGTTTATGGAGTGAAACTAAGAATAAATCCGCACCATTTCTTTCATTACTAAAACTTTGAGAATATAAAAATAATATTATATTATTAAGCAGCAAGAAATTCTAAAAACAGAGAGAAGAAATGAAGGGAATCCATTTCCAAGTTATGCAAGACTATTTTTTGTGGAAAGTAAAAAGCAAAAGTCAATTTGTATTAATTTTTGACATTTTAATTTTATTTTGAAAAATCCTTTTTAATAATTTTTGAGTGTTCATTTAAATTTGTAATAAAGAATTCAGACAAACAAAGATTCATTAACTTTTTAAATTACTTTTGACAGGTCAGAAAGTTGGATTGGGGTAACATCTATGGTTTGTGCATTCTAAAGACTGAGACTTGTAGATTATTTAGTAAAGAAAAGATCAGATAGAGGATAATCAAATTGTTAGAGAAAAAGAAGACCTAAGATAAAAGAGCTATAAGAGAAACTATTAAAAATACTGGGATTAATGAGTTAAATAGAGATATGTTACATAATAATAAGGCTTGATTGTTGCTGTATTTCTTTTAACACTTAAGTTAGCACATTTAACCTTCTTATTAGTAGAGAAAATAGTCAATATTGCAAACAAACTTATAAATGTCATCTACCCATACTCAGGGAAGTCCATATTATTGCATACCCTTGAAGTTACTCAAGGCCTGTGAATTATCAGCTGTTGGAAACTCCAAACTTATAAATGTCATCTTACCTCCCATTCCCCGGGCATGGATTCTCTACAATGCATTTATGAAATTATGCGATCTAAATCATCCAATCTTAATAGTACAACTCGGATTCCAACTTTGCAAAATAAGTTTAAAACACAATCAAAACGTGGACTAGCCGATCTTTATCGATAGTCCAAATCCTCAACCGTGAGAATGTGTGACCACGTGCAATCCATTTCCCAAAATTATTTAATACAACACTGACTCAAAATTCCAAGTGGAGCAGCATCAACAAAGCATACTTACACAAGGTCTTCATATTCCCCCAGAAAAGATTGAAGGGATCTTCTGTGTGTTGCCATGGTTGCACCATTATTCGTGTAACAGACTACTTTCACCATAACCTACAATAGCACCTAAATGAAATATAGCTAACAGAAATTGATGTGGCTCTAAGAGTTCATACATAAAAGAAACCACAAATAACCTTTGCGTGTTTTTGGAAGAATGAAAAGCCACGGTGACGATGACCATGTACGTCTTCGCAACTCTCCAATTTGTAGCTTCGAAATTTTAACGGTAGGAGACCTGGAATTGTGCAGTGGCGGAGAGGTGCCACTCAACCAAACATAAGCTTCATAAGTTTCACCAAATAAGATCATCGCTTAAGTTGCCTTCTAGCCAAAGCAGGGGTTTTCTTAGGGATATAGACCTTGTAGTTAACCTGAACATTCACAAACTATTAGTAATAATAATAGAAAAAGGACATGCAAACGAATCGATTACATACAGTATTTAGGACTCGACATAAACATCATAATATATAAGACAGATTGTCACACACTTACCTGCACCATTTCACCACCCCGCATCACATTCATTGTTTTCTGCTCAAACTGAGAGGAGCCCTGTTTGGATTCATCAAGTACTTTGCCTGAATTATTCTCTACTGATGAACTTTTAAAGCCTGCTTCAGTGGTAGCAGCATTGCAGGACTTTTCAACATCTATACCACTGCTATTAGTATTCTGGATTGAAGTTTGAGTTGTCTTAGCCGCATTCCTTTCTTCATCAGCATCACTCACCGGCAACTTTGCATCAGAAGGTTCATGTGAATCAGATGTTTGCTTTGTTTTAAACTGAGAGTGGTCACTGGCTTCATCTTGCCCCTTATCCAAGTTGTTGTTATCCTTAAATTTAGGTCCATGAATCAAAGGTTTAGGACCAGCAGAAGAAATTTCTCTAATGTCTTTGACATTATCATTGCTACCATGATTCGTGACATGAGCAGCTTCAAAAGTACTCTTATTTATAATACTATCTGCTAAAACCAACTTTTCACGAGGAAGTCTGGACACAGTCACTCCCTTCAGAGATGAGCGACTGTGAAGTGAATCATGGCAAGATTCTGATGGGTTCAATTCCAAATTGCTCGCCTTATTATTAGTTGATTCATTGACTACTTTGCTACGGTTGTTGTCTGCATCAATCACCTTTTCTGGTGTTTGAATCTTAGCAGAACCAGATAAATCTTTATCCATGTTCAAAATCCTCCCATTGTTTCTTTGATAAGCAGCTAAATCTGTCCTCCAAACAGGCAAACTAGTTTCTTCTACAGGTGTTTGCTTATTAAATTTTTTCGTTATATCAACATTATTGATATTAGACTTATCTTGAACCAGTTCCTCTTTATCAGTAATCGGTTGCTTCACTTGGCTGACAATTTTATTTTTCTGTTCAGAAGCTTTTGCGGTAGACTGAACTTCACCTCTGAACTTTCGTAAGTTTTCTAACGCTCTTTGTCTTAGAATAGACTCCAAATCAACGCCATCCAGATTAGCGCCAGAAGTATCACTTACTTCCTTCTTCATAGATTCACTTGTCCCAGCACTATAATCTTTAAAGCTACTAGTATCTCTATGTTTCGGCTCTTTGAAGTTAACATCAGCATTCATATTGCTTGTCTCATCCTCGGGTCTCGATTCTTCTTCTGGTGCAGGATGTGTATAATGATCCAACTCCCTCTTTGTGCCCCCATCGTTACTGTCATTGCTTCTACAAGGGTAATCGAGATCATCTACAACTTCCTCTTTGGTTTCATTCCCACACAATTCCATAGATTCATCCACCTCTTTTGCAACAGTAATAACTGATCGCAGCCGCCTAGATTTGTTCTCAGACACATATTTCTCTTCAGTATCTTCATAACTACTTTCACCTCGGGGACTACTGCAGGGTGAACAACTTCTTGGCCTATATCTACTACTCTTTGCACTTCCACTTCTTCCCCCCGATTTTCTTTTGTCTTTCTCCTTTCTATTTGTTCTTCCCCTCGAACTCTCATATTCACTCTTACCATCACTATCAATCCCACCCGGACATGTTGAGCAGCTTCGTGATCCACTACTTACCGAACTAACACTTGCTTCTCTCCTAACCTTTTTCTTCTTGCGAGATTTCACCTTCAACTTCGTCTCATCATACTTGTTTTTCCTCTTCACCTTTTTTCTCTTCCTGGCATGGAGAGATCCCTCATCACTGCTGTCAGAACTGCATGAACGTCTCCGAACCCTCTTCTTACGACCTTTCACATCTTTTCTTGTGCGAGACCGATCCCTTTTTCTTCTAGACCTATCTTCAGAACTAGACGACACCGATGTGTCCATAATTTTTGAATCATCGTAATCTGAACTAGAAAGAGAAACCTCATGGCATCGAACCTTCTTTGATTTATGTTTCCTACTCTTACTTCTACTGCTTGCTTTAACCTAAACCACCAAATTAAGTATAAATTAGACATAAATAGGAAAATGCACATTCAGTTAAATTAATCAACTCAACCAACTATATGTACTCAACAAGTGGGAAAATCTAACAACCAAATCAAATAGAAAAAGTCAATGCACTAAAACCCAGAAAAATATCTAGCACCCCACACAACAAATAGGGATAAAAACATATTTTTATATATCAGATATAGAAAGTTCGTTTTCTTCCCTAAAAATTGAATAAATGCCAATACCTTACAAAAAAACTGAAACTAAAATTTGAAAACCCTACTAAAATTAACAAATGTGAAAGTTAAAATTAAAAACCCTAAAATGAAAAAAGTGATAAGATAAATGAGATAACCTTAGAGGAATTGTTGGAATGTTTCTTTTTGAGTGAACCGGAGGATTTCCCCATTAGAATGACCTGCAAAATCAACTTTGAAAAATAAAAGGGATTAGAAAATCAAGAAGCGAAAAGGGTTAGATGAATTAAGGGAAAGCGGAATGCAGAGAAATCAAGAAAGGTTGATGGTTGTATTGTAGTTAGTGAAGAAACACGATTGGGATATTATTCTATTCTTCTCTTCTCGAAATTCTGCTTCCCCTCAATCTTATAAACAAAAAAAACTGTTTTTACATATATTTAAAAAAAAAAATCTATTTTGCTGCTTACACCTTTTTTTCTTTCTTTTTTTTTTTTAATTACACCTATGTCATTATTAAAAAAATAATAAATCAAATTTGTCATTCCTTCTTTTACTTTTTTTTCTTTCATCGTAAAATCATAATCTTTCTTGAATTGAATACATTTACGTGAACCGAGTTCAATAATGCATTTTTCATACCCATTACAAAAGTTTATATATACGTGAATTTAGTTTACTCACATATACGTAAGCTCAGTTCAAGTACATATTTCACTGCAACATTTTACATATACGTTTAAGTATATGTACATGAACTCACTTTATGTACATTTACGTGAATTGAATTTAAGTACACATTTTCCGTACTCACTACAAAATTTTAAATGTACTTGAATTCAGTTTAAGTATATTTACGCGAACTCAGTTTATGTATATTTACGTAAACTGAGTTCAAGTACGCATTTTCCCTACTCACTGCAAAATTTTACAAGTATTTGAACTCAGTTTAAGTACATTTATGTGAATTCAGTTTACGTATATTTACGTGAACTATGTTCAAGTACCCACTTCCCTTACTCATTGTAAAATTTTACATGTACTTGAACTCAGTTTAAGTATATTTACGTGAACTCAATTTATGTACATTTACGTCAACTGAGTTCAAGTACGCACTTCCCTTATTCACTACAAAATTCTACATGTATATGAACTCAATTTATGTACAAGTACGTGAACACAAAATATGTAAGGGTACATAATTTAAGTTTGGGTACAATATATAATTTACTACGTACGTGAACTCAGATCACGTAAAATTTTTAGATTTAAAAAAAAATGAACACAACAGATTATAAAATACACCTTGTTGGTGGCTTTATGGATAATAAGAAGAAGAGAGTTATGGAGTTGTAAATTATGAGTGATAAGTGTTAGTTATGAATGAGTATGAGTTATGATGTATGAATTATGAGTATATGATATAGGTGCGAGATATTAAGGTGGGTGATAGTGATCAAGAGAGAAAGAGACAAAACATAGTTTAACAACGATTGAAATAGTAAAGGTATTTTCGATATTTTAATTTTATGAAAATTTGATGAGGAGTGGGTAGCAAATCAGGGGAAATAGATAGCAAAATTGTAAAAAAGTTATAAAAGTATAATTAATTTTTAAGATTTTATATAAAATATAATTTAAATTTACTAAATTGTTTTTTTAAAAGTATTTAAGATCATTAACTAGTCTTTAATTATTATATATATAAACAATTTATGTTTATTAAGAAAATGAATTTACCTTATAATTTAGGATGTAGTGAGTATCTTTTAAGTCTTACTTTAAGTTTATAACTACTTCGGTTAAATTACAAGACTTTCATTTCCTGCTCTCGTAGTGATTGTTCCTTTGAGATCAAATGATTAAGATTTTAGATTTTGATAATTTAATTTTTTTTTAAATAACCAAAATTTATTTAAACTTTAGATCATCCAATTGAAATTGAAAGATTACAAATTCACTTGCTATATGAATGTGTACAGATCACAACAAATTCAATTTCCAAATTATCTATCTATTTTCTTCATTCCAAAATAATAAATTGATTAATAAATTTAATAATTTTATTAAATTAATATCATTTATTAGTAAATGCAAGTTTGGTTATATTAATGGTTACTAAAAAGTTTTCATAAAAATATATGTCTTGTTTAATAAATAAATAAAAACTTGTCTTAGTCTCACATACAATAAATGAAAGGCAAAATAGAAAGAAAAAAAAAATAATGATACATTAAAATGACAGCCAATTTAATTTAGAATTTCTTAGTTTTGACAAAACGATTATTTCTTACGCATTATAAATTGTCGTTAATGAGATTGAAAATTTAATAAATCATATCTTTTCAATTATGTTTATGCTTTATATCTTTATTTTTAAAATCATTTGAATTATGTAAAATAATATAAATAATCAAATTGAATTTAAAAATGCTTTTGAAATAATACACCAAATTATACCAAATATAAATGTAAACAAACATAATGCATTGGAACATGAAAATTGTCTCCTTTACAAAAATCAGAAGAAAAAGAGCATAAGGAAGAAGCACTATTCTTGGTCTATATCCAAGGAACACGTACAAGGGTAGGGACTAGAAAATTTGTCTAATAAAGTGCTATTTTTGGAATATAAGGGACATTGGTAATCCCTCTTTGGAGTAGGCCTCATATCACCTCTTTGATGCATCAACATTTAGCTTCTTACTAATTATGTGGCTATTGAGAATCATGTCAGCTTCTACTTTGAAAATCATGTTAGCCTCTTACTAATTTTGTTACTTTGCCTCGCATAAGAAGTTTTAAGTGGAAGCACAACCCAACTAGTTGATATTGGTAAGCTAGCTTTAATTAATGGTCCTAGGGGTACCCAAATTCCTCCTCATGCTCTTTATGTAAGGCCACAATGATTAATTTGAAGAATCTTCAAATATTTTTGCAGGTTCTATTCCTAATTCTAGGAAGCTGGCTATTGTTGATTTACTGGGTTTTTCTCTTGGCACTATACTTTTAATATATCTTGGCAATCGTATTTTAAAAGGGAAAACCTAAACCAACTTTTTTACATCCCATAATAGATAGAACTCAACATGATTGTCTCAAATATTTTAAAGACTCTTTTGTAATTTAAAAAGTTGGACCATTAATAAATATAAGCACTAAAGACTAAAAAATTTGTTATTTAAATTGTAAATAATATCAATAATATAAGAAGAAAAAAAAAGAAAAAAACTTGTAAATAATATTGAAAATTTGATTCTATTTTTTTTTTATTTGTCAAAAAATTTATTTTTCTAAAGTTTGATTATGTTTTTTAATTCTAGATTTTTTGTTTTGTTCTTAGACCCTCTAGTGCAGGGTGGACTAATTGGGCCTTGGATCCCAAGCTAAAGTTTCAGCTTGGAAACATTTTTTGTTACCTTTGGGAGAAAGAGTTCAATTAGCCAAAAGTATATCCAAGGCATGCTTATTTATAATTTTCTTATATATTTTTGGCCTATATTTATGCTAAAAGAAATAGATCAATAATAAGAAATTTTATTTGGGTCGGTAACATTCATGAGAGTTTTTCTCATCACTACAACTTGGAAAAAATTGTGTACTCTCAATGAAAGAGACATGGGATCTTATTAATTCGATTAATCAATGGGCTATTCTCTTAAAAGTTATGGTGTTGATGTTGTGTAAGTCTTAGCGTCAATTTATTTTTTTATAGATTATTATTCATATCATGAATTTAAATTAAATATTTAATTTTGGTTATATGTACAAGACATTATTTATTATGTTATTAACTGTATAATATAATAAAGTCCTTAGAATAGACAGTTTATTTAATATAACATCAAGTGTGACTTTATCGTGAGACCATATTGTACATTAGAACACTATTCATAAAATATTTGTAGTCCAAGTATTATTGTTAATTAGGACGACAATAATACATCGAGACTATTATGTGAGTAGACTGATGACCACATATTACGGATCATGAATATGAGATATCAAGTTGTCACATAGATATAAATATTAGGAGTAATAATTATACTCACTTGATTCGCCATGAGAATGCTACATGATTGTTGTGTAAGTGTCATTAGTGATTCTCATGCGACCATAATGACTAGTTGTTCGACTTAAAGTCACTATGATTCCTATACGAGAAGTTGTAGGCTTTAAGGTCATTAAACGTTATCTGTAACAGGACAATCATAAAGGTGATTATTGGGTCTGTAATAAACCATGTGGAAGAGTGTGAATGATATAGATAGAATTCGTATCTCCTACATAACATGAGTTATGTCTTGGGTCACTCGATATAGTGAGACCGTGGAAATGCATTGGTTTTACGTGTTTACTCTAGGATCGAGAAATAAAGAATTGAACATTGTAAGGATGATACATATTGTGATTTGCTTTCATTTAAACATTTGGACGAATGGACAATTACTGCACAATAAATAGCAGTTGTGTTAAAGTTTAAATCGTATCACTAATTTTCTTATGATTTGAATATCAATGATGCATTGCTAGATGTCAATCATTGTTTATAATATTTTATATTATATAAGCTATATATAATATTTAATATTATTATCATTTCAGTAAGAACCTATAAAGGTCACACGGATTGACAACTGAATGAATGATTAAATTAAATAAGATATGATTTAATTAGATATTAATCGTATTAATTATGATTTAACACATTAATATATTTATAATTTATTTAATTGAATTTGATTTGATTAAATAAATGAAGGTCGATAATTAATTAAATATAATCATTTATGAGTTGTTTTGGGTTCGGCCAAAATAGTAGTCTTTGGGTTTTAGTGACTCATTTTTTATAAATAGAAAAAGAGCACATTCTCAAGTAATCTTTAATGCCATTACCCTTATATATTGGCTAGCACCACGTTCCGTTTTGTGCTCGTGTGGTCTATGTAGAGACACCATTTATTTTTGTATTGGTGATCAAAATTAAAGCATTATTCAAGATCAATGTTATGTGATGGTGATTTGTATCCTCCACACTTCAAAAGGTAAACACATGAACCTTTCTTGTAAAATTTTGTGCATACGTGATCCTTGGTTTAGAGAAGTTTTCGATCTTGAGACTGATTTTAAAAAGAGTTTTAAAAGTGTATCTCATGATTCCCCAACACTTGATAAGTCATGGTCCCATTTTCTATCATATTGATTCTTCTGTTTTGAGTGATATCAAATCTAAGAGAGCAACAAATGGTAACTTGGCAGTGGTGAAAAAAATAATAATTTTTGGTGTGATCATTGGTCCAATGATATCCTTGTTGATAAATTTATCAAGGCTATGTTTGGATAATTTAAAAGTAATGGAATGAGACAAATATTTCATTCCATTATTTGGATATTTTATAATGGAATGCAATTAATTTCTCATTCCATTGGATACACCTAAAATTGGGGGAATGAAAAATTGGAGAAATAGGTGGTATATAATGGAATGGGTTCCATCATACTCCATTCTATTCCATTCATTTTTTATAAAACCAAACAATGAAATATGACATTATATCATTCTATTCCATTCTATTTCACTCTTTTCCATCAATCCAAACAAAGCCCAACTTTGAACTTCAACATCTTCATCTCAAGGCTACTGTTTGTGATTTTATATCTAATGGATCATGGTGTGTGTCACAAACTACCATTCATGCCTGCCCCCAATATCATTGGCACGCGAAAACAAGGTGTTATTCTCCAATTCCAAGCAAAAGATCATCTCATCTGGAGGTATTTTTCTAATGGCATTTTAACTTTCAAAGATGATTTTGCAAGTAATTAATAACATATAAGTATTCTTTACTCTGTCTCTTCAGACTTTGAGTATTTTTCTCCAACCTCTTCATCTATCATCGTCAGAATCTTTCTTTAACTTTCTAGCAACTTGTCGTTGAGGTTCATGAGTGTTATTGTACCTTTATAGGTAACTCTTAGAGGTGAGAGAGTTGTTGTCACTATCGGACTAAGTTACATCAATTCTAGTTTGTGTCTGGATTGACACAAAGTTTGTTTATAGAATTTTGACTCTCATTGAATTGAGATGATGTTACATACCAAGTCATATATCAATACAAGTGTGTGAATATACTTTGAGTGATTTACATCAATAATTCTCTATTGAGAGATTTTTTTATTCATACTTTTCTTTTGATGTGTTCTTGACTTTTTCAGAATTTCTTCTTAACACACTGTCTTTTTAAATCTCCCTTGCACACACTATTGACTGAGCGAGTTCTTCTTAAATAGAGAGAAGAAGTGTCCATTGCGAATATTACCATTGGAGATCTTCAATCACCATTTAAGACAGATCAGTCTTTAAGATGTATCCATATATATCTTCATGATTGATTATGCGTATCTTCAATTTTAAGAGGGCAAATCTCAAAAGATGTTACACAAACTTTCAAACAGTTTAACAGATTCATGTTGACCAGAAAATAAACAGATTTGTCTTTTTTAGAGCGTTGGTTATTCAGATCTTTGATTTTCTAGAGCGTTGACTTTTATATCTTTGATTTTTCAAAGCGTTGACTTTCATTATAATATCTTTTTTTTTTTGTACATAGAATAATATCTTCTTTTATATAATTGATACCCTCTCTTCCAAAATAATTAACCAGATTACAAGAGAAAAAAATCATAAAATAATTAATACTTTCAATTATTTTAAATTTGATCCTTTAATTCATAATGTATACAGTACTCTTCACTTGATATCTTTTCATTTGCATTTATAGTAATAGGAAATACACAAGTGATTAATGAATATGCCCCGTCAATACAAAATTATTTTACACAGACAACTAATCACAATCATTTATAGTGTGATTATTGTCTCAATTGATTACAAAAATACAATAATATATCAAAATTAATGGCTCTCATTAATGCTACATAGTCTATTTTCTCAATACATAAATGGTATCTTAGACTCAGATATCATTATCTCATCTTAAATTTAGTCTATAAAAAAAATTAAATAATTAGACACACAAAAATTTAATAAAAATAATTTAGTAAAAATACAATTTCATCTATAAATTTTTTTTAATCAATATAATCAAATATCTCAATAATTGAGACAAATGAAGTATTTTTTTCGATTTAAAGACAACACGCCTACTCTTCCTTATCGTCTTGCATATCAGCATTTGGTTTTTTTTAAACACATCTTGCATGTGGTCTTAGGAATTTGTTTTTTAGAAATATTGTTATGATTGTTGTTTCATATTCAAAAATAATTAACATGATTTCTATTATAAAACAAAGACAATTATCTAGATTTTCCTTTGGCAAAAAAGTCATTTTTTTTCTTAAAAACGAATTAGTTCTCTCGTCAAATAATAAAATAGTACTCTTTTTTTCTTTAACAGCAGGAAGAATACATTTTGTCTACTATTACATGTTAATTTTTTCTCTAATGTTAACTTTTTTTTTTCTTTTCAGAGTAGCATTGTATGTACTCTAATTTTTTTCATAGATGAAATGGTAAAAAAATTAATTTTTTTTCATAGATGAAATGGTAAAAAAATTAACACACAAATGTAAAATCCTAAATTCGAACGTGGGACATGATATTCAACCTAACAACAACGTCATTTGTCAGTTCAACTAAGTATTATGATCACAAAAGTTCAAATTTTATTCTTTAAATTCATAATTTATCTTTTTTTAAAGTCGGTCCTTTAAGTATAAAAAATGTTAAAAGTTAATTTCTTATTAAAAAGTAAGGTAGTACATGGATCAGGTTGGGTCACATTTGGCCTTAATCGGAACTCAAACAATGTAGGGAACCCCATAATGGCCTAATAAATAAACTACTTGTTATAATTTTAAATCGGGATGAGCCAAACCGTTCATTTTTAAATTATATTAGATTGTATATCTGATTACCCAAACTCTTTTTTAAAAAAAATATAGTTGCGAAAGATGGGATATTTCATTCTTTCAAAAACTATTACTTAACCTTATCTTTTCCTAAAAAATTGGTGTAACTTATTTTTGATGGAGCTAAATATCACTAGAAGGGGGGTTGAATAGGGATTTTGGCGTTTAAAAATATTTTAATGAGTTTTTGAATTTATGTCCTCTTTGAGAGGATGCGAACTGGAGGATGGAAATTCAAACTTTTAATCAAGAACAGAATAAATGCAAGAAGAATATAAAGAGATAGACACAACTTTTATACTGGTTCACCCAAAGATGGCTACGTCCAGTCCTCACACTCTTGTGAGATTTCACTAAAGATCAATCAGATCAACATCTCACCGAGGATGATTACACTTTGTGTATTCTCAAGCTTCACCAAGCTTACAATCAAGTTTCAAATATTTTCAAGTACAACTTACTTGAAAATTACAGAGTGATATGAGTATGATTTCTTTCTCTTTACTTAAACACTTTCTAAAAAGATATTTCAAAGATCTAGTGTATGATTGTAGAAAGTATAAAGAGGATGAATATTGCTTATAATAAACTTAAGATTCTTGATCTTTTTCTGCAATATTTTTGTGTGTTTAATGAAGGAGAGCTTGCTGCCTTTTATAGAGTTCTTGTACAGCACTTCCATGTGTTAAACACTTCATGACCGTTGGGGAGGTTTCATCAAAGAGTCCAATGGTCTTTGAGCTGAAATTACAAAACGGCCATCCAGCTGTCTTGAACAGTTCTAGTCCATCCTCAGCCTTGAGGTTCAAACCTCCTAGGTACTTGGTCCTTTGTAGCCTTTTTCTTTTTCTTTCTCCAAGACATGAAAATGCTATTTCTTTGACTATGTGAGCTACAGCCGTCTGAATTCGTGTAGTACTAGGTTGAATTCAACTTTTGAAGAATTGATGTGACAAATTGTTCAACCTTTTACCTAGTACTAGTTGTCCTCTACCTAGAACAGCCTATCCTCGTACTAGTCCAAATGTACTTTCTGACCTCTTTAGATAATATGCTTTATTGGGTCATTCTTGGTTACAATTTTGACATCTTAACCTGATTAAAAATCATGGTTACTTTGTTGGATGTATATTATGCTTTTACGAGACCATCCTCTCAAAGGTTCAACCCATCCTCGAGCTTGCAAATATGATGGTTTTGAGTCATATGTTCATCCTTTTAGTCTTTATGATTAATAACCTATTTTCTACTATAAATCCACTAAAGAGCACAGATTAGTCCTTAATCACAATCATAATCTCTTAAGTAATTTTGTTATCATTAAAATCATTTGAGAGAGATTTTGTCTCAACAATGTCCCCCTTTTTGATGATGACAAAATTCTTTAGATTATGATTTTTAAATATGAAAACATGATGAGATTTAATGTTTATGCTCCCCCTGAATCAAGTGAGTAAACCTTTTTTTTTTTGTAAATTTTTAAGTTCTTAGCAAAATATTACTCCCCCTGAATGTATGCCAGAAATATGAATCTAAGAAGGTATAGAATGATCATAATGATATTTCAAACCAATAATGTTATAATGGCGTAAAACTTAAACATAGTCATTTCAAAACATAGAACAGCAAAACATTAATCAGCAAAACATCAACTTAACAAACATCAAAACATCATAATCATAGCAGCAAAACATCATAATCATTCTCCCCCTGAATTTGGAAGCAGCAAAAAATAAGAGTGATAAGGCTACTCAGGAGAGGACGGTTCCTCAGTGGAGGAGGATGGTTCATCAACAGCTGGAAGCTCAGGAGGGTGTTCCCCAGGAGCAATGGTATTGATCAAATGTTTGGTGACCCATTCAAGAATGAGGCCAAATTGCGTCATGGTGCGAATAATCTGTTTTTGATCTTTCCTAATTGTTTTCAACAGCTTCATCTGCTTATTTAGATCCTTGTCCTTAGGTTGCTTCCCTGTGTTGGAGTCTTTTGGTTGGTCGTTGACGCTGGAGCTTTTGTTTTGAGAGCTGTCAACTTTGTCTTTAGATGTGTTGTCATTTGAGGTAACCAAAAAGGAATCCAGAGAACTAAATAAGCCAGTAACCTCAGGGAGAGGTTGTGATGGCTCTTCAGCAGCAACAATAGGGATTGGTGAAAGAGGAGCAGCTGCAAAAGGATCAGGTTCTTGCAATTCAGATGGAAGGTTAGGCATTGACTCAAGAGGACTTTGAGGCGAGAAATGGTGATATGTCAGATTAAGATCAAAGTATAGTTCTTCGCCTTCCACCATGAGTGTGGGAGGAGCATCTTAAACTGCATCCTCATGAGGAAGATCTTCAGATGGGACAGAATAAGATGGCAGTAGAGGTGATTGTGGTGGTGAAGGAACATCAGGGGTATGAGGAGGAGATGATGGATTTGGTTCAGCTTCCACAATGGGCTCCTGAGGAGTTGGAGTGGGAGTATCCTCAGATAGAGGTTGATCTGATGGTTGCTCTGGTGGAGAAGCAACAAATGAGGAGTTTCGTGTTTTCCTTTTCTTTGATGTGGTAGAGGCAGTAGGTGTTGTAGATGGCTGAAGACGCATTTGTTTAACATTCTTCATGGATAATGTATTATTAAAATGCAGAAAAGGTTCATCATCCAAAGGAACCTTAAAGAACTTAAAGATTTTGGTCAGGATCATACCGTAAGGTGCTGACCGATCCAAAACAGTTTAACATAAAGTTGAAGATGATATTGCCCAAATGCAGAGGTGCTCCAGTTATCAAGTGATGGATGAGAAGGACATCCAATTCAGTCACTTTCTCAAAACTTCCAGCTCGTGGTACAATGCAGTGAACACAGATATTGTGTAGGATACGGCATATAGGGAGTAGGTTGGAAGCAACATGCGGCTTGGATGGTGAGATAAGAATGTTTTTCAGAACAGAGGAGCGAGTGATTTGGCACTGAGAATACCAGTTTTCTGAAAAGAAATAGGCACCTTCATCACGAACATCAAGTATATGACATAAAGATGTTGGATTGATTTCCATTAGAACACCTTTGAGAACAATGTTGAATCCAGAAACCCCCTGCAACTGTTAGAGGCAGCATAGAAAGCCCTAACTAGTCTTGGGTATTGGGGCTCATTGATCTTGAGAAAGGATGTCCAACCCAGTTGGTCAAAAATATCTTCAATATTGAAGCCTCCTTCTTTTAAGTCAGCAAGATCAATAATTTTCCCGTTGACCACAGATTTATTCAGCCATTTGGATATGTAGGTTGTTTCCTGATCAGCAGAATTAAACAGGGAGTTCTTGGTGGATTTTTGCGAATGAGAGGACAATGGTTTTTTGGGAGTGGGTTTGGATTTTTTTGAGGTGGTGGTTTTGGTAGGAGTCTTGACGGGTGGTGAATGAGGTGTTGGCTCAGTGGATAGTGTTTGTTCTAAATCATTTGATTCAACCAGATGAACAGTGGAGTCTTAAGATACGGATTTTCTTGAAGATAGAATTCCATAAAGGATTCTGGATGATCTCCTAGTTAGAGCAGAGGATGTGGAGGAGGATAGAGGTTTGGAAGACTTAGGTGAGATGGAAGGAGTTGAGGTTATGTCAGAAGGTTCAAAGAGACTGGTTTCTGATGAAGGTTCTTGATTTAGAGTAGTGTTGAGTGATTCTTCTTCATGTTGATCAGACTCCGTGCTGGAGTAGTGATCTTCAACATCTTCAGAGGCTTGAGAGAGGATTTTTCGTTTGGCAGCAAACTTAGTACAAGCCATGATTTTTGTTAATGGAAGATTTGGAAAAATGATTCTGGGTTGAGAGTAAGATGAATAACAATGAGAATAGTCAGAGTTAAGTAAGGAGGATGGAAGATGGAAGGTGGAAGGTGGAAGGGAATATCCATTGGAGAAAGAAGCGTTGATTGAGTTCTGCCTAGGAGGATGCACTGATGATTGATGAGGCAGAGGCGTGCAGGTTGCCGTGTGAAGCACACGTGTTGGGAAACGGCAGTTTCAGCCGTTGTAGCATTAAATGCTCGCGTGGAACAAGGGGACGACGCCACATGGACGGCCCAATGAGAAAGGAAGCGCGTGCACGCAAAGTCTAAGGCAATTAAATGGCAGATACACTAAAATGGACACTATGTCCTCTAGTTTTTTGCCATCCTCTAAACTCTAGACTTATTTTCAAAGATCAGATTTGATCTTTCAGGGATTTGACAAAAAATAATTAAACAAACAAAATAAGATAAAAGCAGTAATGGTACAGTGGATAAAACAATTAATCAATTAATTTTAGAAAAATTAACGATGGAGAGTTTTTCCAAAATATTTTTGAACCTATCCTCCTTGAGAGGTTTGGTAAAAATATCTGCCAACTGATTTTCAGTGTCAATGAAAATAAATTCTATATCCCCTTTCTGAACATGATCTCTTATAAAATGATGTTTAATTTCAATGTGCTTAGATCTAGAATGCTGAATTGGATTTTTTGAAAGATTTATAGCACTTGTATTATCACAGAGGATGAGAATTTTTGCGTACCTTAGAGAGTAATCCTCTAGTTGATTCTTTATCCATAGCAATTGTGAACAACATTGTGCAGCAGATACATATTCAGCCTCTGTAGTTGATAGAGCAATGGTACATTGTTTTTTGCATGACCAACTTATTAGAGATTTACCAAGAAATTGACAATCTCCACTTGTGCTCTTCCTTTCAACTTTGTCTCCCGCATAGTCAGCATCACAATAAGCTATGAGGTCAATATTTGAACATTTCTCGTACCAGATTCCCAAATTAATTGTGCCAACAAGATATCTTAAAATCCTCTTTACAGCAATAAGATGAGATTCTTTGGGAGATGATTCAAATCTTGCACAAAGACCTATAGCAAAGACTATGTCCGGTCTACTTGTTGTTAAGTATAATAAGGATCCAATCATCCCTGTATACTCTTTCTCAGAAATTGGAGTTCTTTCATCATCTTTGTGAAGCATGGAGGATGGGTGCATAGGAGTTCCCATACTCTTGGCAGAACTCATGTTGTATTTGTTGAGAAGATCTTTAGTGTATTTTTCTTGTGAGATGAAAATACCATCTTTGAGTTGTTTGATTTGTAATCCAAGAAAATTTTTTAATTCACCCATCATACTCATCTCAAATTCACTTTGCATAAGATTTGAGAATTCTTCACACATCTTTTCATTAGTGGATCCAAAAATTATGTCATCCACATAAATTTGGACAATTAACAAATCTTCTTTAGATGATTTCTTGAAAATAGTGGTGTCAATATGTCCTCGTACGAATCCATTCAAAAAAGCACTTTTGACATCCATTTGGTATAGTTTGATACCTTTATGGGTGGCATATGCTAGGAGGATTCGTATAGCTTCAAGTCTAGCAACCGGTGCGAATGTTTCATCGTAGTCAATTCCTTCCTGTTGGTTGTAGCCTTGAGCAACTAGCCTTGCTTTGTTTCTTATTACTTCTCAATCCTCATTCAGTTTGTTTATGAATATCCATTTTGTTCCAATGATGGATTTTTCATGTGGAAGAGGTACAAGGTTCCATACCTTGTTTCTTTCAAATTGTGAGAGTTCCTCCATCATGGCTTCAACCCATGATTTGTCACAAATAGCTTGATCAATATTTTTGGGTTCAATTTGTGAAATCATGGCCATGTTAGATGCATTTCCTCGTAGAGACTGTCTGGTTCTTACACCATCAGCCGTGTCTCCAATAATTAGATCTGGAGGATGATAAGTGACTGTCTTCCATCCTCGTGGAGGTTGCTGAGAGGATTGATCAGATTCATCCTCTTCGTTTGGACTGGGTGCGTTGGAGATGAAGGTTCATCTTCCTCAGATTTATCAATTTTTTCTAAGCACAAGTCATCAAACTCATTAAAAAATAACATGCATGGATTCCTCCACAATTTGAGTCCTAAGATTATATATTCTATAACCTTTTGACGAAGTGGAGTATCCCAAAAACAATCCTTTGTCAGATTTTGAATCAAACTTTCCCAAATTTTCTTTATTATTTAGGATGTAACAATAACATCCAAATATATGAAAATATGAGATGTTTGGTTTTCTTCATTTCCATAGCTCATATGGAGTTTTGTTTAAAATCTTTCTAATGGATACACGATTTAAAACATAACAAGCGGTATTGATTGCTTCAGCCCAAAAATATTTTTCAATGTTGGCTTCATTCAAGATGGTTCTAGCCATTTCTTGCAAAGTTCTATGTTTCCTCTCAACAACTCAATTTTGTTGAGGGGTTCTTGGGCAAGAAAAATTGTTAGAAATACCATTTTCATCAAAAAGATTTTTGAAAGATTCATTTTCAAATTCACCTCCATGGTCACTTCTCACGGAGATAATTTTTGATCCCTTTTCATTTTGGATCTTTTTACAAAAATAATGAAAAACCTCAAAGGCATCATTTTTATGTTTTAAAAATAAGACCCAAGTAAAACATGAAAAGTCATCAACAATTACAAATCCGCATCTTTTTCCACTAAGGCTTGGAGTTTTAATAGGACCAAATATATCAATCTGAAGTCGCTCAAGAGGATGATTTGTGGAAACAACATTTTTAGAATCAAAGCTACTTTTAACTTGTTTTCCTTTTGCACAAGCTTCACAAATTTTTTCCTTTTCAAAATCAATTTTTGGAAGGCCTTTAACTAATTCTAATTTAGACAATTTAGAAATAGTGTTTAAACTTGTATGACCAGCTCGTTTGTGCCATATCCATTTATCCTTTTCAATTGATACAAAACAAGATTCAGTAGGAAAATAATCTGGATATAGCTCATATAAATTCTTTTTTCTAAAACCGGGAAAGAAAACTCTTCCCGAGGATGAATGTTTAACCTCGCATAGATTGGGTTTAAAAATAACTTCAAAATGACTGCCACAAAGTTGGCTAATACTAAGCAAGTTATGTTTTAAACCATCCACATATTGAACATTTTCAATTTTGGCTGAATTTTTATTACCAATGATACCGGTACCTTTTATTTGAGTTTTATCATTATTTTCGAACGTAACCGATCCTCCATCCTTTATTTTCAAGGAAATAAAGCAATGCCTATCCCCTGTCATATGCCTTGAGCAGCCACTGTCCAAGAACCAAGGCTTTCTTTTGTTGATCAAAGGATGTACCTTTTCAGTCTCTGAGTTAGTCATGAGACAGAGGTTGGCCTCTTCTTCCTTTTCTTGCTCAGAGGATGAGTCGTCACTATCATCCCACGTGATCATCATAGATTTATTTTTGTAGGGAAATCTTCTTGAGTTCTTTTTGTTTAGGGGACACTCAGTTTTGTAGTGACCCAGCTTGTTGCATCCAAAGCAAGTAATCTGACTTTTGTCAGTTTTTTCTTTTTGAGGAGATCTTTTTTCCTGTCCTCTACGATGTATCATCCTCTGGATTCTTTTGGAAATTAGAGCAAGTTAATCCTCTTCCTCAGATAGAGGATACTCTGCACTTTCCTTCTTTGTGGCTTCTTCAGTCCTCTTGGAGGATGAGCTTTCTGTTTGACTTGGTTTGTCAGCCAGCAACAGAGGTTCATGAGCTCTTAGAGTTCCAACCAGGTCCTCTAGTTTCATGTTGGCCAAGTCTCTTGCTTCTGTGATGGCAGTCACCATTGGCCTCCATTCTTTTGGTAAACTCCTTAAGATTTTTCTTATTCTCTCTTAAACAGAATAAACCTTTCCAAGAGATCTCAAGTTGTTTAGTATGATTGTCAGCCTTGAGAACATTTCATCAATCATTTATTCCTCCTTCATCTCAAATAGTTCGAATTCTCTTACTCCCATATCAATCTTTGCTTCCTTTATGTGGCTTGATCCTTCATGAAGAATCTTTAGAGTGTCCCATAGTTCCTTGGCGTTTTTGCATTCTTCAACTCTATCGTATTCTTCCCTACTCAAAGCACACGTTATAAATAAATGAGCTTTAGAGTTTAGGAGTACCTTAGCATTTTCATCAGTCGTCCATTGTGCTTGAGGTTTCTCGTCGGAGGTTGCATTTGTGTTGTTGATTCTGATGACATGATCCCGTTTTCAACAACAGACCACATGTTGTTATCTTATGATATGAGAAACAATATCATCTTACCTTTCTAGTGGTAGTAATCTGTACCATCAAAATCAGGAGGTCTGCTGGAGGATCCTCCTTCAGGAACATACTTAGCTTTTGACATTTTTTCTTTGATCTTTTTCTCTTACACGGTTAAATATAATGTTTCTAGAGAACCTTGCTCTGATGCCAATTGATGGAGCTAAATATCACTAGAAGGGGGGTTGAATAGGGATTTTGGCGTTTAAAAATATTTTAACGAGTTTTTGAATTTCTGTCCTCTCTGAGAGGATGCGAACTGGAGGATGGAAATTCAAACTTTTAATCAAGAACAGAATAAATGCAAGAAGAATATAAAGAGATAGACACACAACTTTTATACTGGTTCACCCAAAGATGGCTATGTCCAGTCCTCACACTCTTGTGAGATTTCACTAAAGATCAATCAGATCAACATCTCACCGAGGATGATTACACTTTGTGTATTCTCAAGCTTCACCAAGCTTACAATCAAGTGTCAAATATTTTCAAGTACAACTTACTTGAAAATTACAGAGTGATATGAGTATGATTTCTTTCTCTTTACTTAAACACTTTCTAAAAAGATATTTCAAAGATCTAGTGTATGATTGTAGAAAGTATAAAGAGGATGAATATTGCTTATGATAAACTTAAGATTCTTGATCTTTTTCTGCCATATTGTTGTGTGTTTAATGAAGGAGAGCTTGCTGCCTTTTATAGAGTTCTTGTACAGCTCTTCCATGTGTTAAACACTTCATGACCGTTGGGGAGGTTTCATCAAAGAGTCCAATGGTCTTTGAGCTGAAATTACAAAACTGCCATCCAGTTGTCTTGAACAGTTCTAGTCCATCCTCAGCCTTGAGGTTCAAACCTCCTAGGTACTTGGTCCTTTGTAGCCTTTTTCTTTTTCTTTCTCCAAGACATGAAAAGGCTATTTCTTTGACTATGTGAGCTACAGCCGTCTGAATTTGTGTAGTACTAGGTTGAATTCAACTTTTGAAGAATTGATGTGACAAATTGTTCAACCTTTTACCTAGTACTAGCTGTCCTCTACCTAGAACAGCCTATCCTCGTACTAGTCCAAATGTGTTTTCTGACCTCTTTAGATAATATGCTTTATTGGGTCATTCTTGGTTGCAATTTTGACATCTTAACCTGATTAAAAATCATGGTTACTTTGCTGGATGTATATTATGTTTTTACGAGGCCATCCTCTCAAAGGTTCAACCCCTAATCGAGCTTGCAAATATGATGGTTTTGAATCATATGTTCATCCTTTTAGTCTTTATGATTAATAACCTGTTTTCTACTATAAATCCACTCAAGAGCACAGATTAGTCCTTAATCACAATCATAATCTCTTAAGTAATTTTGTTATCATTAAAATCATTTGAGAGAGATTTTGTCTCAACAATTTTCACTGTTTTTTTGGCATCAAATATATAAACATACATAAAATAATAATATCAAAGTCATACAACTAATCTGAAAATTCTTACAAACATCAACTTATAGGTCTCCTGACCTAAATCGCTATCTTGGATTGATCTGGGACGGCTTCACCAAGTTAGTTAGATTTGTCCAACCCATGAACAACCCTATTAAAGAGTTAACATTGATTAAGATGAATTTAATACTTAAAAGAACCAATTTGAGAAATTAAATTAAGGGTTAGTCTTGTTCTTTGTCCCAACAATATATGATAAAACTAATTTTAGTCCCTATAATAACAAAATTTAAATTACACTATTAAATATCATATTCTCTGCTATTAGTCCTTCATTTAATTTTGATGTTCTAAATTTGTTGATGTGACACGTTGAGTAAGATAAATATTCTTTTTTAATTCCATGTGGCATTAATAATAACAAAACCTAAATTAAAATTTAAAATTTTATTGAAAATCATTTAAGAAAACAGAACCATAATTACTTCAATTAAACTAAACCCTAATCACTTCTTGATTTATCATCTTCTAACAATTGACATTTGCATCAATTAAATGTTTAAAATGCGTAGCAATATAGATGAGGATTATTATATGCATTTGTCTTTTGGCTTAAATTCTCTTAAAAATACTAAGTTTGTAAACTGTACAAATTTGTTTATGTTTTGAAACAGTCAAGCAAACAATGGTTCTCAAAATCCTCAAATGTTTTGATTTCAAAAGGATATATTCTATTACCTTCTAATTCCCCACTTTTCATGAAGATATTTAGAATTAAGGATTTGGATTACCTCAAATATTTTTTAAGTCGGGAAATTTCAAGATCCATGCAAGTCTTCATGTATACCAACAGAAGTATCTAATATACCTCACCAACACTCATTGGGATATCTTATATGTGGTGTAGCAACTTAGCCGATTTATGAATAAACGAACAACCTCACACATTAAAGCTTTTTGCGATTCAAATTAAGCCGCATGCCCTAGAAGTATCTAATATACCTCACCAACACTCATTGGGATATCTTATATGTGGTGTAGCAACTTAGCCGATTTATAAATAAACGAACAACCTCACACATTAAAGCTTTTTGCGATTCAAATTAAGCCGTATGCCCTACAAGATCCAGTAATGGTTACAATATTATCCGTAGAGATTCCTCAATTTCATGGGAAAATATATGCAACCCATTGTCTCAAGATCGTCATTAGTGTTGGGTCGTGAGGGGAGCTAAGAGGATCATCCACATTGAACTAAGAGCAACCATACAAATGAGTTGGACACTACATCTTAATCCAAAACCTTAAGACAATGGACATATCCTCCCATTTATATATTGCTCAACTTTCACTTTTCCAACCAATGTAGAACTTATAACTCATACGTTACACCAACAATTTGAAGCAGAATACAAAGTCATGGCTTCAATAGTTTGTGAGGTCTATTGGCTGACCTACCTCCTCAAAGATTTTCATATCAGTTTTCAAAGTCCAACACTTTTTTATTGCGACAACTAGCCAACATGGCACATAGCTTCAAATTATTCTTCTCACGAATGAACAAAACATATTGAACTCAACTATCACATAGTGAAGGAAAATCATGTTCCATCTCTTACCTATTTCTTCTTCCGAGCAGCTTGCAGACGTGCTAACTAAACATCTAGATCTATTTCCCTTTAATAAATTTATCTTCAAGTTAGGTTTACTTTTCATTTACCTTACAGTTTGTAGGACATATATTAGTCATTAATTGAATTAGTTATTATTTGTTATAATAGTTAGGAATTTAGGATAAATTAGTTAACACTTATCTTAGTTTGTTATACTTAGTAGTATATATAGCCTTATCCAGTGTAATATTTGATAGATATGATACACAATTGTAATCAACTCTCTATTTCACAAAAAATGAGGTATTGTAAATAATATATATTATTTTATTTAACTCATCAATGAGGTTCATTAGATTTAAACTATTTAAATGAATGAGTGCATATACTATTATTATCATCCTTAAAATATTATTTAGATATATTTTTTACATGGTATCAAAGCTCCCAATTTTAAAGGTCTTACTTCCGCGTAAATCCTAATTGACATCTTTGCAATCTCCATTTTTTTTCTGCCTTCATTGCAGATTTTTTTATGGCTCAACTTATTTGCTGTCCTTTGACACCTTGATTGTGTTGTTACTTGTTACTATTCCATCAGAAAACACCGTTCATCCGTACTGGCTGTTACTGCTCAGAACTGTTCACATGTCAGAAGTAACTATTCATAGTGTACTAATTGCTTCTGCATACTTTTTTGGGCATTCGGCATTTTTTTAAAGTAGTTCTGTTTTTTTTTTACTTTATTATTGTTAAGATGGTAAAATTTGGTGAAACTTATTCCGGTGTTATTACTCATTTGAGAATGAATTATAAGAGTTCTTTCTCTCAATCACTTAGTGCCTTTGAGCTATGCCTAAGAATGCTTGGATCTTTGATTCTAGAGCCACTTATCATATAACATTTTATTCAGAAAAAGTGTTTTTTTTTTATAACTCTTTTTCTAATATTTGTTATATTATTGTTGCTGATAGTAATCGCACTTGTGTTGTTGGCTATGTGAATATTGAAATTCAACCATATTTTAAATTGCAAAATGTGTTACATGTTCTCACTTTCTCTCATAATCTTATCTCTATCCATAAGCTCGCCAAGAATTATAGTTGTGTCGTAGTTATTTTTATTCTCATTGTATTATTCAAAGTCTTGCAACGAATAAGACGGTTGCAATTAACGAATGAACAAAAAGAGATGTACTATTTTTCTGATAAACGAACTAGTCAGAAATTGTTGTCTTCGACACTCCGGTCTTAGCCAGACTCTCATGCCTCACATATGATGTTTAAGGATATGCTCCTACTTCTAATATTTATGGGGTGAGATGGTTTATTTTGTTTATTGATGATTATACTCGAGTAACTTGGTTTTATTTGATCAAGGATAAATAAGAAGTACCTCAATTGTTCATTCAATTTTACAAGATGGTACAAACACAATTTGGAAAAGCCATTAAAAGATTACATTCTGATAATAGCAAGGAATATGTCAATCACAATCTTTTAAGTTTTAATAGTAAACAAGGGATTATTCATGAATTCACAAGTGTTGACATCCCACAACAAAATGGAGTTACAGAAATAAAAAATCGCAACCTACTTGAAGTTACTCGAGCTTCTTTTCCAAATGTCTGCCCCAAAATCATATTGGGGTGAAGCAGTATTGATAGTTGTTTATCTAATTAATCGTGCGTTGTCCTATGTTTTAACTAATGTTAGTCTAATTCAATGTATGACCTCCCTTTTTCCTTTGTTTCCATCATACAGAGCCTCGAGTATTTGGAGCTATTGTTTTTGTGCATATTCATAAGCAACGCCAAACTAAGTTGGATTCTCGAGCAGTTAGATGTGTCATTGTGCGTTATCCTCTTAACAAAATAAGGTACAAATGTTATCATCCTTCCAGTCATAAGTACTTTGTTTCGAAAAATGTAACTTTTCATGAAAATATTTCTTACTTCATTTGCCCTCAGCTTCACGGGGAGAACATGAATGACTTCGAATTTGAGTTTGAACTTATGGTCCTTGGTCCTAACTATCTCGAGACTCATATTTCTGCTTCATCTCATAATTCTAAATCCAAGTCTCCACTAGTTGAAGATCAAGCTAGTAAGTTGATTCTTGTTTATCAAAGGAGAAGTAAACCTAACATGCTCCAGAAACAACTTCAATCGCTTGAGCCAAAGATAAATACTAAAAATGATCCCTCTATTGGTGGTTCCATACTTCTAGTACTTGTGATACTAATTCATCGCTCGAGTCGGATGCAAATACTGAAAATGATCCATTTATTGGTGATTCTCAGACTTCTCATACCAATCCAGATGATTTGCTTATTTGAGAAAGGATAAAAGATCTTGTGCCTCTAAATATAGATAACCTATTTCTCAATTTGTTTCCTCTAAACATCTTTCTCCGCGGTATCAGGTTTTTATTTCAGTTGTTGACTCTGTGAGAATCCCATCTTATGTTCAAGAAGCAATGCAAGATAAAAATTAGGTCCCAGCTATGTATGAAGAAATGAAAGCACACGAGAAAAATAGAACTTGGGAGATTGTTGAGAGGTAAGAAACCAGTTGGATGTAGGTAGATTTTAAAGTTAAACACATATCAAATGACACCCTTGATCGTTACAAGTCTAGACTAGTGGCAAAAGGATCTACTGAGACATATGACATTGATTATGAAGAGACATTTACAAGGAGAAAAACTGATTGTACTTCTTGTCTATGTTGATGACATTATTGTTACAAGAGATGATTTGATTGAGAGACAATTACTCAAAGAGAAATTATCAACAAAATTTAAGATGAAGGACATTGGACATCTCATAGTATTTCTTGGGAGATGAGGTGGCCTACTCAACACAAGACATTTTTATCTCTCAGAGGAAGTATGCGCTTGATCTTTTGGAGGAAACGGGCAAGCATGGATGCAAACCTGCAAGTGTTCCGATTGAACAAAATCACAAGATGAGTTACGAGGAGGAAAATGTCAAAGTTGACAAGGCACAATATCATATATTAATGAGAAAATTGCTTTACTTAGCACACACTTGGTCGATCTGGCTTATGTAGTTAGTGTGGTGAGTTAATTCATGCATGATCCGAGGGTGATACATTTACAAGTTGTAGACTGTGATCTACAATATCTCAAAGCCACTTCGGGAAGAAGACGCATGTTTAAAAGAGGTGGAAGCCTAACTAAGGAGGTATATACTGATTATGCAGGTTCAATTAAGTGATAGAATATCTACTTCAGACTATTGTATTTTCTTGTGTAGGAACCTTGTTGCTTGGAGGAGTAAGAAGCAAAGTGTAGTGGCTCGATCAAGCGCCGATTGAAGAGCTATGGCACAAGGAATTTGTGAGCTATTGTGGTTGAAAATTGTGCTAGAAGATTTGAAAATAAAGTGTGACAGCCCAATGAAGTTGTTTTGTGACAATAAATCGAACATCAAGTGGCTTGATAACTACAACATATATTCCTTATGGACATCAATTGGCAGATATGTTAACACAGGGATTACAAACTAAAAGATTCAATCAACTTACTTGCAAGCCGAGAATGATAGATATCTTTTCACCGATTTGAGGGGGAGAATTGTAAATAATATATATATATATATATATAATTTTGTCCATCAATGAGGTCAATTAAGTTTAGACTATTAAATGAATTAATGTATGTACTATTATTATCCTTCAAATATATTTTCTACATGAGGTATTGTCCGTTTTTCTTTGACAAAATCATTTCACAATAACACTTATAATGGCTATAAAATTAATTATAATCAGTTAGATTGGTCTCTATTGTTAACCTTATTTTAAACATGTTCTTTCTAAAACATTTGGGCCAAATCTAAATAAACTGTTTCATCTCTTTCCTTCCACACAGTTTATACACCACTTAGATTTCTCTTTTTCATATAAACAAAAAAAAAACTAAAAGAAACATGTTTGATTCTGAACATTTTCACAGGTTACCATTATCATTGTTATTCATTCATATACAAAAGATGTGAAATATCCTTTCTCATGATCCAACAAGTCCATAAGGTTTCAAAACCCTAAGCATCTTCACCATCACTCATGCTGGCACGACTATCGATATAGAATTCAGTTGAGAAATCAACCTCGTCGACAATCCTTCCTCTGTTGTATTGACATATGCAGGATATGCACAATAAGTATAAACACTAAGTAAAAAGCACAACCTGCGAAGCACTGGTAAAGACATTGGACACGACACTAACACAAATACTAATTCCAATTTAAGAAAATAGAAGTGACTAAATATAACCACATGTGTCGATGTCATGTTAGTGTCTGACACCGACATGTGTCGGACACCAAACACGTCTTTAGTCCTTAGTGTGGTGCTATAGATATGTGCAACTAAATTGTCTTAACCAAGATATAGTGACAGCATAATATGAAGGATAAAAAATTACCTTTCAAGAACAAACTTTCCTTCCTTATACTTCTGACTCTTCTCATGTGCAGATTCCTGGGAAAGAATAGTAAATTATAGAAAGATCAAAAGTTGTGAACTAAAGAATGAAAATTGGTACATGATAAGCAAACAAATAAACAAGTAATTTTGAACTATTCTTCTAACATAGACATTCTAAGAGATTTCATTTGCAACACTATTACATGAAAGCTAGATAGAGTAAAAAAAGGAGGATTACATATTTCCAGCCAATTATTTGACCACAGCAACAGCAAAAGATATCTGCAACCGTATGCAATCCTGAAAGCATAATCCGTTCTTCCGGTGGTCCAACTGTGGTGTTCACACTGGATCACAAACCCGAAAAACATTGCGAATCAGAAAGTGAATAGAATATTCAGGTCTAGTGATATTATCAACTTATAACGACAACAATAAATGAATTGTGATGTTCCCTAATTTTTGTAACTTCATGTGCAAGCAAGAAGTAGGAGGTTTATAAACAAGATATCAAACTGCGACTTTCTACGTAAGATCAATAGATATCAAGGTATTAATGGTTTCTGAACATTTATAAAAGAACAAATATGAATCCAAAAAAGAAAACATTAACTAAAGCTAAAGGGAGGAATTGCTTAATTACCATTTTTACTGGGCTTATTGAACCATCCATCAATTCAGACACGAAGGACAAAGAAGAAATAACTACTAAAGCAAGAAAAAGATCAAATTTTATTAGACTATTAGGGTGAAACAGTGTCATCAACAATCATTTTAGATCAAGACGCTTTTTCAATCAGAGCACGACACGAGAATTTCAAGACATGAAAATTGCTCCCATGGATGAACTTTCCTGAGTGTGTAAACTTCACAGGTTTCAATTTTTGAACACATTTAAGAAGAATAGGAAAACTATGGAAGAGTCAAAACTGAAATGTACTCACGCATTATTGAATAGGTATGCTTTTCCCCTCCGGCAATGAAACGCCTGAAAAATGGTAATCAAAGATTATTAGGATGATACAATAATCCAACGGAGCGGTCGGAAACTTGGAGCATTTCGATACAACATATATATTAGCTGAAATATAATTAATTCCTAAAAATCTTGTAAACAAATTAATTAATTCCAAAACCCATCATGAGAAGATTATGCACCCTTTAGAGTGCTTTTACATCATAAAACACAGCATTCATGTAATATAAACATATGCATTCACCACAGTCTAGTTATTGTCCCATTAGGAATTTTCATAGCCAATTTATCCCTGAATTGGACTGCAAATAAAGCAGAAGATTGAAGTGAAGGATGTGAATGACTCATGCAGCCAACCATCACTCTTTCGGTACACACAAAAAATCTCACATTGCATAGAAATCGAGGCTAAAGATAGTTTATAAACACTCACAAAGCAGACAATGCCTTAGAAGAATGGCGCAGCGGGATTGAGATCGGAACATTAGCGCTAGAAGGAGGCTCCTAAGCCATGCACGAGGGCTGACAGACCCGTTGGCAATTAGCCTCACTTAAGGGTTGTTCCAGTACCCAAAAAGTCACACATTGTATGAGAATCGAGGCTAAGGTTAGTTTATAAACACTCACTCTCCTCATCCCATTGAGGCGGCTTTTAACTAAGGACAAAATTGTGAGGTTTATAGAAGATCATAAACGGAGAAGAGCGGTACACTGGACTTTATAATGGCTATACCGAAGCAATTGTCTTAAGGACTAAATTAAATTCCAAATTATTCAAGAAACAGTTATGGCCATTGATTGGCTTTAAAATTGCATTAGCTATGTAATTTAACTAGAAAATGACCAAACCCTAGAAAAATAAACATCTCAAAATGTCATAGTACAAATCTTCATGACCTCTCACATTAGTACAAATTTTCATGTTGAAATTCAGACATATAAAAATGTATATAACAGAATTTACTATTCTATAAAAATAGATAACTAATGTCATAATTCACTGTTTCTTATGCTTCATTCAAGGATTAACTGATAGCATAAAAAGGTAAAAGTAAAGGGTACCCGAGAGATGAGATCATCTGAAAGGGCCAAGGGAGTTCTACAGAACTTGCATCTATAGGACCTGCCCTCCAACTCCACCACAAAGATTTTTCCCATTTTCTATAATATTTTTTTTTTGATAAAGATGTTAGGATAGTTGAAAATGAAGTGAAGATTCAAAGACCGATAGAAAGATATCAGCACTTCAACGGCAATAGAGACCAGCTGGTGAAAAGAGACACCTGTTAGTGTTCTTAGTCGGTTAAGTATTTTTTTTTTTTTTTTCAATTAGTGTTCTTAAAATTAAATTATTTAATATTTATAACTTAAAAGATTAGAATAAAATAAAATTTCTTAAAAAATTTAATGTAAAATATGAAAATAATTTAAGTGATAAAAACTATATTTTAATATTGAATACTATTAAAAACGCTAACCATACGAATAAAATATATATAACAAATAATTAATTCCGAAAAATTAAATAAACTAATGATCAATCTAGGAAATGGACTAGATTTAAAACACCACAAATATATCTTGCCAAAAATACCATACTAACACTTCCTATAAATGTTGTATGTACCGGTGATAAAATAATTGTTAAACATAAATATAGAGTTCCTAAAAAATCTAAAACGAAAAGAGTAGTACATTTAAGGATGGACAAAGTTCACCCGTTTGAAAATTGAACCGAATCGATTTTCAGTTTTAAAAAATTGAACCGAACTGATTTTTAGTTTAAAAAATCGAACCGAACTGTTTTATAAACTGGTGAATCGGTTTATTACTTTGCACTGAAACGAACTGGTTTAACTTATTTTTTTTGTTCATATAGGCCAAATTTTACATAGTTATTCCTAATTATTTCTAAAAAAACAAATTTGGTCCAGTTTTTTGAACTGAAAACTGATTCGGTTCGGTTCTAGCTTTAAAAAATCAGTTCGAAAACAGTTTGGTTCTCAATTTTTATAAATTAGTTCAATTCAAAAACAGTTCGGTTTAACAATTTAGTTCAGTTTTTGGTTTTTTTAACACCCCTAAGTACATTAAGCGTTCGTTCATAGTGTTTTGAATTTTTGATTTTTTAAAGTTAATTTCATAAGCACAAAGTTTGTGGTTTTCGCCCAATTTTAAAATATTATTTTCCTAAAACTCATAATGACAAAAAGATTTTTATAATCTTTGTTTTTTATTTAACTCTAACATGTTATCATAAGTGGTCATTAGCCACCACGCCGACTATTTCTGAACTACAACCAACACTTTGATTATAGTCGACCATCACTCGACTACCACTATTACTTTGACCGTCAACCACTACCCTGAGCACTACCTTACTCCAACATTTAGTGACCAGTGACCACCACTTTAAGCACTACCTTACTCCAACATTTAGTGACCACCACTTTAACTCATGCTGGACAAAACTTCGACCTTCAATGGCCAGCACTATGACCCCTACTAACTAGGGGTGGGAATAGGCTAGGCCGTCCGTCAGGGGCCTATGGCCTGATTTATTTATGGTCTGGTCTAGCCTGACCTGTTTAATAAAAAGGTTAGGCTCAGACTTTTTCTAAAGCCTATTAATTTAAATAGATTAGGTTCAGGCTCATAAAAAAACATATTAGATCTGATAGGTCAGCCTATATATATATATATATATATATAATATTTATTAATATTAGTATTTATTATTTTAAATTTGCTAATTATGAGTTCATTTTGTTTCTTTACTTTTTTGGAAGATTGTTTATAATTTTTTTAGATTTGGTTATATATAAAGGCCTAGTTTAGCCTATTTAAAAAATATAAAATATATTATTTAAATGCTTTAATGTAAAATAGGTTTTTAAATAGGCTTTCAGGTTAGGACAGTATTTTTAAAAAGGTCAGGTCAGACCGAAAAAGAAGCCTATGATAGGCCGTAGGCCAGACTCAGACCGAAAAAATTAATCATAGGCTAGACTCAGGCCTTTCAAAGTCTGGTCTGGTCTGACCTATTTTCACCCCTACTACTGACCATCACGAACACTATCGATCGTCAATCACCACTTTCGACTATTTCAACTTCTATTAGCTACAACTTTGACCTCCACTAAACACCTCCTCTAACTACCACAAGTAATTGATCTTCACTTCTATCACCACTCTAATCTTCATCAACCATCACTTGATCTACTATTTTCAATCATTCCAAATTTTGTTAGCGCCAGATCAACTGCAGCCGAAATTATTAGCTTTATATTGTTTAATTTTTTTTAGGGTCAGTATATTAAAAAAAGAGTATGTATAAGTAAATTATCATTATATTAAAATTATTATTATTATTATTGTAATAATTAATAATAATTTTTTTAAGAAGTAAATAGTAATAAAAAAAAATAATTAAAAAATAATTAACATGCAAATTTATAAAGTCCTCCACTTCAATAAATTAATACTAATGTTTAAAAAGTCAGATTAGACTAACTTGTTCGACCGATTGTAACTGGAACCGGCCAGCCATTAGAGTAAATGTCGAGAAGTATGAAGTGGATACAAGTAATATAGCTCTTCGTTATTTACTACACACAAATTTCTTATTAGTACTCGCCTTTCATTATCTACTACACACAAATTTCTTATTTGTACTCACCTCATAATATGATTAAGGTTGAAAATAAGCAGAGCCAACTTGGTTTAGCTCGACTTATGATCGACATGAACCATTTTTTAATTCAAATCTAGTATACTACTTCATAATAAACGACACAGTTTTTTCGTTATTACGAAAACAAAGAGACAAAATAATTTATAATCGAGGCATTAATCTAAAATTAATATATAATTGAATTAAATATAACTTACCAACACGATTTAACACAAGTAGCAAGTTTTTTTAATCTTTAATAATTTAGTTAGAGGTTCGAATTATGACTATTGTATATGAAAAAATATATATCGAGAGAAGTCGGTCCTTTAAATAAATTTCATTTATCTAGAACACTACTCTTCACAATTGCGCATGGAGTATAATTGATTTTAAAAAAAAAACTATATAGTTATATCTCAAGTTTAGATTCATATCATCTCCTGCGGTACCCCTCTAGTGCACTCTATGCAACAATTTATCTTTATATCTCTCATCATTTTACTCTCTTATTCTCATCTCAAAATTTCTTTCTTATCATGTCTTTCTCGTCTCACTCTCAAAACACATTTACACAGCCAAATATCCAATTTCCTTAAATTCATTATATTTGGTTCATGAGATTAAATCTGCTCCTCAATAGTCTATCAAAAAGCTAAGATGTAATAATAATATATTTTACACTATTATAAACTAAAATTTAGTAAAAATAATATATACGAGGAGTTAAATGATCATCCGTCTAATGAGTTAATAGTCCAACTAAGTCTCAAAATAATTTTAAGTTGGATGGATTCATTTTCAGTTTTATTGATTTGGGTTTTGGGCCAACACACTTTTAGAACATTGCAGAAAGTTTTACAATCAAAAGTGGTCACTCACATCACAAAAAAAAACAAATTACTAGTATTAGACAGCACCTGGCACTTCCTTGTATCTTCAGTCCAACGTCGACGCGCCGACTTCCCCACTTAATGTGTCTGTCTGTTCTCTAACTCTTCACACACATCATCACCGCCGCTTCTCTGCTTCCGTACTAGATTCCCACGAGAATCACTCCTACGTGCCCCTCAATCATTGCCGCTTGTCGGTCTCAATCCAATATCAAATTTTATTGAAAAGAAAATCTATCTTATTATGTTATTAATATAATTATTTAAGTGTTCAATATAATTAAATAAAATATTTAAATATTCGGTATATATAATTTACTTAATCAGGAATACTAAACAAATTTTTTTAAAGATTTTAAGTTTAAATTTAAAAAACTTTCAAAATATACTTAAGTAATATGAAAATTAAATTTATTATATATGAAGGTTGCAACAAATTGATATATTTAATTATATTATAACAAATATTTATAAAATTTGATTCTTTTTAGAAATTCATTTATTTTTAATTAATATTTTGGTGCTTTAATTACAGTTTTGATCATAATCAAAAATTTTAATCTCTAGAGTGGTTATTGTTACCACAAAAAAAGTTATTTATCGATTTAATTGAAAATTTAAAGAAAAAATATCACTTTTAAAGTCATAAATCATCATTTTAAATTTCAAAATCACTACTTTTTAAATAAAAATTATAATTTGAGATCAAAATTATAACAATTATAATAATTGAGGTTAAAAGTTCAATTTTAAAATAAAAAGATTGTTTTCATGATTGTGATAAAATAAAGAGAATAATTTTGTGATTGTGACAATAAAGGAACAAAAGTATAATTAAATTAATATTATTTTCAATTACTAAATAATTTTCATATTTATCTTGTTAAATAATCTAAATTTTCATTTTACAAATAATATTTAAAAAAATAAAAAGAAACATACATAGTCAATCTAAATTATTTCATATTGATGTTTTACAATATTTTAATATTTAATTGCTATATTTAAACTGTATTTACAAAATAAACTTACGTTATAAAATTATGAATTTTTATCACAGTATAAACTATTGTACATTTTCATAAAATTATTTTTAGAAATAATTAGTTGTTTATCTGAATGCTTCTTGCAAAGGAATAAGAATAATCAATTTATTTTGTTATATGATTTTTTGTAAATATTAACTAGGTGCGTTATTTTGAAAATAATTTATATAAATTTTGTTCATATATTATTCTTTATTTTCAAAAAATCACATATTAGTTTACGTTGTTTCTTTTGCAATAATTTTCTACCTCGTTAGGATTATTTTATGAATATTAAAATTAAAATTATTTTAAAAAAAATTGAAGCTAATAGATGACAACTGCATGCGGTGCGTGGGAGCAAACACAAAGAAATCCAGGGACCCACATACTCAAGCGGGTGCAGCGCCTCCATCAACCGAGCTGTTTCATTATGGGTCCATCTTCTGGCCTTTATCAATTCTTCCTACATTTTTATTTGAACCTCACAATATAACAAAACAAAAAATTAAGATAGAATTTGAAATATAAACGTTACAGTGCTTTTATAGTTTCCGGTTGTTTAAAATCTGACTATTTTGTTTTAATTAATTTAAAAATTATATTTTTAATTTTAATCTCTTTAAAAATAAATTATTTTTTATATTGATTCAATTAACCCAATTTTTTTTAATAATTACATGAACTTATCTTTAAAAAAATTGTCAACTCGTTTAAAAAATATATGAGTTTAAATATATTTTATGTTCTTTTATTTTGTCAAAAATAAATTTTTAATCTCCTAATTTTTAAAAGTAGTTATTTAATTACTTATGAACTAATTATTGAAATTTTTTAGTCACCATAAACTTTATTATAAGATATTTTGATTAATGACGTGACACTTAAATGTCATTTATGGATTAGATAAAATATTTTTTTATTCTTAT
>JBBPBQ010000003.1:45767495-45794697 GCA_037974755.1 Cicer yamashitae
AAAAACACCTATTAAATTGAAAAAATTCTTATATTTAGGGACAATTTTTTTCTTCCAAAATGTGCTTATAATTAAACACATAGGTAGTATATGTATTATTTCAAGTTTACAATTAGAAAAAATAATTAGTTATGTTGAAACTTGAAAATGGTGACGTTAATTTTAATTTTTTGTTTTGTTAAAGTAACATTAATTTGGAATTAGATAAAGCTATGAATTTGGATACATGTAAGAAGAAGAAAGAGGATCAGAAAGAAGAAGGTCCGAGAGCAGCGCTATTTTGTCAGAATCCGAGGATGAGATAAGACCCGTTGGTGGGGTGGTACCTCTAAACACTACGATACTCAAGTTAGTATATGAATGAGGTAAGTGAAAGGCATGGAAGAGACGTACTTTGTTAGGTCATGAGGCATTGCTTATATTGCATGAAATATGGTGGTATTGGCTTAGGCCTGAAGTAGCAACATCAATCACAAGAAGTGGAGGTTTGAATTGTGATCTCTTTTTAAGATTTAATTCTTGCACTTAAATTTATTCAACTCAAGAAAAATCTTGGTTGAAATAAGTTGATCTCCAGAACATTGTATATGTGTTAGTTTAAATAAAACGGTTCAGTTTATAAACAAATTAAATGTGATTAGTGAGTGCAAGATGAATACAATAAAAGGTTAAGAAGATCACACAAGGATGTATCATGGTTCACCCAAAGTGGATTGCGTCCAGTCCTCACAATCTGCGAGATTTTCACTAATGTGCTCAACACTAGAATGTTCTACCTTGCACTATCTATCTTGATCACACTTTGAACAATTACAACATTTACCTTCTAACCTTAAAAGAAAATTCTATAGTCAACTTTTAGTTCAAATATAATTTCTACAACACACTCACTCTAGCTTAAGAGATAGGATTAAGGTACAAAATGATGTGTATGATAAAAGTGTTTGGGATCTAAAAACTTCTCAACTCTTGTTTGAGAATGACTAACAATTGTAGAACGGAAAACACAAGAAATAGGGTTCGAGGGGGTTGAATTGTGTTTCTTTTTAAAATCTTTTTAACGTGACTAAGCAATAGTAAAGAAAGCGAAGCAGAAAAGCAAGAAAAAAAAAATACAAACTATTTATTCTAGTTCACCACCAACGTAGTAGCTACATTCAATCCCTTCACCTAAAGGATTTAATCCACGAGTTCACCATAGAATAACACTTTCACTGAACACCTACAAGTCAAACTGAACTATGTTCAAGTCTTCTCAACCTTCTAGCTTAGTACCGTTAAGTTGTTGAGGAAGACAACCACTACTGGGCTAGGTTACAAATAACAGGTTTAGGTTTTTCTAAAATAGTTGTTATAGGAGAGTGTTTACAAATTTGTTCTTTCAGAAACTTTTCTCACAACTAAAGTAAAATTAATAATTACGAGCAACAGTGAAGATGTGCTTATAGCTTGTGAATTTTTCTTGTATTTACTAGGGAAAAATGCATGTCCTTTGTAGAGAATGATTAGAGTTTCTGTTTTTTGTCCTTATTGCAAGAAATCAGCATGATTCATGAAGTTTCGCATCGTATCTTTGATATTGATTTCCAAATAAACTTTCCAAAACAGATCGTTACGATTGATTCAACATATCTTGGTAAAACAGTGAGGAATCAGAGGATACGATCATCAGAGCATGTCTCCAGACAAGTAGAAAATTGAAGATGCTCATTAAAGGGTGCGCAAATGTTTTGTCTTCTCTAAAGCGTTGACTTTCATTAGAGTATTGACTTTCAACATATCATACAACATAAATCACAGTCACACGCTTAATTAAAATATTATTGCATTTAATTGTTCCCACAAACTGATTTTGTTATCATCAAAACAAGTAAATGTCATAGTTCTTCAAACCAACTTGGTTCTAATAATCCCCCATTTTTTGATAATGTCAAACTTCTATTTTTGTGATTAATTTTTAAGATAAAGTATAAACGAGTATTTTAAACTGTTAACAATTTTTAGAATATTCACGTTTAATTTATAGGATAAAAAATCTTTTGATAGAGTGGTTTAAAGTGCATTAGTAACTGAAGTTCAGAATAAGACAACTCATTGCTTAAAATTTCTCAAAAATACATCATCCTTTTTTGTCATCAGACAAAAAGAAAAGAATGTACACAACGAGAGAAAAAAAAAATTACAAAGCAAAACAAACAACTAAGGGTTATGAGTTGTGAGCCTAACTAAAATCAAACTAAAGGTATTCTGAATATCTTTATGATTTTTGGCAGTTTGTTCCATAAACACCTTAGCCTTGGCTGTCAGTCGATCAAAATTTTCCTTTAAAACAAATTGAGAGGGATCAAACAAGGGGCTAGATAGAGGTGCGGAGGGACTTTTAGAAAAGATTCTTCTGACCATAAAGCAGCAACAATAGAAGCATCGAGAGTGCGTATCTCATTATGTGGCATGAGCACAAGAAGATGCAATGGTGCGAACGGATCAACCACAAAAGTTTCTAGAAGAACATCACCAAAAAAAGATGGAGCATCCCTTGCTGAGCTTACTAATGCGGCTGTTAGGAGCTTTCTAAAACGATTGCTCTTGGTTTCTGAAGCTGCAAGATCCATAAGTAGATGATTTTAGCTAGTTGTTTGAAAGCTTCAAAGTTCTGGGAGGCATGCTGGAACCTATGATCTCTATTCACCTGAATCCAGTTTATGACAAAAGAGATAACTCTGTTCCACTGAGTTGAAACATCATTAGGATCCAAACTTTAGCATTTTATTCCGAGTGGAGCAGATTTTGGTAGAAAAGGAGGTAAGGAAGGTATGGAGGTTTGGGAAGCCAGATTGAGGAGATGGTGTTAAAGGAATGATTGCCAGAGGGATGGCGGAGGTATTAGATTTAGAGGGCAATAGAGTGATGGGAAATGTAGATGAGTCATCTGACGATGTATCAAAGGCTAGGTCAACAAGATCTAGCGCGACTTATTGGGGGAGAGGGATGGACATAATGTGGTAATATGGGGTTAGGTACTGGGGTGGAAGAGGTAGAAGATGGAGGGAAACTAAGGGAAGGGGCAGATGTTTGAGTTAATGTGTTATGCATGTGGAGGAAATGATGGGTTTCGATTGATGCAACGTGTTCAGTCAGGGTAGCCTCAAACATTTCATCTAAGGTATTAGAGTCAGAAGTAGGAAGGGTGATAGGTGCACGGTTAGAGGGAGGACTAACAATATTGGTTTGTTGGGGAGAATGAATGAAATAGGTTGGTTCAAGTTCAAAGACGAAGATAGGAATAAATTGCTCAGATTTTGAATGTACCTTTTCTTTCTTCTTATGAAGATGGGTTGTCGTGTCTGTATCGACATTGGTTGTTTCTTCCTCATCCTCTTCAATCCTTACAGTTTGAACGACTCTTTTCCTTTTCTTCTCCAAAATTTGTGGAGCATGAGGTAAAGGCAAGCAAATTAGGGCCATAGCTTTACCAGACTGACATTCTTAAATATTCCAAAACAACTTCCTTGTTGTCTTCCGCAAAAATGGGAGCAACAAAATCATCAACCTTAGCGAGAGCATCCAGATAAGCACTTGTTTGACCTGTTGTTCTTCTAGTGTCACAACTAGGTAGAATACAGTGCTTGGGGGACACTAGTTTCGTCTTAATGAGGTTGGAGATGTTGAATGCAGGAGTAAATGATGATACCAAGTGTTCCTCTTGAACATAGCCTTCAACTTCCTCCAGAGCCTAAATGAGAGAAGTACGTATGAGTACTGTAATTATCATTCTAGGCTAGGGGATATACTTGATTTTCCCTTTCCTCGAGTTGATGACGCAAAACCTCATGTGTTCCAAGATGACATCGGGAATGTTCGTCTTGATCATTTGAAATATGTTCCACATTAGACCCTTGTGGTCTTTGCTCATATGGTCCCATGGCCCCTTTAGGCACCACAGACCCTAATAAGAATTTTGAAAAGAACTCTATATTTAGGTTTGAGGTGTACATACATGGAATTCACAATGGGACTTTGAAGAGTTCTTGGTTGATTATGAAGGAGCCAACCCTTGAATCATACCAATTTTCAAGCATGAATATTTCATATGGGCTTCTGGTGATGATACAAGGGATTATTGAGTGATCTTGATAGGGAGACCCAACATAGTGCTTTAAACCTTACCATTAGTGTTTGTATCAGTAAATCTCCAAAACTCTTTAACGAGGACGTCCACAACAAAATCTTGTTGTAGGTTAAAGTATTCAAACCAGCCTACCTCCATAAGTTCCTAGATGAAGTTGAATTCTTTCTCGGCTAGGTTTGCGAAATCAACCTTAATTCGTGAAGGATCTCAAGTTATCCAGGTTGCATTGAAGTGTTGAAACATAAGAGACGTTTCCAGTTGAGGGGATTGAGGGTGAACTTGACGCCATCGAAGTAGGAGGGATTTGGGGAGAACAAGAAGTTTAACGGTTTGCTAAGAACGAAAGTGTGGGAGTTGTAAGTGATTATGAGTAATAAAAATGTTTAGAGCCAAAACAGATGAGTTTTCAATGTCAATACTAGACTCACACATGAGACACCTGTCATAGCATCACACCTTACGAGAATAAAACGGTTCATATCCAATATGAATTGAATTTAGATAGGAATGTTACTCTCATAAATTTTGAAATCTTCTAATTGAAGCTTCATCCACAATAATTGAGTGCTGCAACTTGCTACTGAGATATACTTTACTTCTACTGTAGACAGAACAGTATTGTCTTAACTTTTACTCGACCAGGAGATCAGATTATCACCAAGGAATGTACAATTAACACTGATGCTTTCCTTTCTTGCTTATCTCCAGGATAATCAGCATCATAGGAACCTACTAACATATACTCAGAGGATGGGTTATAACACAAACCAATGTTAGTAGTGCATTTTCGATATCTAAAGATCCTTTTACCAGCTATTAAGTGGGATTGTTTAGGGTTAGACTGAAATCTCGCATACACATGCACTAAACTGTTTAGGGTTAGACTGGATGCATATGTATGGACATTGACTTACAGTCATCCATTTTAATCTTTTTAAGTAGTTCTCTTGCGTATTTGGTCTGAGGGATAAGAACACCCTCTAGGTTTTGATGAATTTGAATACCAAAAAAGAATTTTAATTCTCTCATCATGCTTATATCAAATTCATTCTACATTAGTTTAGAAAACTCTTAGCAGAGCTTGCTGTTAGTAGAACCAAAAATAATATCATCAACATATATTTGGACAATGATAAGGTCATTCTTAAATGATTTTTAAATAAAGTAGTGTCAACATGGGCTCTTTTAAAATTATTTTTTTAATAAAAAGTTGCTTAGTCTATCATATCAAGCTCTTGTTGCCTATTTTAGATTGCAAAAATATTTCATTAGTTTGAAGACATGGTTTGAAAATTCATTATGCTCAAAGCCATGAGGTTTTTTGAGATGTATTTCTTCATTTGTGTAACCATTTAAAAAGGCACTTGTCACATCCATTTGATATAGAGTAATTTTATTAAATACAACAAAAGAAAGTAAAAGTCTGATAGCCTCTAACCTTGCTACTAGGGAGAAATTTTCAGTGTAACCAATACCTTTATGATGATTGTATCCATGGGCTACAAGTCTAGCTTTGTTTCTAACCATTTCACCTTTCTCATTGAGTTTGTATATGAAACCCTACTTGGTTCCAATTGACTTCTTTTCTTTAGGCTTCGAGACGAGATCCCACATGTCATTCCTTTTGAATTGATTTAACTCATCCTGCAAAGCCAATATCAATCCATCAATTGATAATGCTTCGTTTGTAGTTGTAGGTTCAATTTCAGATAGTAGTCGAAACATATATGTTTCCTTGAGAATTGATCAGGTTTTCAGAGGATCATTTGCATTTCTTATGATCAGAGAATCTGGATGAAATGACTTGTATTTCCATTCAGGTATGGATTTTTTATGCTCTTGATCTGAGTTGTTAGGCAGATCTTCTGATTCATTTTGAACTGACTTTGTTGATTCCTCTGATTTATCTGGTTCCTCTTAAATTTGTAGATTTGCAAATTATATGTCAACATTTGATTTTTTTCTCTCTGTTATTTTAGGGCTGTTTGAAATCTCTTTTGGGAAAATATTTTTTCTATTGTTTCACATGCGCTGAATTTTTCTTGAGATAAAAGACATCTCTTCATCATTTGAGTCTTCACTATGATTTTCACATTCGCTTTTCTTTGGGTCTTTAATTGCTTGCATGGCCTTAGAATTCTTCTTCCTTCATTGGGATTTGAGAACCAATGACTTTGACTTCTTTTGGGCTCATCTTTAACCAGTTTAATCTCATGGGATTTGAGTGAACTCATTAGCTCTTCCAGAGGCAGTTTGTTTTGATCCTTAGTATCTTGATTAGTTGTTACCTTTGGTCTCCACTTGCTGAAAGACTTATGAGAATCTTCTTGACGTGGTCTGTAGTAGTATAGCTCTTTTGGAGAACCTTTAGTTCATAAACCAGAGTTTGGAATCTAGAAAATATTTTTTCAATGTCTTCACTTTCCTTCTATCTAAAAGAGTTCATACTTTCTGCTAATAGATTTGTTTTGGTTTCTTGTACATGCTTGTTTCCTTTGTAGTTAAGAACTAGAGCATCAAAGATACTCTTAGTTGTTTCTTTGTTGCTGTATTTTTTAAACTAGTTGAAGATGATAACATTCATCATGAAAGTTCTGGCTTTATGTAATATTTTGTATTTTGTTTCATTTGATGAGCGTCAAAACCTTTTTAAAATCTTTTTAACGTGAGATGAGTGGTTATGTGGTTTTGAGTAAAGGGAAACCACGATTCCCATAGACAGTGCGATGTTCTGATCAAAACTCAGGGATTTGTCAATGTTCTCATCAGAACACAAAGATTGATGGATCTAGAAAAAGAAGGTCCAAGAGGAGCGCTGTTTGGCAAGAATTCAAGGATAAGATGAGACTCGTTGGTGAAGTGGTATTTGCAAACACTCTAACGTTCAAGTCAATATATGATTGAGGTGGATGAGAGGTGTGGAAGAGACAATCATTGTTAGGTCATGTGGCGTTGCTTATATAGCATGAAATATGGTGGTATTGGCCTTAAGTCAACCCAAAATTTTAGTTCGGAACAAATATGCAGTATGGATGCAGGTGCGATGCGATTTGAGGGTACGTGAAATTTTTTAAATTTAGTAACGATACAACTTAAAAATGTTAACAAATTTTTATTAAAAAAAAACTACATACATATAGAATACTTGTAAAAAAAGAGGTATCGATAATTTTTTTTATAAATATATAACTATAATGATAATAATTTTTAAAATATATTTTAATTAATGTGTTAGGTTATCGGCAAAAAATTTATAAAAGGAATTTAAAATAAATATTGATTTCATACAATAACCAACGATTTAAAAGCATTTTTTATTGTCTCTTCACTCAATACATTCATCCATAAAAAAAATATGATTTCTCTTGTCTCATCTTTTTAGTTTTGGACTGACCCAAGTCCAATATGGATTTATTCGTCGATCCGATCCAATACAACATTCCCTTGTAGACATCTTAGGGTTCATGTAACCAGCAACTAGACCTAACCTAACAATCAAGGAAGCCGACCTCGCCGAATCGCTGTATTTGAAAGTTATTCAATGCTCTATCTCCCTCTACCTTAAAATTACCCTCTATATAAACAATATCTCTAATATTGAAATACATTTTTCTCATTCTATCTTACCTCTTATTTTTCTCAAATAATCACTTACTTAAACATCATAGTGTTTATAAATATCATTCAATTATCAAATATAAAATACTATTCTAATATTAAAATTACCATCCAATTCAGTTCACTTCAGATCAAATATGTATTCAATATGAATAGAACATTGTAGTATTTATAAGTGTCATTCAATTAGCAAATATAAAATATTATTCTAATATTAAAATTACTATCCAACTCAGTTCACTTTAGATCAAATATGTTTTCAATATGAATATGTTTCAATTCTAAAACATTCAGAGAGGACGCATTGTTTCTTTAAAAAGAATTATTTTATTGTAATAAAAAAATAATATACGTACTCCACATGGAAGTGGGAAAGAAAGAGGAGTGGGAAAAGGTGTAGACAGAAAAAAGATGGGGGCGCTGAAACATCACGTGAAGACAACATGAACTCCGACAGGCACATAGTCAACACGGAATGCTCGCTTGGGGCCCACCTCCAAACACGCCCGCTTCTGATTTGGTCTCACTTTCTAAGCAGCGTTTTCGTCGTCGGTGCCGCCTGCATTACAATTAACATTAATTAATTAATACTCCATTTAATCATTTTATTCTTTTTTTTTATCAAAAGAACACGCAACGCATGAATAGAAAACAGAATGAATGAGTGAGTCATCATCAAAAGAAACCAATACACGACGACCCTCTCTCTTCATTCGGTCGACCTAGCCGCACAATTCAAGCCGTAGGATTAAATTTACTATCGAGATCCACGCGTAACCAGATAAGACAATACCCCTTCGATCTCTACCATTTAATTATTCATTAATTCTTCTGCACCCTTCTGATCAAATACCCACGCTTCTCATCATGAAAAAGGGTTTATTTTAACAAGTGCTAGACCACATTATTTTATAAATCTTTAGCAATAATATTTAATAAATACTTTAAAAACATTCAAATAAATAAGTATTTCAATAAATGTCATTTAAATTTTTTGAAAATATAAAAATATAATAATTAAAAAAAAATAAATTATTTTATTATATTACTCATTTTAATTATTGATAGCTATTTATTACTATCGATATAAATTATACTAATTTTTTAAAATTATGTATATAATCATCATTAAATAGTAGTATATTAAAAATAATTATTTATTGCTAAAATATAATTCATTATGAGACAGAAAAGTTATATATATATATATATATATATATATATATATATATATATATATAATTTTTTAAATTACTGATTATTTCACATTATTAAACTTGAATAATATTTATTTTAATATAATTTATTGTATTATATAAGCTCACAAACATTTTATAAAAATACATTTTTTTTTTACAATTAGGAATTAATATAATTAATGTTGTTAACAACTATTACACGGTCAATGTTACGAATTATCATTATCTTGCGAAATATGTTGTTAAGAAAGTACCAAAGCACATTTTGAGTTATTTAAATAAATAATGTTCAATATGTTGGAAGATTCATTAGTATTTTGCCACGTTCTATTTCTTCCTATGAAATATATTTTGATAAAATTGAATTGGATTCGATGCATTATTAAAATCTATCGTATAATCTGCCTATCAAAATCAAAATATTTATCTACATTGTCAATAGTTAAGCTATTTGAATCCCTCAACAAACCCATATTGAAGTTTTAACTGTTTCAAATTTAGTTGTTTAAAAAAGGAAGTGGAACCCATGTTGACAGTCTAGTGTAGCCAAACATTAATTAAAAAGATTCAAAAGCACAAACCAATCAAGTTTACGTTCGTTAGAGAAAATAGACCACGACGATATAACCTAATTAAACTTGCAACGGCGGCCACATCCACATGCCTAAAATCTCCACCGCCAAATCCAACACAACGCACCGAATATATAAAAACAAACCTGAACTGTTCCTTAAAAAATAAAAAATAAAAAATAAAAATCACCTAGTGGATAACCTTAGAAAAATAATAGTACTAAAAGAAATTGAAAGAAGAGATAGAAACTTTCTTTGTTCTTTCAAATCAGTGTTCCCCACTTTCATCAAACAAACTACGCTCTTCAATTAGGATAAAAATTAAAAATAAATATAAAATGAAACAAAATAAAAAATGCTATATTTATTTATAACTACTAAAATTTTCATTTCATCACGAATTAAAAGTAATTGTAGAAACAACCATGAGGTACAAATAAGTTCTCAGTTGCAAAAAAAAAAAAATAACAAAAGGGACTTCTTTTTCCGTTATATTTACAAAGCGTGCTCGTTATCATCATCATCATTAACAAATCGGAGCACCATGTCAGCAACACACTTTGCGTTCTCTTTCTCTCTTTTGTTAAATATTTTTCTCGAGAGCGATTCCGTTTATCAAAATGGGTACTTAAAAAAAAACATAAAAATCAATTTTTTGCTTATGGGTCATCAAACAGAGCCAGATCAAGCAACTTCAGGAGGTGGAGGAACGTTAAGGTCAAGATCCAAGAGTCTCTGACGTGGCACACGCTCATAATCCACGACGGAAGATGAATCCGAGTCACTGTGAGAGACGGCGCGTCGAAAATCAGCAACGGCGCACATGTCACGCCGACCAACGCTAAGCGCGGTATCAGCGCGTGCAAAAGCGTCGAAAAATAAAACAGGACGGGATACCGGAAAAGCCAAAGAAACAGCACCGACCCCTGTGGCGGAAAATGGTGTCAGAGTTAGATCAAGCGGCGGCGGTGACGGTGATTCAAGGGTGCTACTCTGACTTGGGCTGCGTGTGTTGTTATTACTAATGTTAAGATTAAGAATCTCCGACGGTGTTGGAAAATTTGTTTTAGCTTTTGAGCCACGAAACTCGCGTGCAGCCGCGTCGTAAGCACGCGCCGCTTCTTCAGCCGTATCAAAAGTACCGAGCCAAACTCGTGTTTTTTTGCCGGGGTCACGGATCTCAGCGGCGTAACGACCCCACGGACGTTTCCTAACGCCTCTAAAACGAATCTCTTTGTGGGCTGATGGGCTGGGCCCGGGTAGTGCGGTGGGTCTGTCTCTTGGAGCCATTGTTGAAAAAAAAGAAAAGTTTGTGTTAATGGGAAACAGATAGACAGTGGGAGCACTAGCGTTTTGTGAAACTGAGACAATGTCTGAGGGAAAACAAAGGAGAGTTTAAGGTGTTTTTATAGGAGAAAAAAATAAAGAGAGAGAAACAACGGCGCGTGCGTGACTGCGTGAATAAAGCTACGCTCCTTTTAGGCGATTGTTTCTTACACAACGTGGGTTCATTCCTTAGCAATAACCACTTTGGTTTGGTGGGTGATATACGCCAATCATATTTAGCCACCTGACTTCTCACTCCAGACTCGTTTATCCTCATTCCCTATTGATTGTTCCCTCAATTGGAGTATAATTTTTTTAATTACTTTTATGTATTTATCATTTTTCATATTCAATTATTTTTAAAATAATTTTATCTTAGAAGTATTGTTATCTTTAAAAATTCTTCAAACTTAAATAAGTATTCTAAAATAGAGCTAAAAAGTTTCATTACAAAATCTTATATTTATGGATATAATAAACAATTTTTGGTGCATACTAGCTAGTAGTTTTTCTTCCACTGGTGGAGTGGTATAATCCTATGGTGTAAAACCTTGTTTAACGGCAAAATGTATTTTGGTGGTACTAGCTGCTAGTTTGGGTGGCAAACAGGAAAATGGCATTTTATGCTAAAATTCGGCATTTTTAACTTCCAGACATCTAATGTTGCGTCTATCAAACATAGGCTGTCCTTTCTTTATTGTCTTTTTCTGGTATCCAAGTTAACTTTGCAAAACAACTTCTAGTTTTAGTTAATGAGTTACTTTATTTTACAGTGTAGTATTGATAAATAAGTTAGTAGTACAGTCCCTTTCAAAATAGTTATAATTGATAAAAAAAAATAGTACAGTAATTAATACTAGTACAGTTTTTAAATGAAAAATTAATAGGAAAAAAAAATTCAATTTTAAGAATTACTCGGTCAAAACACTTTCAATCAAAAACAGTTTTCATCAATTAACACGCTGAATTCTATCATCAGTTATTTTTTGACCCGAAATTCATCTGAAAAAGGAAAAGAAATAAAGAAAATCGAAATATAAATTGATAGTTATTTATTAAAAAAAACAGTAAACTCGTCTTATGGAGAAAAAGGGGGCAGTGAAAGATACGAAGGCATCTCCGTAAGGAAGAGACAACAAGAATAAAAGAAATAAAAAAAAATGAAAATTGGCTACACGTGTAGCAAAAAGTAGCCTACACGCTCACACAATAAGCGCGTACGATAACGCTCCTTACAAAACCACACCCATGTTGTGAAAACATTTGGCACGGTCAACGAGGTATATTGACTGCACTATTTTAATGCAGTAGCATGGTTTCCTCGCTTGTTTACACTCCTCAATAAAGCACCGCGCCGCCCCAGCGCCGAGAGAGAGTGAAAGAGCGTGACGGTGGGTCCCACCATCGATATTTAATTATTGCGAAAGACAGGGCCGCCCCTATCCACGCTGCTTCCTCGAAAACACGACACGTGGGATTGAAAAAAAAACACATGCCGAGGAGGCGGCGTTTCAATTTTAACGGCAGTTAACTAGACGGTAACTTTTACGCGTGTCGGCAAATATGGAAACGGCAGTGTGAATTGACGGCGTGAGAAGTTGAGAAGTGATGATTATTACGGAGACATTTGTCGGTATTCTCCGCCTCTTCGCCGCGTGAGATGGATCAGGATCACAAGAAATGAATCAAACACCGAGGAAATTTGTTTGAATCCGTCTGATTTAATCGGACGGTTGGAAATGAATAAGGTTTGAGAAGATGACATGTGGTGTTTGGATCCCTTGCGGGAGACACGCAGAGGAATAATTGCACCATCTTGAGCTAGAAATGTCGTCATCTATCTACTACTGCCGTCCTTTTTTCCTTTTCTATATACCATTGAAATTCTTTTCCACGCAACGGTCTTTTTTTAATTATTTTCTATAATAAGTTTCTTTAGATGCAAAAAATAAAAAGGGTAAACAAACGGAAATTAAGTAAATTTTTATAAAATGCTCAATGAAGATCAACGAAAAAGATAAAATTTTACAATGAATATTATCATTTGTGTCCTTAATAACAGTACAATTTTATGTATCGATTAACTTTTCTTTATTCATTAACCTTTCTATAAAGTGCCAAATGGAGTACATAAGAAGAAGCTACAGAATTGAGTCAAACAAAAAATCAAAGAACTTAAATATTCCTATTTCTATATGAGAGTCAAGGAAAACAAACGCCAGGTGAAGATGCACCAAATGAAGGTATCAAATATGCATTTAATACGCCATAAGCAAAAAACAAAGAGATCTAGAAGAAACAGTAACCAAAATGATCCATCACTTCAAGGATTATCATCCTTAAAAATATATAATAGGTCTAATAGAAGATAGAGTAAAAAAAGATATTTATTTAGAGAATAAATATATATTGCTTTATTATTAAAAGTAGAATCAAAAGAAAGTTGAAAAGTATTTAAAACATAAAATCTCGATTATAACTATGTAAGAAGAACTCAACCGATTTACTAAGGAACTTTATACCACGGCCAAAGGAAAAAAAATCAATCATCAAAACTAAAGGACTACTCAAAATAAGTTTGATAAAAACAGTAAAATAGTAAAAAATAAGGCAAGGTTAATATCTCAAGGTTACTCAAAATATAAAGGCACCAATTTTATTGAAACCTTTGCACCTGTTATAGGCTTCAAGCTATTTATATACTTTAATCATTTTTTCCACAACATGATATGATACTTAAAATTTCTAAATGATGTCTCCAAACTTAAAAAAAAAATGATATTTATGGTCATATAGCGTGACGTGATTGATTGAACACGAAAAATGGTTTTACATGATGAAAGGTGGATAGTAATTTGCTTAGAAAATTATATAACAATTTTATCTTTATACAAATATATTTTGATGATATTCAGTCAGTTTATTTAAGATTTAAAAGAAAAACGATTTTTATACTATTTTGTTTTATAACATTTTTAAAAAATAATTCTAAAAATAAAACTTTAAATAAAAATTAATTTAAATAATTTATCTTAAAATTGGATTAAATAATTATTTTTTGGTGTTACTAATAAACCTTTTTTCAAGGACTTTTTTTAAAAGTTAATGCAAATACATTCGATATGAGTATGATTAGTGAATTGAAGTTCTTCCTTAGACTTTAAATTAAATATTGTAATGATGGAATGTATCTTCATCAAAAGCAAATACACCAAAACACTCATTAAGAATTCAAAAACATAGAGGATTGCATACTTTTGACCGCTTTTGTGTATTCAACATGTGTTCTTAACAACTGTTATTTTCGAAAAAGTGTAGACAAAAAATTCTACCGAGGTATAATTCGTTATCTACTTTTGTCAATTGCATCTAGATCATATCTTATGTTCATTATATGTTTGTGTGCTATATTTCAATCAAATCATAAATAAACTCAATAAATAGTTATTAAGAGAATCTTTGAACATTTATACAGTATTGCAAACTCCAATTTGCTTTATAAGAAAACATAAGAAAAGCACTTTAGATAGATTCATCACATTGATGATAATCTTGTCTTCCGATCAAGTAAAATACAAAGCACAATTGTTTTATCCACAAAAGAAGTAGAAGTAAAGGTAACATTTCATTTTTGAAAACATAAATATACATCATAATTAATGTTCAATACGATTTTCATATTTTAAAAAATATTGAATAATTAATTTAAAAGTATTTTTGGAATAATAACATTAATTGTGGATAAATTAATTAACATTTACTTATATTTGAGTCTAAAAAACGTAATCACTGTTTTTTGTATAATTGAATCAAAAGAGTATATATATATATATATATTACTCAAATTTTATTTTTCAAAACATAGTGCAGGCACGTGTCCCATAACCTACAACACAAATTTGTCTCTGCTTAATGAATCATTATAATACTGATTGGATGAAATTCTTCAAAACGAATCTCACAGAAAAAATTGAATTCGAGTTTATTATATCTTATTATTCCTTATATAGAGATAGATTTGCTCTAAGTCCATTTGTTAAGAGATTAATTGGGCAAAGTCACGAACTATTCGGAATCAAATTAAACACATCAACCATCAAAGTTTGAAACATATATTTTTGCCAGATTTAGAAGCAAGATGTATAAGTAAACAACTTTTATTAATGGAAATAAGTGTCATTAGAAATTCATATAACATATCTTTATGTTCTATATTGTTAGGTTGGATAACTTATTACAAGTTCAAACAATCTCATCCGAGTTTATGATAGTATTTACAATCTCTCATAAGATATTAAAAAAAATTCATATAACATACATCAAGTTTATAACTAACAAGTCATTCAAAAAATAATTGTAACTAACAATTATGTTAGTTTGTTTTCAAATCCAATTTCAACGGTCGATGTGACAAAGAACCTTCGAAATTAAGACGATAATGATATTCAACTTGGCTTATATCATCCATTTAACAACATTTCCCATATCATATAGTAACTGATAGAAAATCAAATGAGTGATCATATAGGCGTGGCTATAACATAAATTCTATTTTTTGAAACAATTAGGACCTAGATTACTGTCATGGATTTGTTGTAATTTGTCTTCAAGAAGATATAGTCATTTTCAATATGTGAGATCACTTTGTCATAAGTCGTGTGCCGTCCGTCTATATATACGTTCGCACGATTTTACCTTTTATTGATTAATAATACAAATATTAAAAAAAAAAAACAATAATAATAATAAAATTAATATATTTATTAATAACTTTTTACCAAATAATTATTATTTTGTTTTTAATCCTCATAATATTTTTTTTGTTAGGAATTTTAGTTTCTAATGGTAAATAACTCATTTATATTTTTTAGATTTTTTAATAATTTTTATAGATATATTTAAAACATTATAAAGATATCTTTCATAATAATTTAGAATACGTAACTAGGTTGAATTAAATATGTCTTTTAAACATCAAAAGCTTAAGAATATGTATAACCAAAATTTAAACTTAAAAATCTCGAATTTTAATATTATTTTTTATAGATACTTCTTTTACGTAGTATTCTAACAAAGCCTCTATTTATTTTGTTTTTATAAGGTTTAACTTCTATTTCAACCTATAAAATAATATGTTATAAAACTATTTTTTTATTTTCTTGCAAAAAATGATTATTGTAGTTTATTTTTGTGTAAAGTTTATAACTATTTTTTTTTGCCCCCATTGGTTAGATTTATAAACCCGTCCTTGTTTCTTGGCGACATCCTCATGTTAATGTCATTAAACTTAAAGTGAATGGAAGTTCTATTGATAATCTTAGTCGCTTATGCTTTGGTGCACTTACTTTTTAAGAAACTCAACAAGATATTTTTGGCTTTTCTGAGAGCTATGGTTTTACAAAGATATTATTTGTGAATTTGACTTACTTTTTTGTTGTTGTCTTGTTACTTGTTTCCACTGAAAAAAGAAACTCATACAAGGCCCATGGATACTCGATATGTCCAAATCATGAAGCCCTCTTGGTGGGAACTGTTGAACCCATACCCTATTTTGCTATCTACACCGTTTTCTTTAAAATAATTTATTTACATTACTCAAAGTATCCCTCCTAACATACAAAACACCCATACCTTCCTCCATTCAAAACAACCTCATCACATCTCCTTCCTTTTTACCACCCTCCTGTCACTACTCTTATTTGTGGGTTGGTTGTTTTTATTTTTTATCACTCTTATTTATTTTCTGGGATCACAACAAATCTTATTACTACTTGGATGACTTCTATATAGCATCAACAAAATTAATTATATAAAAAATACAGAGAATATATTAAATGCCACGTTATTGTGGATATCTTTTTTCTCTTTCAAACCAAACAACTAAAACAACATCTTAATTTCCATTCACTTAACATTCTTTCCTTCCTTTTACTTTCTCTCCGCATTCAAAAAAAGCATAAATCTCAAACTAGTGTGGGTTGGGTCATTGCGCACAGTTTCATGAATAAATCGTTCAACCCATGCAAACAAAATTCGAGTAACAGCAGCACCAACACAGAGCACAATATGAAAGCCATAAGAACACTTTCCTGCGAAAACAACCAACGCATTCTCGCAACCTTATTCAACAATCTCCAAACACCGCGGAACCCAAATCCCAAAACCTTAACCCCATCACCAAAATTTCATCGATTCCTTCATTCTCATCCCGAATCACCGCCAGCTTCATTCATCCAAAACCTTCTCAAATTTCGAAGAGACAAACCAACCCAACAAATCGAACATGCTCTCAACCTCTGCAAAATTCACCCCAACCACGAACTCGTCCTCGAAGTCTTGCAACGACACCGTTCCGATTGGAAACCCGCGTTTACTTTCTTCAAATGGGTCTCCAAAACCAACAACTACACACCCGGTTGCCACGTGTATAACGAGATTCTCAACATCCTCGGTAAAATGAAGCGTTTTGAGGAGTTACACCAAGTGCTCGACGAAATGTCGCAACGAAAAGAACTCGTAAATGAAGAAACTTTTTCCATTTTGATTCGTAGGTTTGTGGCTGCGCATAAAGTGGAGGAAGCAATTAACATGTTCCACAGAAGGGAAGAGTTTGGTTTGAACAATGAGCTTGATTCAGAAGCTTTTCGTACTCTCTTGATGTGGCTGTGTAGGTATAAACACGTTGAAGAAGCAGAAACTTTGTTTCATAGTAAGATGAACAAGTTTCAGCTTTATCATGATATAAAAACTTGGAATGTAATTCTCAATGGTTGGTGTGTTTTAGGGAATACGCATGAAGCTAAGAGGTTATGGAAAGATATAATAAGTTCGAAATGCAAGCCTGATATTTTCACCTATGCAACTTTCATTAAGGCAATGACGAATAAAGGGAAATTGGGAACAGCTTTAAAGTTGTTCAATCGTATGTGGAAAGATGAGAGTTGTAAACCTGATGTTGTGATATGCAATTGTGTAATTGATGGTCTTTGTTTTAAGAAGAGGATTCCTGAGGCGTTGCAGGTTTTTCGTGACATGAAGGAACAAGGTTGTCAGCCGAATGTAGCTACTTATAATTCGTTGATTAAGCATCTTTGTAAGATAAGGCGAATGGATAAGGTTTATGAATTGGTAGAGGATATGGAGAGGAGGAATGAGGGTTGTTTGCCTAATGAAATTACTTATAGTTACTTGCTTAAGTCGTTGAAGACGCCTCAGGAAGTTCCTAGGGTTTTGGAGGTGATGGAGAGAAATGGGTGTGCAATGAGTGATGATGTTTACAATTTGGTCTTGAGGTTGTATATGAAATGGAATGATCTTGATGGATTGAGAAAAACATGGGAAGAAATGGAGAGGAATGGATTGGGACTAGACAGACGATCGTATACCATCATGATTCATGGACATTATGAAAATGGGAGGATAAAAGATGCTATGCGCTATTACAAGGAGTTAACGTCGAAGGGGATGGTGCCGGAGCCGATAACCGAGAAACTAGTGATTTCCATGAACCCTCAGTTGAAGGAGAGAACGGGAGAACAAGAAGGAATTGAAGGAGATGCGTCTAATGTTTGAGGTATTGAAATGTTGGTCCAATTGTGAGAGTTGGACAATGATATTTATGCATATTTGTTGTTCAGATTGGCAGCTAGAGTTTTGTTTGAACTACATGTAGACGATTTAGAATTTGCTAGGACTTGAATCATGGTTAGAGCATCAAAATGGGAAAGAATTGTATCCTCCAATATATAGATACCCTAACACATTTTATGTTGTTTATCATTTTTTGTGAATGAGAGAAGAATAAAAAAGCAATATGAGCATAAACTCAGACAATGTGTGAGTGTGTAGATCAAATTACATCTCCAATTACTATTGGCATAGTTGTTTGTGTGTTGACTAAATATGATTTTCAAGCTATGAATCACTTACATGGATATCAAGCACAATATTAATACGAAAATCTTAACACCAGGAATAATTTAAGAAAATAAATAAATTGAACGTAGTTGTCTGTATTGGTGTTGGTCGAATACCAGACACACATTCGATCATAAATGTCAATGCTACAAAGCTTTCAAGCTTCCTATGGGAAGGATCGTGTATTCTCTTGATCGAGTTGTATTGTTGAGCACTTTTGTTGTGTAAGTTACATAAATTCTCAAAAGTTTCCATTCATAACTCTCTTAATGGATCTATCATTCTTATACAATTATAGATTTTTTTTGTCTATAGATAAGATGGTAAATAGTATCATAAACACACACGAAAGCGAGGTTCCGAGTTCAAACTCAGTATATGATATCCAACCTATCGATATCAGCATTTGTCAGTTGAGTTAAAATTTAAGGATCAATTACAGATCTTAATAGCAACTCCTCAACAGAATCGGCTCAAACTTTACATCCTTAAAATGGTTCTCAAGTTTTATAAGGTTTTTTTATCAAGCAAGATCTCCCCAATCATGTCCATAATTTTATGTACGACAAACGTCTATTGAGATTTCCTTAAAAATTGATTTTTATTTCTAGATGGACTCCTACACCCATAATTCAAATCAAATTATCCTTTCCACACCTTCTCCCTCCACACTCCATTATTTCCCATCCTCTCATACATTCACATCTATCTCATGCCAGATTCCTCTCAATTGCCTTATTCCTCTCTGTTCTCCTTCCTCGTCATGGCCATCTTCTTCTCTACGTCTTGCATTTTCCTCCTCTCGTCGTTCTCCTTGGCCAGGCACCAATTCCTTCTTCCCTTAGTAGATTTGAAAAAACAAAATACACTGATTGTTAATGTAAAAAAGTTTAATACTGGCCGTATACTATGTCATTGCACTCAATAATAAACATGTGTTAATGTATATAGACCATCATAAATTATCGGACTAACATGTGCTTCATTAAGCAAAAAGGATTTAATTAGTTTTCGTAAATTAGGGCACCGATGATGACTAATACAACCCATAAATGGCCTTTGCTTGACTAACTTTGGATAAAACCTCGTGTGGAAAATGAGGTTATTAAATTAATAGAGTGGAATGAAACCACCCACTAAAAAATAAGGTCTCGGTGAAAACAATTCAATCAAATTTAACATCTATTAGTTTGGATATTAATTTTACAATATTTAAAATTCATCCCTTGAAATTCAAATTAAACTATTATATCTTTTATTTTGATTTAATATCTATTAGTTCGGATATCAGTTTTATATTATTTAAAATTTATCACTTGAAACTCAAACTAAACTATTGAATTTTACTATTATATCTACTATTTTACACTATATTAATATATTTATTTTAAGAAATATGTTGCATTAATATAGTTTTTTTATAATTATATATTATCTTTTTTTCATTGTAACTTATATATTTATTTTAATTGTATAAAAAGTTTAAATTATTTGAATAAAAGAGATGAGACAACGGAGGAAGATCAAACGGTTTGTTGTAGTTATTGAAAGGTCTAAATAAAATTTTAATATAGATTTTTTAAAGTTTAATACGATATCACTAAATTAATATAATTGATGTCATGTAATAATTATTTTTTAATTGATTTAATATTTTGGAGACAATATTAAATTTAGAAAAATTTATATATTTTAATTTTAAAAATATTAAAATTTGAGGTTTTTTATTAAGTAAAAATTATTTTTGAGACATTTTAATAAAGTAAAAATTTTATTTTTCATGAACATAAAACGGTTACTTTAGTGGCTTTACCCTCGAACCTGCCCTGTTCGTAATAGGAGGAAGAAGGAATTGGGTGCGAAGAATAAAGAAATGGATGGATGAGGAAAAAAATAAAAAGTAGGATGGGTAAATTTGAAATTATAGGATATATTAATATAAAATGAAATATAAGAAAAAAATGATAATTATAACAAATACATCAACTCTTTAGATATAATTTTTGTTTATATTTCATTACAATTAAAGTAAATAATGTGAGAATATACCTAAAATTTGAAAGAAACTTTTGTCATCGTGCATATCTAAAAAAATATCCATATTTTTCAAAAATGTACTTTCAAATGACATAATTTGTCAAGAAGTATATTTTCGGATGACGCAAAAACAATATATTAAATCACATAATCATATAGATGAAGATTTATCTCATATTGAAAATAATCTTAAAAGTTTGATCATACAAAGAAAAATTTCTTAAAATATTTCCTTTTAATTTATTATAAGAGATACAAAAACCAAAAATATAATAGTTTTATTTATAGAACACAATTCAAATTTAACAAATTAGCTAATTAAGTCTAACCTACTAATAAACTAAGTTTATTAACCAATAAATTAATATACTAAACTACTAACAAAATTATTTAATATTAGCATTGTGTTTTTTTAGGAGTAAATTCAAATTAGTGCTTAAAACTATTATCTTAAAATGACCACTGAAATTACAATAATTAATTAAATTTGTCTCTTTAATAGTATTTATAAGAACTAAAATAACATCAAATTAGTAATATTGGAAATGAATTTAGAATTAAATAAATAATGTCGTGGATACATTTGATTATATATTCAAAAAAGTGAAGGAGTTGATTAATATTTTTTAATTTAATATATGATTTTGAAATATTATGTGAAGACTAGATTAATACAATCCTTACCGAGCACAACTTGAACATTTACTCTTTTTCTATATATGCACATCTACCTCAATAATATAAATCAATTAGTCTAAATATATCTATTTTATGTAAAATAAAATTACTTATATTTTTAAGAGAGAGGAGATAGATATGCAGTCATACGGGGGACGGGAAAGTTCATGAAAATTTTATCCTGTACCCCCTCCTCCCCTTTTATACTTATACCTCCAAAATATTAAGGAAAAGATTAAAATACCCTCATATATATTAAGTCAAAATTTTCATTTTTATCGGAATTTTTCTTTTCAAGTTTTCCGATGTAGAACACCACTCCGAAAAACTTTTTTCAAGTTTTCTGGAAATAATGAACTAGCGTAAAACTTGTTAATGACTTTTCCGAAAATTACCGGAAAACTTCACCCACAAATTTTCCGGTAGTTTCAGATTTTATTTATTTATTTTTTTATTATATCAGTATTTATTTAATTCATTTGATTTTAACTATATTTTTTTTTCAGTGGTAGGGATAGAGGTAAAGACGGCAAAATTATAGCCACTGAAGGAGAGTCATTACGACATGCCCACGACCACCCCAAAATTTTCAATAATTTTTAAAAAATACTACTATTTTTACTTTAATTTTACAAAGTGATCTAAAAAAAATTAATAAAATTTAATTTTTTTTTAAAAAAAATAAGGGTGTGTACCGAAAAAATTATCGATAAAGTTTTCCAGAAACACGTTCTGTACAGGAAAAGTTGGAGAAAGTTTTCCAGTACACATTTTTCCCTTTTGTACCGGAAATCTTTTTTTTAGTTTTCCGGAAACATTCTTCTGTACCGGAATTCTTGAAAATAGTTATTCAGAAGTGAAAGTGAATTTTGTAAAAAAAAAAAAAACATTGAAGCTGTTTTTGACATTTTTAAAAAATTGTGAGGTATAGGGACAAAAAGGGTACAGGGTCAATTTTTCAAAGATCATTCCATATAATTTTCCGAAAACTTTTGATTCAGTCCGAAAGGATGTTGGGCTGGCCTGCTCCTCAATGATGATTTATATTGTAAGAGCCCATTGAATAACATAATTTTTTTCTTGATAAAGTAACTAGCAGCAATTAATATTGTACCATATTTTCGACAAAAAAAAGATATTGTGCCAATATTTTTTTTTGATAATAAAATTTTTACTAAAAGGAGTACATTACTCCAACCCTTACATCAAAGTAGCAGTTCAAGTCTAATATCATAGCAAAAAAAATTCATCCACCTTTTATAAATATTTGGTTGCAGATATCCATCAAATCATGTATTCAAAAAACAAACAAAAAGACACAAATTAGGACCTTACAACTATGCTTTATTACACCACATCAACATTTGCATCAACCCATCTCCATAACAGAAAAAAATAAGTCCTTCCATATCTACACAAAGGCATATACGTGAGTATAATTTCTAGCAACTAGTGGTTCCATTAGGTTGCTTAAATTGCAACAAAGCTCTCACCATATAATCTTCATGGCACCAAGATTCTTTATTGAATGCATGCAAGTGGATTATTAATCCAGCTAGAAAAAGGCATGTCTCCAGAAGTACTATTGAAGCTGATGAACTGTGTCAATGACATACTTTTGCACCATATATGACCATTTCACAATTTGCTACCTCTCCATTAAAGATGATATTGTTTCTTTCATGCGATAAGTGCCACATAGTTTCCAACCAAATTAAAAATCTCATCCTTTTATTCTTCTTGTTTTTTGTCAACTTCCTAAATTTTAAGAGATACATTGTCACTTCAATTTCGGTTTGCTCCTCCACATCCATTCAGTTAAATATTTCCATCCAAACTTTTTTGGCAAAGCTATAATTCAAAAAGAGATGGAAATATGATTATGTTTTCCTATAACAAAAGACACACATTGAGCTACGGTCATCGTTTAGAGCTCCTCTACTAATCAATTATTCCCTAGTTGGTAATATTCCTAATAATAACCTCCAAACAAAAATATGAATTTCGAAGGACTTAAAGTTTTCCATAAAATCGACAACGCCTTGCATAAGTTCTCATTAATTTGCTTGTATACAACATTTGTCAATAGAATGTTATAGAAATATATGCAAAACGATATGCACCAAGATTTGTTAATATGTCCCGATCGCCCGCCACTTGCGATTAGCATAATTCAAAATATATGCAAAACGAAAAAGTCATAGAAAACACAATAAAAAAGGTTATAGAGTCACATTAGTTTTGAGGTTTTGAGACAGCGCAGTGAATAAGTTCATGTTTTTCGTTTGGGAGGGAGGATTTAACATATCATTTTCTCTTTATTTTTATGTTCTCTTCACATCATTAATATACCACCTCTATACATCACCGTCTTGATTTTTTCTCTCTCTCAAAATATTATTTAGGTACATGGGTGTTGAAAAAACATTTTTCAAAATATTTTTTTTACATGGCAATTTAATTTGAATTTTGGACTTGCATGTTAGACTGAAACTGTACGAGACTACAAAATTTAAATGTTCTATTTTTATGTTTAGATAACCAAAATTATTAACTTTTTTCAGTTTTAAATATAAATAAAAATTAGTAAAAAAGAATTGATATATTTTGTCTTAATTTTGGACTAATTATATCAAATTTCGTTGATCAATATTTATTTATTTATATTTGTTGCGGTGTTCATTTTGTTTATAGATTGACATAATAGTTTTGATTCATTACAAATTTCAATCAATGACTTTGATGTCGTCAATATTACAATTCTAAAGATAAGGATATTCGAGACACTTAAATTTTATCACATTTATAGACATATTATTTTGTGCTATCAACCTAAATATTGTGAATATTTTTTAGATTCATTTTTATAATAACCTTAAATTTATATTGTATCAATGTATTTTATTAATTTAAATAAATAAATATCATATTTTTTAAAAGTAAATAAACGCATAAACTACAACCATAGACTTCTATTTTGGCAGGTATTCACCAATTTCAATTCCATAAACAAAAATACAATTAAAAAAAAATTAAAATTTGTTATTCTATAGATTTGAAGAACAAAATTAATTAATCCTCACTATTTCATGATAAAAAAGACAAAATACACCCTTTATTTACTATTATAAATAGAAAAAATTGTTTCAAATCTTGATTACTATTATATATAAAATTTAATTATTTTTTATTTTTTTTCTTCATAAATTCCTTTTACTTGAAGTAATATTATTTGAGATGTGTCGGTCTAAATATAAGTATCTTTATCAGCGAGAATTCGAATAATCTATTAGATATAATTTACCGATACCGTTTTTAACTCATTTAATATTAGTATTCAATTTAATAAAAAAATATTTAATATCATTAATTGAGTATTTGATATTAAAAAAATAATTTAATAAACTTAAATTAAATTTATATAAAATATAAAAAATTAACTGAATGTAACTATTTTTTTTAATAATTATAAAAATAATTATTTTTGTTGATAATAATGTTGAGAGTATTTATTTATTTTAAAATAAAATTGGAAGTATAAAATGGAATCCTAATATGGAGTTTGGAATAGAACAGAGTTGGTACGAATCAGGGTACTCTCTCAAGTCGACCGACACACGGTAGCAAAGTATAGCAGCCAGCTACACAATCAATATATCAAACGGCGCTAATTGGCCCCACTCTCTCTTCCTATCCAATCTAACATTTTATTGGGACTCACAACATTAATAGTAGTAATACTGCATTTTTTTATATTAAAAAGTTCTAATACTACTGCATTTCATTTTACTCGTCTTTTATTTAAAATGGACAACATATTATTTAGTAGTTATATCTTAGTTTATGATATACAGCACCGGCACTCTCTTAAACATTTGAGAAATTTTGTTTTATTTTAAAAATTGGATTTTTAATAAAAAATTATAATTTTAATAATTAAAAAATAAATATTTAATCTCTAATATAAAAAAATCTCAATTTTTGAGTTTGTTAAATTTTTTTATTTACTTTTAGTCTCTATTTTTATAAAAAAAATTAAAAATTAATATTAGGTTAAAGCTATTATTATTATTATATAAATAAATTCATTATTATTTTAATTTTTTTGTTAAATCATAAATTTGTTAACATTTTATGTAATTTAAATATATTAATTTACATCAATATTTTACATATTTAAAAATATTATTATAAAACATAATTAAAATGTGATATAATATAATATTAAATATTATAAAATATTATGTTAGATATCAAAATAAGACTTAAGTTAAATGACATGTTAACTTGTTTGTATATTTATAAAATTCTAACACAGAGTGATGTAATATCTCACAATATAATAATGAAATAGACTTTTAAACATATTTCAAACCTTGTTAGATTTTGATAAAAGGTTGAATTAGACTTTAACAATAGACATTTAACATCTATTAAATCAGACTCGAGTCTAACATTTTTAATGTAAAGATCAAGTAGATTTAGATTTTGCAAAGCTATGATCAAATGAGCTTATTTTCGCCTTTAAGTAGGAGTACTATAAACTGTTGAAGGATATTTAATTATCATTCAAAATTTTATAAAAATTATTGTATATTTTGTTAAATTATATTTTAATCATTAATATTAGAAATTCGTAATAATTAAATATATCATAGGAACAAGTATTTAATATATTTTTTTTTGGAAGAAATGATAAAATCACCATAATTAACTCACACAATTGTAATGTCTCGAGTTCGAACCTCAGACATAATATTCTTTTGATCACATAGCAAACAAATGAAATTATTATTTTTTAAGAATATGCTTATTATTGTGAGATCAAATAGATATTTAGAGTAGTAATCTTCTAACTAAATTTTTTAAAGACACAATTGCTCATGCAATCCCTTAACTTAATTTCAGATAACACTTCAGTCATTTTTATCTTTTTATTTTTCCCGATTTAGTTCTTTATTTAATTTTATTACAAAAATTCGAAAATATAAAAAATGAAAATATAAGTTTATTTGAAGATTTGAGTTATTAATTTGATGAAATTTGCATTATATTGAAGATGATAATTAATTTTATGAGTTTTGTTCGACAATTTTGATGAATTTTTGTAAAAAAATGATAACATTGTCAACATTTTAAAACATAAAAGATCAAATTGTTTGCTTAAAATTAAATAAAGAACCAAATTGAGAAAAAATAAATAAAAAACTAAAGTGTTATATGAAATTAAGTTAAGGGACTGTAGGAACAATTGTGCTTTTTTAAACTATTCATCATATGTAATAAAAGGAGGAGAATGAAGCGGAGGAGGAAAGTTTTTTATAATTTTTGTTAAAAAATGAATTATTTAAAATTTAGTAGTGTAGTTATTTATTTATTTTTGGAAGAAGTGAAATAGATACCTTCCAAAAGTGGAGGGATCTGAAGGATATTTGTTTAAATTTAGATTTAAATATGCTTATATTTCTATTAAAAACAAGCTTATATTTATTTAAATTTAGATTAAAATGAAATTTTATAATTTATTTTCATTAATATTTTTCTTCTTCTAATTGAAGTAAATATTATATATTTTAAATTTTTTTTTATCTTTATTTTCTTTCTATTAAAATCTTTACTCCTCTTTCAACCGTTTAATCAAATATAGATATAGATTTAGAAATTATATATAAATTTTTTTCAATGTTCAGAACAAATTTATCTTTATTGTGATTTTCACAACTCAA
>JBBPBQ010000003.1:45795231-45844583 GCA_037974755.1 Cicer yamashitae
ATATAAATCTTAAAAAAATAAATGTATTATCAAATCGTATTTTCTTTTATTATTTTAGTTGAAATTTCAGTTTTTATATTACTGCAAAAGAAAATAAAATCAATTATGAACCCTCTTTTTTTATATTCGGTAAATTAATACTTTTGTTCTACATAATTAACTACACCCATTTTATTTAATTTGATTTCTTCCATAAGAAATGGTGTTTGACATTAATATTTTAAATTAATGTCATGCTTTAAGAACATATAAAATTTAAGTAAATTTTGTTGTTTCTGTACAATTTTAAAGAATAAATTATACTATTTTAAAGATTTTTTTCAACATCTAAATTATTAACAAAATGAGATGTTACCCACACACTTATATTCCTTTTAAATTATAATTAAATCGTTACCCACACAATTTTGTTCCTTTTAAATTATAATTAAATTGTTACCCACACACTTTTCTTTTCGAGTCGGCTCGCAGTCCAATGCGCCGTAGCCGGAGGGCGGCGGGAATGACCTCAGCTTGTCGTCACGCGCGATCTGCAATCTCTCGATCCACGCGCTTTCTCGTCTTTTTTATTCACTTCCTTTCCCTTTTATTCTTTTTAAAATAAAACAAAGAAAAAAAAAACAAAGTTACTTTTGAGGGAAATTGTGAAACTCTCTTTTTAACTGCACCTTTTAATTTTTACTCAAAAAAGTCAACCGGTACCATTTGTCTATATCCGAATGAGACACCGGTTCACAGCGTTGAACCGGTCGGTTCAGCCTTGTCCATCAATTTTCAAAATCAATCAACAAAAACAACAAGTGTGTCATACAATGAGTTTCTGTGTTGTCTTACCACCTTTCAATCACACTTACACAAAAAGAAAAAACCATTTTAATTTTTAATTTGACATTTAAGTTTCAATCTCATTTTAAAAAAAACCCATTATAATTTTTTATTTTTAATTTGAAATTTAAGTACCCTTTTGAAAAATAAAATAAAATAAAAAATAAAAAAATTTAGATATAAAAACTATTTTATTGAATATGGGTAAGTGTGGCACGAGAGGGACTTAACATGAAGAAACCGTGAGTTACAAGCCAAAAAAGTTACTACTAGAACTTAGCACAAGCTAGCTGAAACGTGAGATTGTTTAGGTGATCCTTATGAAGAGAGTAAATCGTGGGGGGAATTTTTTGCTTTTTTAGGAAGTATATGGTCAGAAAGTGGATTAAAAAAAAATAAAAATATTTTTGGTTACATATTTGCAATTGACAAAATGGAAAAAAATGTGTGCATGTTGGGGGCTTTGGGGAATTGGGCAAATAGAGGAATGGGCCAATGGTGGGAATGAGAGAGAGATGGGATGTGGGGAGAAGACCTCAGCATGCAGATTGAAGAGATGATTTGATTTGATGTAAAGCCTGTTGTTTACTTAGATAGATGGATAGAGCTGTGTTCTCAAAATCCGAGCATGATGTGTCAAATTCCCATGGCGTCAATCTGTAATAGCATCACCTTCTTCCTTGTTGCTTGATTGTGATGTATATTAGATTGGATGGTTCGATGGGATGGCTGAATAACTTCTTTTCTCAATTTAAATTAATTAAATTCTCAATTTAAATTAATTAATTAATACTCCTATCTCAATTTCATTATTCCATCATTAATTACTGTGATATTCATAAAATGTATGTTTTTTTTTTATATTACACATATTATTGTTGCCAAGTATCCAACTGCATTGTTGGATGATTAATTTTTTTAATAATTTGGTTGATGTTTTTATTGAGGTCTTTTTTTTAATCACATTTTTTTTTATAGAAGTCAAATTCAATTTAGACCGTTTAATTGCATGTAAATAATATAAGTTTGCATAAAAAGATTTAAGGTGGATTTTGGTGATTGAAATTGATGAATTAAAAAACAGATTAATAAAAAAGTTATGAGTTTGATTTATACTTTCAATATAATTATAATAATTACTAACATAATATTAACGTTAAAAAACATAAATGTACATAAATACTTTCTCCAAAATGAATTATAAACAAAATTAATCAATAATATTTTCAGTGAACTAATTTATTTGTCATGAAGATAATTTAAATAATAAATTTAATTTTTTATTGATATTTTATAAATTAAATGAGACCAATATTTTTTTAATATGCACATTTTTTAATTAATTTTTATTTATAATTAATTTTGGGGAGGGTATATTATTATTAACATAACACCCTCTAGTTGTTGTTTTTTAATTATAGTTAACTTCATATTGGTGTGTAAAATCAATACTACGACCATCTTCACCTTGTTGAGCATTACTATCTCTAATATGTTTGTTCCAACATTTGTTATGTTTCTTTTGCTAACATTTATTGAGGTAAGAAAAAAGGGGGCGTCTCAAAAAGTGAGACATTAAATCCAATATGTTTAGTAATTTGGCCCATGTGGGTGTAAAATCAATGAATCAAACTCTCACCTATATGCGTTATATTTCAGTTTCACTTTTTTACTCCCAGGTGCAAAATACCCACATTCAGTAACATTTGTTTTGTTATGTAATGAAATGAAATGTCTTATTGGTCATCAATTTTTGTTATCATGGTACTAAAAAAAGGGTGCTAGTTTGAGACATGTCATGATACCCTCTCAAGATTAGATCTTGTATATCATAGTAAAGTAATAATTCTCTAGTTTTGTTTGTATTTAATTTTAGTACAATAAAATAGCTCTTTTCTGATCAGTATTTCACTACTGTTTCTTCTTTTCTATTTTTGATATGTCACATAAAAATCATGGTTATTAATTAAATATTTTGTGTGTGTATTTTATTTTTTCTCTCAACAAAATTAACTAGTACATTTTTCCACTAGTTATGATTATGATAGAACAGTTAAATGTATCAATCAACCCTATTGACATGTCATGTAAATCCTACTAACTATCATGGTAATTCAGAGTTACTCATTGTTTCTCTTTTTGTTTGTGAATCTCCAAACCCACATGATTCAATACATTTTTACAGTGAAGGAATTAATTTTTTTTTCTCTTCCTAGAAAATAATTGTGTGGTAGAAAAAAGTGAAGGGAAAAATAAATAATTTTTTATAATACTTAAAATTTATTTATTTTACAACGGTTACCAATAAAGGCGTGGGCATGCCCATAATTTGATGGGAAAAGTAAGTGGAAAAAATTCATGATACCCTTACAAAAGTTCAAGTTTTTTACCTAGCTTTCAAGACATTAATTTGTCTTGTATATGTAGTCACCAACTGTATACAACAATACTACATCATCCACAGAGGGGCTGCAACTCTTTTCATATAAACTGTTTGCTTTGTTAATCTTAATTAATTTAGTGTAAGTTTAGTTGTTCACTGAAAAATTGATTTTAAATAAATTTATTGTGTAAAAAATATTTAACTATAATTGAGTTGGATTTATATTTGAATATGTTTATGAAAAAGTAAATCAAATAATAAATTTTAAAGATAAAAATTATAAATTCTAACTCTAAGTTATGACTAATAAAGAGTGCTAGTAATGTACTTTCTAACACACATTTTATAATATATTTTTTATTAGTTAAAATTTAAATAGACTCCATTAAATTATATGGGTCCATATTAATTTGGTGAGACTCAAGTGAATTTGTAGTTGAAAAATGTGACTTAAATAGTATGTTGTTAACATTATTTATGATTAATTTTGGAAATGAAATTAATTCTATAAAAAAAATAAAAAAAATATCAAAACTAATTCTACACCTTTAAAATCAATTTTTTTATAAAAAAATATGCTTAAATAATATTCAAAAGTAGATAATATAATAATTTAGTGTGTTGCAAAAATATTTGAACTAATTAAACACATAGCATGTTTGATGAAATTATGGTGAGGCTCGGAATGTGTCAAAGTTTCATTGTGTAATTTTTGTCAAAGTCATTGTTACATACAGTAATACCATGAAACTCACTCTCAATTGAAATATACATAAAGTACACGTTTGATTGTATGATAATAAACATCGATTTTTATTTGAAAGTCAATTAAATGTAAAATAATTTAAACTACAGTGTTGTATATTTGATATCAAAAAAAGTGTGTTCACATAAGAGCAGCCATGAATATATAACAAAATAGTAATATATAGAAAGAAATGAATATAAAAACAAAATACTAATAAGTATAGAGAATGACAGAAGGGCAACAATATTTAAAAGAGTTGTTAAATTAAGAATAAGAAGGTGAAGCAAAAGATTTAGTTATAACGATTTTCACATAACTAAATAAATAAAGATGAATGAAGCAGGCGTGTAATAAACATGGTTGGTGTTTAATATAATTTTAATATATTAATTTGTACTATCTCCTGACATAGAAGATATGTAACAGCTTTATCAACTTATATACAAGGTGAAAAAATCTCTCATCGTTATTCTCTTTTTCCTATCTCTAATTTTAAAAAAATAATAATAAAAAACTTTTGTTTTTTTATCTTTGTTGCTATGATCTCTCTGTATTTTTAAACTACTTTCTGTTCCCTCTCTGTTACAATTTTCTTTACTGACAGAGGAATACCTGCACATTTCTTCACGCACGCACGCATACTCGAAACCTACCTAGCTCCTCTCTCTCTCATCTCTCTCTTTCTCTCTCTACAACTACGTGGATTATGATAAGCCTCATTGTCAGAGAGTAGAGAGATATATATTATCAGAATACGACACTACTGCACAGAAGAAAACACAGATTTTTTACTATATTTCCAGCCATATCCTACCTTATACTTAAAAAATTATTATTTAATAATATTCATTTTACCTTTTTCTCTCTGCCACTCGATTCATCAAATCCCTATGAAAATCAAACCCTTATAAACTCATCACAAACTCTAATCCCAATCAAACATAACAAGGAAAACTTCAACCTCTCTCTTGTTAACTCCTTTCACTTTTTTCCTTCATCCATTTTCTTTTCTTTTCCTATATAATGAAAAGCCATTAAGATTTGTTACACTTCAACATTCTCCTTCTTTAAAACCACTCTCTCATTCCTTCCATAACTTAACTTTCACTTTTTTTTCCTCTCAAAAAATGGATAACTTCTACCATCATCACCATAACCATTTGATCAACAATAACAACAACAATAACAGTGATGCACATTTGCCACCTGGATTCCGTTTCCATCCAACAGATGAAGAACTAATCACATTTTATCTTCTGAAAAAAGTTCTTGATAACACTTTCACTGCAAGAGCCATAGCTGAAGTTGATCTCAACAAATGTGAACCATGGGAGCTTCCTGGTAGAAAATCAAAACAACCCTTTTGTTTCTAACTTTCTATTTCTCATATAGTTGAATTTTCTAACACTGTTATGTTTATTTTTTGACAGAGAAAGCTAAGATGGGTGAAAAAGAATGGTATTTCTTCAGTTTACGTGATAGGAAGTATCCAACTGGTTTGAGAACTAATAGAGCAACAGAAGCTGGTTATTGGAAAGCAACAGGAAAAGACAGAGAGATTTATAGCTCAAAAACTTACTCTCTTGTTGGAATGAAGAAAACCCTTGTTTTCTATAGAGGTAGAGCTCCTAAAGGTGAAAAGAGTAACTGGGTTATGCATGAATATCGCCTTGAAGGAAAATTTGCTTACCATTTTCTCTCTAGAAATTCCAAGGTTAGTTTCTTCACATTTCATTCATCTCTTGATATTCATCTCCATTATGTTATTATTATTCATAAATAGATCAGTATATATATGTATGAATTAACTGTGAGTTCGATAGAATCATAATTTTCTAGTATCATTTATGTCGATGCTACACTTTTAGTGTATATTTAATTTTAGATCACTTATGATTTTTCAAAAGTTACAAAATGTAGTTTCTATAAAATTATGATAGTTTATATTGATTTTATTATAGTTAAACTTTTAACAAAACAACCTCAGTGATTTTGTTATTGTTGCGTTACTTTTAAGTGAAAAAGTGTACTTTGTTCTAATTGTATATGAGCCGCATTTCGATCTTTGCAAGAGAGTAGAAGTATAGGTGGAATCTAGTTTTTCCTAATAGCTTGCTATACGCATTGGTTTCATTTATCAATGTTGATGGTGTTTCTCGATTAAGATTTTGTCCTTTAAGGATCATTAGGCCAGAGAATTAATCTTGATACATCAACCTTTTAACATGTTAATGGTTATTACCCTATGGTGCATGTGATAGTTTCTTATCTTAGTTTTTGTGAATACATGAGTTTGCATGGAAACCATAACCAGCCACATTAATAAACTCAATTATATTCATTTGATCATCAAAAGTGAAAAACTAGTACGTATGTATCACTGCCTTTTTCATTTTGCATAGGGTTTATCATCATCACCATCATCATCATTTTTTAACCTTGCATTAATTACTATCATTATTTTTCCATGTTCACCTTTTTCTAACAAAATCACTTTACAAACAGTTAGTTAAAAAATAATTCTTTTTTTTCTTAATTAACTAATTACTTTTCTAGAATAAAATTATTAATTAATAATTAACTAATTTTGTTTTCATGATTTTGAATTTATGTAGGATGAATGGGTGATTTCACGTGTGTTTCAAAAGAGTCATACCGGAAACGGAAGCTCCACCGTATCAGCCACCACAAGTGGTTCAAAAAAGACCAAAATAACCTCAACAACTTCAGCAAACAACAATAGCATGAGTCTATGCCCTGAACCAAGTTCACCTTCTTCAGTTTACCTTCCACCTCTTCTTGATTCATCTCCTTACACTGCCGGCACCGCTGCAACCGCATTCGACAACCGTCAAATGTGTACTTACAATAACAACAACAACAGCTCCAACAACACAACAAAGGAGCACGTGTCCTGTTTCTCCACAACATCAACAACAGCAAATGTTGTCTCATGTCATAACAACTTCAACAACAATAATGGAAGTTTCGATCTTGTTTCTCCTACTATGAATGCTATGGATCCATTTGCAAGGTTTCAAAGGAATGTTGGTGTTTCTGCTTTTCCAAGCTTGAGGTCATTGCAAGATAATCTTCAGCTTCCTTTCTTTTTCTCCACGGCGGCACAGCCATATCACGGTGGTGATAATATTCTCGGTGGATGGGGGTTGCCGGAGGAGCAAAAGGTGGTTGATGGTGGTGTTGTTAACATGGGAGGGTTAGGTTCCTCTGAGCTTGATTGCATGTGGAACTATTAACAAATTATTAATTAATGATTAGGATTAATTAAGTGTGTTTGTTTGTTTCAATTATTAGGATTTAACTTTTCTAAGATTGACTAGTTGGATTGTACTACTATAGTCTTGGTGTTGTAAGGGTAGTTTTGGAATTGTGTGTTTTAATATTATGTTTGGGACCATGGGGGTCCCCTTTGGTGGATCTTTATAACTTATTATTGGAAGTGTTTGAATTTGTGACATGTTGAAATTAATTACTAGTACGTATATTGAAATTGATATAAAGTATGAGTAGAGTACGTTTGTTTTTTTATGGAATGAGTAGAGTACTACGTTGAATGTTGTTTTATAGGTATGGTGGTGGCAACATTATGGTTTTTAATTAGATTGTTGTTGGGTGCCGGGTGGGAGGTGACCAGGGTCAAGGGTTTCTTTGATCAACAATAATGATTTGTTTTGATGTCACAAAGAATATCCATTTTAAAACTTTTTGTAGATAATTTAAAAATATCAATGACATATATATATATATATATATACTTTTATTTTCTTATATCTATTCAATATTAGTTTATTGATATTTTTTTATCCCATTTTTTTTTTCTTTCAATGTGCATAAGAGGGAAAATGCGTCTACCACACATTAAATAACTAAGGGTATTTAATTAATTTCATAACATGTAAAATTGAATTGTGTTTTCAACAAAGAAATTCTTTTTAAGAGTACTAGTACTTCTAATATTAAAACTGCATGCAACAACTAGAGAAATAACTTCAGTAAAAAAAGTAAGGAAGAGAAAAAATTATTATTAGTTGTTTTTAATTTTGACAATAGGTAGAGTATTCTTGATAAAAATAAAAAGACTAGTAGACTATTGATTGTTGTATAAATTTGGCTAACGGATTGTGGAGGCAGGTAGGAGGCATATCAATAAATTTGAAGCATCTAGTATCATCCATATAGATACAATATTAAACTTGTACCAAAAAAACGATAATAATTAAACGTCTCTCTTTCCTCTCTGATCTCATGCCTTTACAAATATTTTCCTTTTTTGTGTCCAGGGTGAATTTGATTACTGCTCCATTGAAATGCTTTTTATCTTGCATGGTTGAGGAAACACATGGAATGTAAAGTTTTGTAGCTGCAAAATGATCTTGAAACTTGTATTATTTGGTTGAAGAAAAACTAGGTTAATTAAGACCCCTTCCTGCTTATAAAATTCTTGTAAAAGATATTTTAAAATTGTACAAATTTTTTTTGTTTTTCGTCTTGGAAAAATTGTATAAAAATTATTCTCTTTATATATTTCTTTATCTCCTTTTATAATTTTTTTATTAAATAAAAAATATCATTAAAATATTAGTTCTATTTTTTTCCCCACCAAATTGAATAATAAAACACATCTCACACGCTTTATCTCCTTTTATAAATCTTCTTTCAAATTTCTTTTAACTGTATTAAATATTTATTTATCAACATATATATCCTTGATTTTGTTAACATATTTTTAATTACAATAAATAATATATATCATAAAAACATAAACTAATATCAACAACTTAATTCCCGTGATTTAAGGTATTGTATGTTTATTTAGTTTGTTTTTGTTGGAAATAATGATGATATTAATAGAATATTGTTGGAAATTATGATGCTATTAATGAGATAGTATTGGTGCGAATTAAAAAATAAGGAAGTCTCACATAGAAGGGATAGCACACACTAATAGTATTTATAAAGGTGGATGTATGGAACTTGGGATGTGCCCCAAGGGTACCCTAATTTTGTGAAGGGATATCCTTCACTATTGTTTGTTCATTATTTTATATCGATCCAAAATATGATGTCAAAAGTTACATACTATATTAATTAGTATATATTTTTTATTAAAATATATTCCTTCTTATACATCAATTTGATTAATAAATATATCAATTTTTATTGATTAAATTATAATACAATTGTCTTTTATAAAAAGATTGAATAAAGTATTTTATTAATTAATATGTAGATTCTATGTTGATGATATAAAAAACTTTTAATGCAATATAAAAAAGTTTTTGTGCTTCTGGTCCAAACAAAGAGATCCTTATTCTCACCATTTTTTTTCTTCTAGCACTCATAAGTGTGCAAAAATTTGTTATTTGTGCCACACCCTTTAGCCAAAACACTTTGGTTTGTTGCTTTCCATATTTATCTTCTCTCAATCAAACACAAGATAACTTATTTGAAATATCAAACACAAGATAACTTATTTGAAATATTAGTAAGAGAAGTTACTAAGTGTGAATCATGCTGGCTGCAAGCCTTTCCAACTCATGTTTGAGTTGAGTGACATCATCTCTAAAATTAGGCAAGTAAGATTTACTCCGAGCCTCGTATCATAAATGGTTAATTAGGGATAGATCTAGAAATCTATCAAATAGGGTCCATTTTTTTTTTTTTTTTTTTTTTTTTTTTTTATTTTTAGTTTTTAATTAAGGGTCTAGATTTTTTAAATATAGAACTACATTGTTCAATACTTTCATTTAATATTTTTTTAGATATAAATTAATGGTATATATTTACACGAAACCGATTATCAATTTATGCAATCAGAACATTCACACAGGGTTTCTAAATTTTTTTATAGTATACTCTAACCTTTGAAAAATTGCATTGATATCTTAATTTTGTACGTTGAATACTCTAAAATTTTATATTGACAATTTATGTCTAGAATAAATACCAGTTTCCCACCACAATGAATTTATGACACGGTTGCAGCCTACCAGATGCCACCACCCATCACCAAATGTTACAATCTTGATGTTAGGGTTTTGTGATTTTAGGGATCCAAATTTTAGATTTGAACAAAGTCTTCAAAAATATTGAAATGACCTTGTATTTACATATCAATAAAAATTAAGTGTGATATTTTATATCTTGAAATTAATAAATGTTTAACAAGTATTTATAAAAAAATATACGAATGGTTACCTTTTATAAAAATAAAATATATGAAGGGTGTGGTAAATATTGGGTCACATATTGAATGGTCTGTTTTTTTTACCCTATTCGTTGATTTAATTGGCACTTTCACGGTGCATTTGGATAAAGGGAATAGAGAAGGAACAAAATATTTAAAATAATATTTGTTTGGTTGAATTTTTAAAAAAGGAAAGGACTTGAGAATATTTTACCTTTCTTTACTTCGCATTTATTTTGGAGAGATTTGGAGGGAAGATAAAGACGGGACAAAAATCACCGGGATAAATAATGAGGCAAAAACAATATGATATCTCTTAGCATGTTGGAAGAATTAGGTTGTTCATACAAGGCAGAAAAAGGTGTTTTGAAAGTGATAAATGGATCTCTTGTGGTCATGAAGGGAATGATCAAAAATCATGACATCTATATTCTGAAGGGACAAGCAGTCATTTGTGTTGCATGAGTGGTAGTCATATCTCCAAACAAGACAAGCTTATGGCATCAAAGGCTAGGGCATGTGAGTCTTAAAGGGATGAAGATACTTGAAAAGCAAGGTGTCTTAGGTGGAGACACAATTGGAGATCTTGAATTTTTTGAGCATTGTATCTATTAAGAAAATGCACATGGTTAAGTTCAATACTGGAAATCCCACTTCAACATGTTACTTGATCAACATGAGTCTTTCAACTGCCATTGATCTTAAAACACCTCTAGATATGTGGACTAGTAAGGTTGCAAGCTACACTCATTTAAAGGAAAGCTTGTTCCAAGGGCAAATAAAGGATACTTTGTTGGGTATCCTAGTGGAGTTAAAGGATACAAAATCTGGTGTCCTGAAAGCAGGAAATGCATTGTCAACAAAGATGTTAAGTTTCATGAGTCATAGCTTTATAAGTCTTAGGACTACACTGAAACCCAAGCCTCAAACCAATAGGGTTTGAATAGTTTTGAACTTGAGGTAAAGTCTGTCACTAGGCAGGTTGAAGCATATGAAGATCATCAGTAAGAAAGCAGTGATGAAGTTTAAAATGCTCAATAATCTACTAAGATGACATTGAAGATTACAATTTCATCAAGGGCAGACAAAGAAGAGACATATGGCCACCTCAAAGATATGGTCATGTTGACATAGTAAGCTATGCACTTCATGTAGCTGAAGATATCAACAATGAAGATCCAAGGAACTATACTGAAGCTATCAATAGCAAGGATAAGGAGAAGTGAATGTTGGCCATGATTGAAGACTTAAATTCACTAGATAAAAACAAGAATTCAGCCTTAGTCCCTAGGCCCAAGGACACCAAACTTGTGGGGAATAAGTGGATTTATAGGAGGAAAGAAGGTAAATTAGGAGTTTAGTCACCAAGGTACAAAGAAAAGCTAGTTGCTAAGAAATTCAAACAGAGAGAAGCAATAGATTACAATGATCTTGGGGATGCCAAGAAAATACTGGGGATGGAAATCATAAGATACATAAATGGTGGTAAAAGGATCATGCTAAGAAGAATTATCTTGGAAAAGTATTAAAAAGGTTCAACACGATGGATTCAAAGACTACGAGTCTTCCCCTAGCCCCTCATTTCAATTTGTCAACAAACCAATCACCCAGAACCACTAAAGATATAGAGAACTTGGAGAATATTCCTTATACTAGTGCTATAGGGAGCATTATGTATGCTATAATCTGTTCTAGACCTAATATTTCCTATATTATTAGTGTGATAAAGATGTTCATCGAAAATCCATGAAAAGAACACTGAAATGTTGTTAAATGGGTGTTGAGGTACATCAAAAGACTCAGGATGTGAGCTGAATATATTGCAAAGGCATTGAATACTTTAAACAGATTCATGGTTATGTTGATTTCGATTATGTTGGTGATCTAGACAAGAGAAGGTCACTAACATATTATGTGTACACTTTATTTGGCAACACAATCAGTTGGAAGCATTCTTTTCAACACATAGTAGCCTTATCAACCGTAGAGGAAAAATATGTGGCTTTAGCTAGACCAGCCCTGCAACAGTAGACTTGCACTTCTCCTCAACGCATAATAGACTTGCTTTGTACCAGACAACTCACTGAACCAACTTGCCCAACCAACTTGTGCATTGAACCAGCCAGCTCAGCATCAGCCAACTCCAACCAAGCAGCACCAACCATTGCCAATCAAGCTGATACGAAGCTGGCTGACTGCAAGCTCCAGCTAGTTAATGTATAACTGACTATTAGAGTTAGTTAGTTAGTTGTAACAATTTTGTAACTCCTAATGGCTAATATATAAAGCCTTGCACGTGTAATTCAAGAGTACTAAATGATTCATTCAAAAACATTTTGGGATAGATCAAATTGAGAGAAATTAAACACTGGTGTGGGAGAAACACAAGGGAAGGCTGATGAATTGTTCACAAGCTCTCATGAGTGTAATTTTCTCAAATCATAGTGAATCATTGAAATTGGATTCAATCTCTCAGATGTAGGAGCATAACTATAAACTGAGTTACCAATATTTAGTATTTTCTTGTCTTTACTTCATTAATATCTTGCATTACAAGTTATCAAGTTAAGTATCCAAGTTTTATCAATTGATCAAGGATCGTTTTATGGTTTAATTCAATGCAATCAAACTCAACAACAACTTTAAGCTTACATATACAATTAGTCTCTGCAAAATAGAAGAAATTTGATTTTAGTCCTTGCAAATTGGAAGAAATTTGGTGTTAGTCATTGTATAATAAAAAAAATATTTTAATCCTTATAAAATGTCAGAAATTTGATTTTAGTCCTTGTGAAAAGTTCACGGTGTACCTTTTTTTCTTCTTCGATGAAATTAACTTTGTTTTAGCCCTATTATGTTGGTAACAAGACTTTTATAACCAAAATATTCAATATAGAATCTAGTTAGTTTAGGTAGCAATTTTTGTAGTAAATACTAATGTGAAAGTAAGATTTTTAGTAGAATTTGGATGCCTTGTGCGAAGTTTGAACTTGGTGTGATATTTTTTCTACAAATTCTTTATTCTTTTTATAAGTCGTATAATGATATGAATTTCATTATGTTTGATACAATATTAATCAGTTCATAATATTTTTGTATACATATTAATCAATTCATCATGTACCTTATGACTAAGATAATAAAAATAAATTTCATTATGTTTGATGTGATCAACATGTTTTTGCATTATAATATCTCATTCAACAATTATTTTAATAAGAGATAATATTTTTTAGACGAGAGCATGGAGGAAAGATTGTTGGTAAATGAAATTCTTATGAGAAATAATATGATTTTTTTTGTTATTCTTCACAAACTCAAGAGACCAAATAATAACAAAGATAAGAGAATTGAAAAAAATAAAATCTATTTTGTTTTCTAGAGTTGAAATTAGTATAAGAATTAAAAAAAAAAATATTTTTTTACATATTGAATCATAAAAATCCAATATAATTTTGTTATAATATAAACAAAAATGAGTTTCTTTTGAAATTTTTTTATGCAATGTGGAGGTCACACATCCCAAAGAAGCAACTATAACGGTGATTCATACTATACTCTCCCTATTCTTAATTAATATATGTAAATTATTATTATTTTGTTTATATCGACAATATACATTGACACTTATATGATAGAGTAAAAATACACTGACACTTATGTGCATATACATAAGAATATCAAACATCTCAAGTTAAGGAAAAATGATATTTTGGTAAGGTTTTGTAACATTTAATGAGTGGTTGAAGAGGGTGAGGTAGCGAGGGGATGGACTTAGTTGAAATTTCACGTGGGGGTTCTGAGTCTAGTTTTAGCCTACTTGATGAACGAGTACTATACCTAGCTACTCATCCTACTTGTGGAAGGGACAAATTTAATGCTCTTCCTATTAACATTGTAACTTATTATTTTCACTTAGCCTTGTTGAACTTTAGAGCAGGTAGTGCAGAGAACCCTTTAAAAGTTTTTTCAAACTATTCATCAATCCATTCAAACTTCAAAACCTTACCCTCTCTGGACCCCTCCCTATTGTGTCCTTTTATTGTGTAAAGATTGCAACAGTTAAATTATTGCAAGTGTATAGTGATCTTCATGATGCCAGCCAACAGCATGAAAATGGAAAGTTGCATCAATATACACTTCGAAAATAAAATTGGTGTTTGGCATTGGAAAGAAGGTACTTCCTCTCTACCAATTTATAAACAAAAATACTTATTTTAATAATTATATTAGATATAATTAACTGTATTTTATTTTTCTAATGAATGTAAAAAAGTAAATACATTATAAACTTACATCTAATTAAAATGGTCAGTTTCTCACAAAATAAATAAATTAATTTTAGAATATTTATGACATAATGACATTAATTGTCCGTCAATTTGGGAGAGATATTTTGGAAGAAAGAAAATGACGTGATTTTTTTTCTCTCTTGAAATTATGCAAATTTTAAAATATTTTTAAGAATAAAAGAAGTGTGATTGATATGTTATATAATTATATATCATATTATTCTTTTAATTTTTTTTTAAATCTCAAATATATATATAAACTTAATCCTCTAAAGTTTTTTCCTCCAAAATTCTCCTCTTAAACAAACTCTAAATATGAATAAATTAGTCGATATTTGCTTATATTAAAATCTGTTAAATGTAGATATTTTTCGTGTATAATTGAGTTTGAAAGAAATATATATGTTGTTTCTAATCTTGTGAAGGTAATTTAGTTGGTGAACTATGAGATATTAATAGAGATTTAAGCAAGAGGACTTGGCTTCGATCACATAAACTAACATAACCACATTTCTCTATCCAAAAAAATATATATGTCCTTCTCATATACCATCTATCTCTATCTCTATGAAATACCACCTTTTAACTATTTGTTTCGTAACTAACATTTGTAACATGTAAGATTTGTACAATAAATTATAGTTAATATGACAATTTTCTGCACACTTTTAACAAAAACATTCCATACACACTAATAATATTCAAATACACATTTATCTATTAATTAATTGATAATTAAAATATCATATTTTTGAATATTACTAATGAATAATAAACATTTGTCTTATGAATAATCTTTATAGTCAATTATATAGTGAATTGATTTTTTTTTCTTCATATTTTTTTATCGACTAATATATTATTCAAGAAACATTGATAATTAATTACGTATTTATCTTTCAACTACCGGTGAAAATCATGATTTAAATAATTAAATATGACAATTGACAAATATTTTGTACCAATAAAAAATATGACATTATACATTATCATTAAGGCATTATACATGTATTTTTCTGGGTGATATGTATTATACATGTATTGAAACTGTGTTTAACCATAAAAACATCTTCATCAAAACGTGAATACATGTATAATTTACTCATTTTATCAAAAAAAACTAGTATTTAATTATTAATATATAGTTCATCTATTTAATGTTATTAATTAATTTGTCTATAATTCTCTCTTATATACAAATGATCAAAGATATATACAATCAAATGAAATAAATGGTGCTACACTATAAGGTAAATAAAAAACACATATACTCCACTGTTTGTGTGTATTGGTAAGAAAAACAAGTCTTAAATCTACAAATTACAGATTTGATCATTAATTATAAAAATAAATAAGAAACAATATAGTTTGGCACTAAAAAAAAAGAAGTTACATATATATAGATTCCTCCAAAAAAAAGAAGTTACATATATGGATTCAAAAACTCCAAAATAGAATACACATGATTACACCCCGAATGCTCGACTATTCAATTGAGACATTGGCTTCTTATTTCCCAACAATGAAACAAACATGGTCTCCAATTCTAACAATTTTCACCAGACTGAAGGTGCAGGGCCACTAACAACAAATATATCATCATGGTGCTATGTACTTATAAGGTTATAGCATATTGAAATTTTTTGATTGGATGCAAAAATAATCATAATGATAGTGATGATGAAATTGGACAGTATGGTCCTTTAATTTAAGGTACATTAAGGTTGAAATAGAATATGTGATATGTGCATGATTGAAGAAGCAATGAGTATAGCACCAATTTTGGTTTGAAGTTGTGAATTGAGTGTTACGCCAGCTGCTTGTGCATGAAAATAGCATGGCACGCGGTGTACCTTACTCAAGGCAATATTTTGGACTATATCACAATTATTATTATTATTTTATGAAGAAAAAAAATTAACTTTACCACAATTATTTAAAGTCATATAGTCACACTCTTTCTAATGTTTGTGTCAATTTTTTGATGGTTATGAAATATAAGGTAAGGAATAATAAGTATGTGCTAAAGGCCAAACGCCAAAAGCTTGGGTTTGGAACTTATACAAACATAAGGGAATCATGAGCTTTAAAACTAATGTAGTCTTTGTACTTTTACTTGGGCTTGGTTATTTTTTTATATATATTTTTTTTGGTCTCATTAATTGTCGAACCACAAACTTTCGTTGAGCTTTTTGCTTCATTGATGTACTAAAAGTTCAATCTCTTTTTTCATTCTTTACCTCATCTAACTCTTTTTTTCCCCTTGTGGTGAATTATGGAACATGATTCGAATAGTACTCCTGACCCTTATGATGGCTTTGTTCTTCTTTCTCTAAACTAGTTTTTCAAATGGGACAAAAACGTTAGGAGGGACTTGTTGGTTTTTTTTTTTGTTGAAATGATTTTTCCAAAAACATGAAAATAAACTAGAAATGAGAGGTTAGAAGTTAGATAGTTCAACTGGTTTGAATTAAATATTAAAAGAAGAAAAAAAAACTTAGTTCAAATCTTAATGAAAGAGAAATTTATTAATTTAACTAACAATACTAACATTTTAGCTTAAAAAAAACTAAAAATGGATTACCAACAAATATTTCATATATTTCTAACAAATGGTTAGAAATGTTTTTGTTGGACAACTTTTTTAAAATGATTAGAAATGGGTTACCAGCATTTATTTTCCAACAAATGTTTTGTTAGTTACCAACAAATAGAAATTGGTTAATTCGTGAAATTGTGAAGCAGATAATTCAAGGGCCGCGCCTAGATATTTTGGGCCTTAGGCAAAATCATTAGAGATATTTAATTAAAAAAATCCAATACTAAAAAACAAAACACATTGAATTATAATTAAACTTTAATTTATATGCACTCATAGTGTAAAATATTTTACATAAATTATTTATACTGACAGTATATATAAATTAAATCCTTATAAATATCTGTTAATGGGACACTTTCTATTGATATACAACTGTTTTTGTCTTCATCTATAAATTAATTTACTTGCCAACTGTAGTTATGCTAACCTTACATTATATATGATATATATAAAATAAAATAAATGATATAAGAAATATATTCATAGCAATAGTTATAGTTTTCTTGTGCCAAGCTTTCTCTACCATTCCAAAATTTTGCCATTTAGAAATTTTAGATACAACAATACAATATATGCATCTTAAGCACAATATAATGTTGGAATTTATTTAGCATATAGACCCAATTGAAAGTGTATACATGTTAAGTTTAGTGGTCTATACTTTAATTTGGGGTTCACTGATTTAAAATATTTTTTATAAGCACAAAATATATTCATAAAAGAGAATAAAAAGTACTTCAATTCATTAGAGAGAAAACATTATAGCATTTGAACCATACCACAATATTTAGTGTCAAATATATACATAAGTCATATAAATTTGGATTGCATGCACTTATAACTTTCAGGATGTCCGATCTAAATTGAACAATCTAAATTTAAAGCAGATTTATTATTTTAAAAATTCAAAATTTAAATCTATATCATTTTATAATAGGTTTTTTCTATAGTACATATTTGATCTTATTTTTGACAGAAAAACCTTGAACTTACTGAGTTTGTGTGCTGCCACATAGTGGTGTAAAAGATACTTTGATCAATCATGCAGCATTAAAATTAGCAATTACCTCCCATTCAACTCTACACACCAAACTTTCTGAGCACTATAACTTATAATTAAAATTAGAGTCACAAAATAAGAGCAATTACCAACTGCATATATATTTACTATATACACATTACAACCATACATACTGATTACTGCACCTACTAGCCACATAAATTCTTTATCTTAATTAATTTCAAAATACCATATATATTCAACTTCTAGTGACCTATTTAAGCCATGCATGATGACTAATAAAGCCACAACAACCAAAGTAATATTTGCATAAAAAATACAGCAGCCAATTAAATCCAGAAAATTAATGATGATAGCATACTAACTACCAAGATCCTTAAATGTTCTAAAATAAGAATACCAGATTATTGTCTTTGAATTGATATTCTTGACATTAATTAGTTCCTATTCTTAAGTTGTTACTATTACTTTAGTTACTTTAGAAGTACAAAGTCAAACAAACCAACCAATTACACTACAACATTTTAGATGTAGTGCAACACCACTTTTAAAGCCAACTTAAAAACTGTTTCGGTTGGATGTTTTGCTAGACTAGTATTATATATTTTTACACAACAATACAAAACCGTTTTCACTAATAATTACACAACAGTTTTTTTTATTGAAAAATGCTTATTTACTATAAAAAAATAGGAACCAAAAGAATAGAAGATATATGTGTTATATTTCAATCCACTACTTTTAGTGTACCATTAGTTTTTTTAGTTTTCGTGATTTATTTGTGAAAAAGCTTTTTAGAGAATTTCTACATTAAAAAAAGTATATTGGTATTCTTAATTTTATAATCAATAAATATATTATTTTTCTCTACATCAGTATCTATATATTATATATTAAATTGATCTAATATAATCCCTTTAAATTTGATAAATTATTTTCTTAATTTTTTTAATTCTAATTAAAATTAAAATCATTATCAAAGTTCAAAACTCTTTCCCTTTTTCTCACTAAACCGCTCTACCACCAAAGGAAATCGCTCTCCTCCTCCGTCCTTCTACTGTCGTGAGAAGAACTCTCCATTGTTCTTCTACTACCACGAGAAGATTCCTGCTTTGTCTCACTCCTAATTTGCTCGTGTTTGCGATGTCGTCTTGGTGCCTTCGACCATGCATTGTCACACTATCGTTTTTAGGTTAGTCTTTGATTCTTAATGAACTAATGACAAAGATAAACAGTGCAAAAAGGAGGAGAGAGACAATGAAAAACATCGGAAGAAATGGGTGAAGAACCACGGAGAGACGGTGCAGAGGAGAAATAATTTATTAAAAAAATAATTATTTTAAAGGTGTTAAATTTTAGATATGGTCAAATTTACTCATAATAGATGATGTGTGACTAGGCTATTGATAATTTAATTTGATATAATAAAAAACATGCTAATTTATGATAGAAATTCTCAACTTTTTATTTTATTTTTGGAAAATACTTATATATGTGATTCGACTATTTCAGCACTGTATATAATTAGTTTTATCAACTTTAACTTTTTAGCTCTAATGATTTATTCATGAAAAAGCAGTAATATACAGCTTGGTGTTTATTTCTACTATTTAATATTTTCTAATTTTATTTTTTAACAATACTTTAGTAAATACTCTCATTTTCATCTTGTATCCATCTCAATTCTCACGCATCTCGTTCATCCTCTTGTCTGCATCTTCTCGAGCATCTTGAATCTCAGTTTCTCTAATTGCAGAAAGTTTTTTTATCGTTGAATATCTCGTGATTCTTCACTGAGAGGATGCAACATTTTTCACTATGGCGATTCTTCATTGAGCGTCTTGATCAACGTCTCTCGTATCTCTCGCGATTCTTCACTTCGCGCTTTTCCAATCAATTTCAGAATCATTTACGGTATCAATTTTGATTCATTTCAACTCAATTTTTTTAATTCCGAACACAATTTCCGGCTCAAGTGATTTTCTGTATCATTCATTTTATTTTGTATATATTAAGCATTAGAAATTCGACTTCAAGTAGATTTTAACTGTGCTTAGGGTTTGGATTTTTATGATTTGATGTTGTGTATGTTAAGAATTTGATATCTACTGTATTTAGGACTAGTTGGTGGTATTTAAACTCTCTGGTGTGTTGGACTTTAAGAACTCGTGCTAGTTTTTGAATTTGTAGATTTTGTGTCTTTCAGTTTAGTTGTGTTTTATTCTTCAATCATTTGCAAAAAATGATTTGATTCTTCAATCACTTTCAGAGATTTAGAAGTTTCGATCTACATATCTTCTTGGTCTTCATCCTTCGCAAATCCATCAATCTATTTTTATAATAAGCATAAATTTGATCTCTTAGGGAATGAGTAGTTTCTATTAATTTATGCTGATTAAGTTTTGTATCAATTTGCAGATACTGTAATAATTGATATGAGTGGTGTGATCATCAACAAATTAAGATTGCAAAGTCTTAATCAGCTTTCTGTCAATAGATTCTAGCATATGAAGGTATTCAATTGTTGTTTTATTTAATTATTTTAAGAATGTTGGTATCACTCACTATAAGGATCTTCCTAATATAAAGGAAGATAAAAGGACAAGGTGAGTGAAAGTGTTAATTAAGTAGCAATGTTGATGCAATTTAGATATGATAGAAGAAGTATGGAGTGATATTTATCAGTTCTAGCGGATTACAATTTTTTGGACAATCAAGATGTGTGTTAAAGCTGCATATTTTGGACTGCGCTATATATGATTGTCTTATCCTGATAAAAGCTTTGCCTTTAGACTTAAATCTACCCTTGAGAAACACAAGGTTTTGCAGAAAGTTTTGCTTATTCTTGCTTTGATTGGAACTTGCATGCTTATTGGTGATGGTGTCCTTACACCTGCTCTTAGGTTGGTCATGTTGAGGATGACTTATATTCTTAGTTTGATTGGAACTTGGATGGCTGTTGGTGTCTTTACACTTGCTCTTAAATTAGTGATGTTGATATGACTGTTAGAACTAGATTAGTAATTAGTTAATAATAATAGTTGGTTTATGAGTTAGTTAGTTAGTTGAGGTTGTTTTAAGGCTACTTGTATAAATAGGGAGGTTAGGGGGTTAGAGAGAGATGATTGAATATTGTAATCAATTGTTGAGTAGAGAATGTTCTCTATTGTGAAGGGGAAACCCTTGGAGGAGAGATTTCTCTCCTAGTTCTCAATAGAAGTGTTGTTTCTTAGGAATCTAATTCTTGGGTTCCTAACAATGACTTATACTCTTCCACAAACTATGGAATTTGACAACCATCAATTTCTAATTGTAAACTGCCTAAAATTTTCTTTCTAGATTTTTTATATATGTATTTATTGTTTTGAGTGCTTAGTTGTCAAAACAAATTTTTTTATATATATATATTTATTGTTCTGGTCTGAGTGCTTAGCTCTTCGTTTCTTCTTCTAGAACTATAGTTCACACTATCATGTTGTTGGTTCGAAAATTAAGCATACTAATTCCTACAGAACGAAATAGCCAATCTTATCATCATATCCATTCCTAGTGCTGCATTAGATATTTGTTTGTTGGAAATGTAGTTGTGTTTTGCAACAAAACAATTAAATAGTGATGATTGTATTTCTTTTGACCAAATATGATAAATGTATGCCATGTATTTCGTCATAAATGCATTGCCATGTATTTCGTCATAAATGCATTGCCATGTGCAATCCTATTGTTGAACCAACTCTCAAGTGTAGTTGCTTATGAAGATCTTGGAATTGTAGATCTACTCGTGGATCTGTTTTGCACTTATCAGTTTCCTTCATAAATTAAATATAATGCATGCATTGCACCAGGAATGGATTATATGATGGAAGACATTTTATTATTTGTCTTATTTATGGGGATTGAAAATGTTAAACATTATTTCTTTATGCTACTATATTAAATATGATTTAAAGTGAATTGCAATCAAACTGAGTTGGCAAGACATTTCAAATTGGATAGTTTCACGATCGTAACTGATTTAATTAATTTTTTAATGAAAAAAATAAGTAACAATTAATTTAATTTGAATTTGTTTGGATGAGATTTTTTGATATTATTCCCTACAGAACAGGAGCAGGAAGAAAACCGACCCATGATTTTCGGTCACTCTACAATAATTCAACTGTTGAACAAGATCCAAGACCCTCTGCTCAAGGTATTCTGTTTTTTAATCTTTAACTGAGGAGTTGAAGTGTTGAACAAGGACCATAAGTTAGTGTTTCCTCTACACTGTTTGCTAATTTTGATTCATGTTTTCAATATACTTATTCTTGTTGAAAAAGACTGCATGTAGACTGTGATTTGTTTTTTTCCCAGTTATAATCTCAGTGAGTAATTAAGTTTCTCAGCTGCATTGGGGTTAAGCTCTGTGGTAGAACATTTTGTTAACTAATTTTTAGGGATATATACCGTAGAGAATATGATAGGTCCTCAATTTATAAATGCGACAGTAAGAATTAATGAGAAAGTAATGAACATATGATAATGTATTTTATTGATGATAAAGGGAAAGAGCAAAGGAAACAAGCCTTCCTTTTACTCCTGAGAGATATGCTCACTCCAATAAGAGAGAATCTTCCCTCCACTAACCATTAACAGAATTGGTTCCTCTCTCCTTACTAACCTCTCTCCTATATATGTGATGGGGTCAGCTCACCTTTCTTGGATTTTCTAGCATACACTCTCCATACCTTAGGTGCACTATGTGTCCACTAGACACGTCATCAATTCCTTCTTTGTCCCATCAATACTCCCCCCTTGAGTCACAGACTTGTCCTCAAGTCTGAGGGCTGGGAATTGTGTTAGCATTACAAACTCATCCTCCCATGTGGCTTCTTCAACAGGCTTGCCTTTCCAACGAACGAGCAATTGTTTGACGTCCGACCCCTCCTTAGTGATAGTGCGAGTGGCAAGCACTGCTGCTGGTTCCCATGGTGCAGCAGGATCACCGTCGAGGCCCGGGGTAACTCATTCTCAACCCGGTAATTGCCAATTGCCTTCTTAAGCAATGAAACATGGAACACCGGATGAATGCGGGCTGTAGCAGGTAACTGGAGACGATACACAACTGTGCCAACCCGTGCTGTTATTTCAAAAGGCCCATAGTATCTTGGAGCAAGCTTCGGATTGATGCGTGCTTCAACAGAATTTTGCACATGTGGCCTTAATTTGAGAAAAACCCATTCACCAATTTTAAAGCTCACATCTCTTCTTTTCTTGTCAGCTTGGTCCTTCATGCGTCCACGAGCTCGATCGAGATGGTACTTCAATTGTCTCAAAGCCTCGTCACGATCAACAAGTTCCCTTGTTACAGCTTCTACCTTGGTCTCCCCTCGAAGGAACCGCGTGAGGGCTGGCGGTGGCCTCCCATAAACCAATTCAAAAGGAGTTGAATCCGTAGAGACGTGGTACGTCGTATTGTACCAGTACTCAGCCCACGGCAGCCACATTACCCACGTCCGAGGCTGATCAGCTATAAAACAGCGAAGATATGTCTCCAAGCAACGGTTAATGACCTCTGTTTGTCCATCCGTCTGTGGGTGGTAAGCGGTGCTCATTTTTAACAAGGTCCCCTGTAATTTAAACAGTTCACACCAGAAGTTGCTTACAACGATAGGGTCGCGGTCACTCACAATAGAAGAGGGAATGCCATGCAGTCGCACTATCTCCTTTGTAAACACCTCGGCCAACACACGGGCATTAAAAGGACGCTTGAGAGGAGTGAAATGGCTGTATTTGGACAGCCGATCGACCACCACAAAGATCACGTCAAACTCCTTGGAATTAGGAAGACCGGTGATAAAGTCCATCGATACATCTTCCCAAATCTGTTCCGGAATTGGCAACGGCTGTAACAGACCCCCAGGGGCAGCAGCGACATATTTTTGACGTTGGCAAGTATCACATTCTTGCACAAATTGCTGGATAGTCTTCTTCATGCCAATCCAATACACGTTCAGCGCTACTCGTCTAAACGTGCGATGGAAACCGGAATGGCCCCCTTGTGGGGTAGAATGGAACTCTTTCAAGATAACCGGTATCCATGGAGACTGTGCAGAAATTACCAGCCTCCCCTCAAAAAACAACACCCCTCGCACATAAGAAAACCCAAATCGAACCGGTTTGTTCTCCTTGAGCGCAGAAATGACTTTCTGTAGAGCAACCTCTTTGTGGACCTCTTCAATCACTTCAGCCCTACCTAACCATTCCGGGACATGTATCAAGGAAGTCATTTCCCCACTATCATGCATACGGGACAATGCATCTGCACCTTTATTCTCAAGTCCGGGCTTGTAAATGATATCGAAATGATATCCAAGAAGTTTTGCTGCCCAATTTTGCTGATTCATGGTGCAAATCCTCTGTGATAACAGCTGTTTTAGACTCTTTTGATCGGTACACACTGTAAATTTTCGCCCTATGAGGTAGGGACGCCAATGTTGGATAGCAAGAGCCACCGCCATAAGCTCTTTTTCATATGCTGATTTGGTCAGATTGCCCTCCCCTAAGGCTTTGCTAAAATAAGCAATCGGCCTCCCTTCTTGAATTAAGATAGCACCCAGCCCATTCCCAGAAGCATCGCTCTCAATAACGAATTCTTTCTGAAAGTCTGGAACTGCTAAAACAGGGGCAGACGTTACCTTTTGCTTTAACAGTTGAAAGGCTTGCTCAGCACCCTCTCCCCACTTGAAATTGTCCCGCTTCGTCAGCTCAGTTAATGGCCTCGCCATTTTGCCATAGTCTTTGATGAATTTACGGTAGTAGCCCGTAAGCCCCAAAAACCCTCGCACTCCTTTCACATTCTTTGGAGTGGGCCACTGTAAAACATTCAACACCTTAGCGGGGTCCATCGCTACCCCTTCTCTAGAGATGATATGACCCAGGTATTCAACACTAGGCTCCGCAAAACTGCATTTCTTCCTATTAGCCACCAGACCTTGCTGCTGCAGAATGTTCAGTACAGAGGATACATGATGGAGATGGTCTTCCAAACTGGGACTGTACACTAATATGTCATCAAAAAATACCAGCACATATTTTCTTAGAAGATGCTTAAAAATGTCATTCATTAGGGCTTGAAACGTCGAGGGTGCATTCATCAATCCGAACGGCATTACGAGATATTCGTAATGGCCTTCATGAGTGCGGAATGCAGTTTTGTGCACATCTTCAGTCTTAACTCTCACTTGATGGTATCCCGATTTGAGGTCTAACTTTGAGAAATAATGAGCACCGTATAATTCATCTAAGAGTTCATCAATCACCGGAATAGGGAACTTATCAGGAATAGTTACCTTGTTAAGAGCACGGTAATCTACACACATCCGCCATGACCCGTCTTTCTTCTTCACGAGTATCACTGGACTAGAAAATGCACTTTGGCTAGGACAGATGACTCCGGACTGCAGCAACTCTCTGATTTGATTCTCTATTTCATTCTTGTGGTGGTAAGGATACCTGTAGGGGCGAACATTAACAGCGCCAGCTCCCTCCCTGAGATGAATAGCATGCTCTTGTCTTCTCTTAGGAGGTAACCCCTGTGGCTCTGCGAGCACCTTTGAGTACTTCGCCACTAGCCCATGAATCCGAAGAGAAGGGGTCAGATGTGAATCATTGACTGTTCTGCTCAACTCAATACCCTTTGGTTCCCCTTGTGCTCTTGCAGATAACAACATTCCCCTATACCATAGCTTGGGTCTTCCCAACAAACTCTGCAAGGCCACGTGGTTTTTATGTTCACTGCCTTCCCTACGCAACTCCACCCATTGAGAGTCGATGGGGAAACGCAACACCTTTTGTGCCCAATCGACCCACATGCCCCCAATGGAAGCTAACCAAGACATTCCGAGGACAATGTCAATTCCATCCAAATCGAATAACCAAGCATCAATGGTAGATGTCATGTTCCCCAGATCCAGCACCAATTTTCTGCAAACTCCTTGTGCCACCACTTTAAACCCATCCCCCAATTTGACATTGAGGGGAGTAGTTCCTTCCACTGGCCATCCCATTGACCTCACCAGCTTGTGCGAAATGAAATTATGTGTCGCACCACTGTCTACCAACACCAACAAGGGTACTCCTTGCACTTGCCCTTTTAACTTGATGGTGCGCACATTCCCTAACTCCCTGGGACTCAGATTATCAATCTGAGCCAAACTCATAATGCTGAGTTCAACTTCTTCATCATCTTCCTCCTCTGTATCAGCTGCAAGGACTTGCATCTCGCCGTCGTCGTCCTCCTCCGTCAGCATTACACGAAGCTGACGATCTGGGCATTGGTGACGAGGATGATAGGCGCCACCGCACTTAAAACACAAGTTTTTCTGCCGTCTTTCTGCAATCTCGTGGGCTGAGATATGACGGATCCCATGATCACGGGGAACAGATCGTCGTGGGTCTTGACGGGTTGCAAACTTCTGATTCGACCCGTTTCCTGCTTTCTCTCCGCCGTCGTTGGAGCCCTTGACTACGACCCAATCGCTGTTTCGCGCTAGACCCAGTTGAGTTGACCCGGTTTCAGAATTAGGGTTGGATCTATAAGTAAAACCTGACCCGGATCCCTTAGGCCCATAATCGCGAGGCCCATTCCAGCCAATCCCCTTCTCCTGTACCTCTGCTTCCACAACACGTGCTAGATTCATCAGCTTCGCATGTGAGATTGGACCTAGCGCTTTGAGGCTACGAACTCTTCCTCGTATCCCATCACGGAGGCCATGGATGAAATACCCAACAAATTGAGCTTCTGGTAAACGATCTACCTGTGCAACCAACCTCTCGAACTCCTTGATGTATTCCTCCACACTGCCTTCCTGCTTCAACGATGAGAGTTGCTCAAACACGCTCCCATCACCGAGACCGCCGTACCTCTCCAACAACGCATCTTTGAAATCTTCCCAGGTCAAATCAGTCTCATCTTCAACAAGCGCTTTGAAAAAATGGATGGTAGATCCTTCCATACAGAGTTGAGCCAAACTAACCTTGATCTCAGGGCTCGTATCCTGCACTCGAAAATAGACCTCCGCTCGAGCAATCCAACCGGCGGGGTCATCACCTGTGAACATTGGAAATTCAATCTTTTTCACCGATTGACGGAATTCATCAAGCTTTTCTCCCTGCATCTTCCGGATCAGCTTCTTGATTTGCTTGTCGTCAGCGTGATTTGAGTGATGAGCGAGATGAGCCTTTCTTGATCTGCAGCAGCTTGAGCTCGCATCTCAGCAATTGCAACCTCGAGGGTTGACATTCGGTTCTCCAATGCATGAACCTTGTTTTCCATCTTCTTCTTTGGGGGCATTCACCAAAAATTCATACACTCAATTTATAAATGCGACAGTAAGAATTAATGAGAAAGTAATGAACATATGATAATGTATTTTATTGATGATAAAGGGAAATTGAGCAAAGGAAACAAGCCTTCCTTTTACTCCTGAGAGATATGCTCACTCCAATAAGAGAGAATCTTCCCTCCACTAACCATTAACAGAATTGGTTCCTCTCTCCTTACTAACCTCTCTCCTATATATGTGATGGGGCCAGCTCACCTTTCTTGGATTTTCTAGCATACACTCTCCATACCTTAGGTGCACTATGTGTCCCACTAGATACGTCATCAATTCCTTCTTTGTCCCCATCAGAATAGCATCGGACTAAATTGTCTAACTTGATGGATAGTACTAATCAACTAAATTATTTGCATGTTTATCAATCAATTGTATCCTTAGTTCAATGAAAAACATGTTCAATTAAAGATTCATTAATGCCTAAACTATCCAATTTGAAATGATGAAGAGGTCTCTAATCCTTATGCCAATATCCATTACTCTGTGGATAAGACTGGCCAGTTAATCATTGGAGTTTGGATAGGGACAAAGTTTGGCTATGATATTCTATTGTTGTCCATGTAATGTGGGGGATTAGCTCTTACCATGTTTTCCATTTGCATTGTATAGAAAAGAATAGAAAGAATAAATGAAAGGTTAAGAATCCTTCAAAATCTTGTCTCTAATGAAACTAAGGTAGTTTTATTTCTCAATGGCATACAGACAACTGTTAGTACCTATGTTATGTGCATCTATATGATTGGATAATTGTGCTTGAGATGTCATTTTAAGGTACTTGATAGTTTAGCTTGTTGAATTTGTAACATTTTAACTTTTCTCTTAATCACTATTTTCTTTTCATGTTTTTCGATGTCATCTAAAGAATTACATTTGTGCAGCCCAATAAGGACTTGAATTTGCAGTTTAGGCCCATGGATATTTGCTTAATCATTAGTGGATTACTGCAGGTCCCTACTTCTCATGGCAGTTATGCTAGAAATTTCTACACCCTTGCACTCCCGCTCAAAACCTCACACTTCTCTTTTTTAACGTCTCTTCCTTCGTAGAAAGACTTCCAAGATTTTTGTTAAAGGTACAATTTTTTTTTTCTTTTAGTTGTTTCACGTTCTTCTTTGGTCAGAGATTGAGCTTTTTCATATACCTGGGCTAGTATTATCTGGGTTTCCTTTATCCTAATAATTTTATATGATTACTTTGGCTTTTACCTCTAGGTTTCCATTTTTGGCTGGTACTACCGCTCGTCTGTATAAGAAGTACGATTTGCAATTACCAAAACTTTTTCCTTTATGTGTATGTTATGAGCAGATTGAATTTAGATTGTTGAGCTATTTTTTTTATGTAAGGATGAACGACTTCAACACATTCTATTTGCAAGTAAGTGAGAATAAATGCTTATAAATGTATTCACAGTTTTCTTTAAAATTTCAAATTATGAGTTTGTTTTAAGTTATTTTCCTTTTCCTTCTATTCTTAACATTGTGAAATATTTTTCCTAGGTTGTCTTATGAGTATTGAAGCATTTTTATAGATTGTCTAATGCCATATTAAAGGTTTCCCAAAGTGATTCCCCAATTATAGATTGGTAAGGCAGGGCAGTGGCTCTTAATGCTGGGAGCAAGGCAGAGCAGTGCTGAACTTGTCTGACACTTCATGTTGTAACCATAATTTATTCTCAGTTAGAAAATAGTTATAACTATATTTGATGTAATTGATCTCAAATTTCTGTCTAACTATGTTACATTATTTTTATAAAATCGATTTTAAATTTATCAATTTAAAAGAACTTTCAAAATAAATTTCAATAGTTTCAAATTATGTATCTGTTGTATATCATGTTTTAGGATTAGTTGGGAATTAGGTAAAAAATAGATATGTTGCTGGGGAATCAAAATTTTGTACAATGTTTACTATGAATTAGCTTGAGATTTGCTTTGACTATTTTAAGCTCAACTACAAATTAGCTAGGAATTTTTTTCCTAGTAATTTGCTTCTTAATCCATGCTATGACATATTTGAAAGCTATTTTGTAGCAAATTTGCAGCTATCTTTATGTGCTAGAGATTAGCTACTCTTTAATAAAGATACTCAATGATTTTAAGTATTATGAACAACAATGGTTAAAAAATGTTGTCATAGAGTAATTTTAATACCGTTGTCTATAATATATCAATGACAACAATTTTTTTGTTAGTGTTACCAATAGTTAGTTAAAACCGTTAATACGCAAGGCCTTAGCTGACAACGGGTCAAAAAGTATTATCAAAAGAAAAGACAACATTTTTTTTAAACAACACTTTTGAGGTGTTGTCATAGATATAAAATGTTGCAGTGCAAAGAAATCAAACATAATGCAAAAGAAGCAGCATTTTGGTAAACCATTAAGATTCACCAATTATGCAGAAAAATCAATAGCCTCACCAGTCAGGATGTGGTGAACAGATATTTGAAATGCAGAACAGTAAAAAGCATTACATTTTTGGAAAATTGGATGCACTTAATAGAGAGTATAAATAACACAAGTCAGAAAAATGAGTAGCAATTGTTTCCAATTTCCACACCAGTTAAAGACCATGAACTGACATTTCCCAATTCCATAAGACAACAACATTCATGTACCCTCCCTGCCTCAAACAATTGTGTCATACAATTGTTAGATGTCTGACAAATCTGATATTTTTTACCACTCGGATAGGTACCATGTAACATTCATGTTATACCTAATCATAATCAGACCTTGATGGAGAGGGAGGTTTGAGTAGATATTTGGTTACTTATGCTGTTTGGATACTCTATAGCTGTTTTATAGTCCAATCACAAGGCTTGTTAAATTATCAAGTTAACTCTTAAAGTCTTGCGAGTTTATGATTTTAGATCATAAAAACGAGTTAATTTGTATGTAATTTTTTTTATAGTAAAATCGGTAAACCTTCCATTTTACTAACAGTTTACGATTCTACAACAATTTGGTCTTAAAATGAAAAAAAAAATTATCAATATTATTTGATATTTGATTTAGTTTATAATTCTACGTAATATATATTGGTTTGAAAATGTAAATTTATGCTTTAAATTTGTTGTAAGGGATAACTATTATGCATCGATATGAGTTTGTTGTTTCTTAAAATTTGGTATAATATATTTTATCTATTTAAAAATCTTCATGCTTTATTATGGAGGCTTCTATCATGCACCCTCAAAGTTGTACCTGTCACCCTCCAATCAACGTGAAAATATATTTTTACCCTTTTAATCATTTATAATAATTTTCAAAATTGATAATTTCGAAAGTTTCAAATGTTTGAAACTTTCAGAAATTTCAAATTTTCGAAATAAGGATTACATTTCGAAAATTTGGAAAGTTTCGAAATTTTCCTATTTCGAAAGTTTTGAATTGTTCCTATTTCTATTTTGGAAGTTTCAAAAATTCTGAAAAAATGAAAAGTTTAAAAAGGCAAAATTGTATTTTCACGTTGATTGGAGGGGTGACAGGTTTAAGCATGGTAGAATCCACTTTATTATGGTATAATAGGAACCCAATTTGTTTGTGATACTAGTGTTGGAATAGGCTTTTGTGGGCTTCAACTTGGGTTTAAAGAAGTCTATGTTATCTCTGATTTGTACTTACATTCACCTTTTCTCTTGATTTTACTTCTCCACTTCTAAATATATTATTGAAATTTATGATTAGTGTATTTTACACTACTAGAAATTAGAATTTGATAAAAAATTAAGAGATTAGATAAACATTGAATGAGCATTCACCATATTATATTTACTTCAAAACAATAAAATAAGACAAATTACAAGACAAATACCATTAAAAATTCTATAAAAAAATCTTTACATGACGATGACGGTATATAAATTAATTTATTTACATTATTCAATGAATTCTAAAACCTATATTTTGGATCCTAAATATTTTCTTAAAATAACTTTTCAAAAACTACTTTTGACAATTCATTGAAATGTACTTCCAAAAGTTAATTTTTGTAATCTATTAATTTCCTCAAAAATTAGTTTTATTTTATACTTTATAAAAAAATTATCAATTACTTAACAATAAATTTAGATTCTTTCAATCTAAAATTCTATCGATCTTTTTCAATCTTTTCTCTTTCTCTTAATTTTACTTATTTTTTTAATTTATTTATTTGGATCGAAAATTTATATCATATACATCATGCATGTAAAATTTTACATAAATATAAAATCATTTGATATGTTATTAAGATATATCAAAATTAACATCTTATTCACTTTAAATAAACATCGTTAATCTTCATGGATCTTAATAATATATTAAATAATTTTAAATTATTATAAAATTTTATGTATAATATATATGATATAAATTTTTAATTTAATAAACAAAATAAAAAATTAAAAGAAATAGAGATAATCGAGAAAGAAGAAGAAGAGGTGTAACAAACTCAATAATATCAATTTGTTTGCTTCTATTGGTATAATGTTAAAATATACAATGGCTAAAAAATGTGGTAAGCTTCCAATTTAGAGATAGTGGTTGCCAAATGTATAACAACATCAAAATCTATAAGCAGACACAGCATAGAGTTCAATCCGTCTTTTAAACAAACAATAATTTAAACAACCTCATCTGTCATGTTCTTGTGTTCCTTTCCTTCCTGCTATTAATTATTATACTATTAATCACCACCACCATTCCTTATCTTGCTTTGTAGCTCAGCACTAAATATACTGAGTTTTTTTTTTTACATAAACACTTTTCTGATTTTGACTTTCTCCATTTCTTCATGGGAAACCCAACTGAGACTAGTGTGTCCTCTCCAAAGTCCTCTGGTGAGTTGGGTTGCTTTAAGTTTTTGTGATCCTATTGAAATTTTTAAACTTTATTGGTTTTTCTTTACAAGTTCATATTTTGGTTGAAACTTGAATGATGATGAATGTATAATATTCTTATTGTATCTGTTTTCTTTCTTGTGGTTTACCAGAGATTGAAATTGATAGTGATTTTAGAGTTCATGTGTTCTCTTCATCATCTGAGGTGAGATTTTTAAGCCTCACTTTTTTGTATCATCTTTATAGGATTGTTTCGTACATGTAGCCGGCTCTACTTAAGGTCTGTTTTGATTGGTTTATTTGGATTTATCTATTGGTATAAATATTTGTTAGATTGTTTGGTAAACTTTATGGAAATAGCTTATGATATGTCCATAATCTGGTTTCAGCTTAATTCTATAAGTTCTCCACGATAGCTTGTGAAAATAGTTTATAGCTTATATTCAAACAATTTGAATTTATTTTATCGTTTATTATATAAATAGTTCATGGATAAGTGTTGATAGATATGATAAGCGATTATGCTATAAACGTTTAATTAAGTTGTTTATCCAAATAGTTTGGATAAAACTTGTTGTAGTTGCTATGTTCTTTGATTTGATTAACTACTTGAATCAATAAACTAAAGTTTGCAATTTTCATTGGCTTTGAATTCTTCAGTTACTAGAAAAACTTCATCAAACATGGAGTTCAGTGGAGAAACAACCATACCCTGCAATGTATTCTAGTATATATGGAGGTATCATACTTGATCCAGCAATGATGGTAATCCCCATAGATGATCACATGGTACATAGAGGCCATGGTGTCTTTGATACTGCTATTATTTTAGAAGGGTAATGCTAACATTTTTGTTTTTCTTGTAACAAATCATTATTGGTTTTCCTATTAAGAATAATAGAGTAAACAGTTATTTTAGTCCCTAAATGTGCGAGCGGTCTCATTATAATATCTGAATGTATCAAAACTTAAGAAACATCCTTGAGTGTGTCTTTTGTTTGTAATTTCATGAACCGAATTGACAAATAGAAAACACATTCGAGAACCAAACTAACCAGTAAAAGACACATTTGTGAACCAAACTGATTAGCATAAGACATTCATATATGTTTTTATAATTTTGATACATTCACGGAGTATAGTGATATCGCATGACATATTTGAGCATCCAAATGACTGTTTACTCATTAATATTCATATTTTTCCTCTGATCTTGGTGTTATATTGTTTGTCCTATCAAGATACCTCTATGAGTTGGATGTTCACCTTGATCGTTTCTTGAGATCAGCTTCGAAAGCAAAGATATCCTCACCCTTTTCGCGATCAACTCTTCGCAGCATTCTAATACAACTAACTGCAGTATCAAAATGCAAGAAAGGAACTCTAAGATACTGGTTGAGTGCAGGTCCTGGTGATTTTTTGCTATCATCATCAGGATGTCCAACATCTGCGTTCTATGCAGTAGTCATTGACCAAGATTTTTCTCAGTGCAAAGAAGGGGTTAAAGTGATTACATCAAATGTACCAATGAAGGCACCTTTATTTGCAACAATGAAAAATGTGAACTATCTTCCTAATGTACTTTCTGTATTGGAAGCTGAGGAGAAAGGAGCATTTGCTTCTATATGGATTGATGAGGATGGTTATATAGCTGAAGGTCCAAATGTGAATGTTGCTTTTGTAACTCAAGAGAAGGAACTTGTTATGCCTTTGTTTGATAATATTTTACATGGTTGTACTGCTAAGAGGCTTCTTGAACTGGCACCAAAATTGGTTGATCAAGGTGTTCTGAAAGGTGTGATAACTAAAAATCTTACTGTGGAAGAAGCTAAAGGTGCTGCTGAAATGATGTATGTAGGAAGCACACTTCCTGTGTTGCCTATCATCATGTGGGATGATCAACCAATTCATCATGGTAAGTTTGAGACAAAAATTATCTATTTGTCTGTTTGTCCTTGTTTGGCATGAAGCTTTAACCTTTGATGTTTTCTTCTTGTCATTGAAGTACATGAACACTCACTTTGGCATGGTTATCAAATCAAGTGACAAACGAAAAGTGGCTAACTTGGTTATTCAAAGTTGACAAAAAAATGGGAATTCAAGATGATATTTATGTCTAAAATAGATACACAGTAGGGATTAGTGTCAATTGGATACAATTTTGAATTGTATCAAGATACGATATGATTCGCTTTCGCATGTATAGTAAGATACTAATAACCATACACTTTGGTTGAATTGGAAAAATGTTCTTATATCTATGTATATCTCTTTTCTACATTGTTAATTTTATTTATTCAATTTGTCTATGTTTTTACAGGTAGGGTTGGAGAATTAACAATGTTACTTTCAGATTTGCTATGGGATGATATGGTAGCTGGCCCTGGCACACAGAGAGTACATGTTCCTTATGTTTAGTGAACCTACAAAATCATATGGGAATGTACATGTTCCTTGTTGTATTGATTTACAATGTGGTTTCTGTTTGTATTTGCATCATGTTGCTTAAGTGTCTGAGTGAGTGAACTAGTCCTTTAAGTGAAGTAGTAGATGTTTCCTGCTACACAATTTATATAGCAAATGAATAATCCTTGAATTGTTTCATGTTGCAAACAAGATTTTCATATTTCCATGTTCTTTGCTTGTATGCATTGCATTGCATGCAATTATTTTATAATTAATTTTCTGTCTGCATATTTTCCAACTTTTTTCAGGCACCCAAGAAGAATCTTTCATGTTCGTTTTAATCTATGTTAGATCAACCATATCGGCAGAAGGCATCAATTAATGATAAAATAACAATTTATTAGTGCTATCCAGTTTAACATGCTAGTACATTGTTTAAATTATTTAAACACATCTTAAACTAATTTAAACGATATTACTTATAGTCAACTAAAGTACTCCATCTAGACTCAAATATTATAAGAAGAAGAAAAATATTTAATGGAACAAACTATAAAGTTATGTTTGAAATTGTGTTTGGTCTCTTATTTTCCGTGCAATCAAGAAGCTACAATATGTAGCTTCAAGTGAACGCACGTCTCACATTTTTTGGAAACAAACAATGACTAAGTAAAATTTAATTAATTTCACTCTATTTAATACTACTATTATTATCAAAATATCCTTCGGTATAACAAGTTCTCATACAAAATATATGAAAACAAAAGAAAACCATTATTTCACAAGATGAGTTTCTCAAATAGAAAACTTCTTCACTATGGATTATGTACACTTTATGTTAAGTTGAATTACATCTATTATATATATTTAAAACAGACTCCGCTGCCACCTCACACTATTTGCTCCACATATGCGAGCATTTGTCATCTCAGCTAAAAAGGTGATGTGTACATCTTCATAGAGAGTTTTCTTATTCACTTTCTAAATACCTTTTCCTCATATTTTGTGGAACTATTCATGTTCCACAAGTTACAAATTACAATAAAATAAATATCAATTATTTGACACTCATTGGTCCTCCATTATTATTGATAACGGTTATTCCTCCATAAATATCTTCAAATTGAATATTATATATCATTACTGAAGAAAAAAAATATTTTAATGAAATTTATAATATCTACGAAATCTATCACATGTCACTTATTATATAAATAAAATTAATATTTAAATCAAATAGAGAGATATAATTTAGAATTAGGACAACAATTTGTTTTTATATTTTTTCTTATTATACCATTACTGATATATATGGACTTAGAGAAAAATTTATATATTTTCAAAAATATTGATATTGTTATGTATGGTTATATACTAAAATATATTTTTAACTTTTTTCAAGTAGTAAATTATTTTTTTTTTACAACCCAACATATTTTTTCTAAGGACAAAATCATGAAATCTTACTATTTTAATAAAATAATACGTTGAAGTGTATAAAAAGTAAAAATCGTGAAATTCGGTATAAACCAAATTAAATAAGTAAATATTGATACACAATATTTTAATAAATGTTACCAATATAGTTGATAAAATGTTCAAACACTTTTAAATATTTATTTCGACATTAAAAATAGTCAATATATAACTTTTATATTTTTTTTATTATTGTGTCGTCACATATATTTACCAAAACAAATAACAATTCGTCAATCTAATAAAAAAATTTGTGTTTTGTTTCTCGTATTAGTTATCAATACATATATTTTCCATGAGAATTTTTCGAAATTTTTTTAATATGTGTAGGAAAAAATGTTAAAATTTTAAAAATTCCTACATAACTTATATACTTTAATAAAAATAGAGTTTACAATTATCAATTATATAATTTATCTTTTAAATCATAGTTAATATTTTATGTCTATAGACCATCAAAAATCAGCTAAATAGTACAAATTTGATATTGTAAATAAAGTTCAAATCTAACTTGAAACGGTTGTAAAATTGTTAATTTTTTTATGATTAAACTTTTAAAAGATATTGTTCTTTTATCTTTTTTTAGGAGTAAAAATACTCATTTAACTACACACTCTACAATATCTTTTATCGTTTTTTTTTTTTATAATTATAAAAATTTACAAAATTAATATTATATATATATATATATATATCACCTTATAAAAAATTTAAAATTAAACTCGCGCAAAGCGCAGGTCATATTCTAGTTATATAGTTAAAAATGATAAACAATGCCAAACTGGAAAACAAATTTCACAAGACAATATTTTTGCTCAAAATAGTCCAAAGGGACTAAAGTAACCAATGAGATATTTCAGTCACTGTAAACTTGTAATAATTCATTCAAAAAATACAGCAGCCTAATTATGTATTCATTAAATAAATAAATAAAACTCATTAAACTAAAAATAATGGGCGGAAAGGGATAATTTATGCATTAACTTATTCTCCAATACCCAAAAAGACAACTATTGGAAAATACTAATCAATGAAGTCTGTTACAATTTGGATGTTACTGAGAAAACTTTAATGATACAGCACTCTTGCCACTCACTATGAGAAATAAAAAGATTAAAAGAAAAACAAATTGATTAATAATAGTAATACTAACAGAAATTAGAAGAGCAATTTCTTACAATGATATATATGTACATTTAATTAAAATAAATGCATCAACAGAGTAAAATCACACAAAATGGTAAACTTCTAACTTGGCTCAAGATTGGTTTAGATCCCGCGATGTTTGGCCTTGCCATCTGTGAAACAAAGAATCAGAGATTATTCACAAGCATATTCCAAACCATATGAGAGAGAGAGAGAGAGATATTCATGCTCTTTGTTTCATTACTAAGCCACCAATTTTTACTATTTATTGTAAAATTATTCACAGGGAAAATGGTAACTTCATGAACCTTGATAGAAGAAATCTTGCAAGTGGGCTTAAGTTGCTATTTGGATGAGGTTCCTTGCTATGTTGTTTCCTCCGGTTATCAGCCTCTGCATTTCGGGTTTCTTCGGTTGACTTGGCCTTGCTGAATAGTTGGCTGGCTAGTCCTTGCAAGTCCTTCAATGAATCTTCCTTTGAACTACACACAAGAAAATGAGAGACATATTTTCATTTTCATTAAATTGGTTTGTGTAATGAAACATTAGTAGAAGTAAAACCTCGCCAATCGCTGAAGCAATTTTTTGACAAGAACATCGGAGGATCTAGGCTTTGCGCCTTCCATGTTTATTAAAGAATTCATAACTGCCCTCGCGATTTGCCCTTCTGGATCATCAGCAATGGCCTATATAACAAACATAAACATAAGCAATGGCCTACATTACCGACACATACGTACTACAACAAAAACCATAACAGATTAGAAAAGATTCTAATAGCTATTACTCTATATCCTAAGAATATCTGAAGAAGTCACCGGCACAGCGCAAGATGCTCTATTCGGCATTGCAATCTAATTTAGAACGAGTGGAAGACATAACACTTTTTTTCCTAACATGTTGTTTTATTTATTGAAGGGATTCTAACACTGTTGGAAATACAAGGATTAAATATATGCGTTGTTTCACCTCTTTTAATGAAGGAATAAGCAAAACTGATAATGGCGCTGACGATGATATTATTCTAGCACTTTCTTCATCGTCACTGGCATAATGCGATCTTGACATGCCCCTTTGTGCATCAATGTATTCACGATATGATCTGAAGAAGAAAAAAAAGTTCCTTAATAATTTACAACCATAACTTTATTTCATTAAATGAATTTTTTTAACCATCATTGCTATAGTAGTACCTGGAAGAATCAGTGCTGCTGGTCATTTGGTCTCTCTTGCTTTCCTGTACATCGCTATTGATTTTTCCCCGGGGATGTCTCTCCCGAGCATTCACTTTTCTAAGCCCTCCTTGGATAGCAGCCTTTGCCTGTACAGACGAAGAGGTAAGAACGTGTTTTTAATAAGCAATACCAATCTGACCAAGAAGTAATCACAAGCATGTCTCTCCCATAATAATAAACAACTCAATATATACACCTGTATAAGTAAAAAAAGTTCAACACAAGTGCTTAAAAAGTGGTTTAAGAAGCAAATATACTCTACAAACTGTGGGACCAAGATTCCTTGCAGTCAGGAATTCCCACAATCACGCATTCGGAACATTGGTGGTCGTTCGATTCAACCTCAATTTTTTAAATTATGAAACAAAAATTTAAATCTTTATTTTTTTAGACCCTCCAGTTTTGATCGAACGGTCACCGATGTCTCAAATGCGTGATTGCATGAAATCCCTAATTGCAGGGAATCCAAATTGTGTTAGTAACCTGGCAAATATATAAAATGGTAAAACATAATATGCAATGGTAATTGTTCTTCGAATAATCAAATGCATTACGAAAAAAACTCGCACTGAAATGGGGGAGGGGGGAAGGCTCATCATGCCACACATAGAACAAACAACTCACTAGTGAAATCCCAACTTATATTACAAAAGAATAGAACCTCAGCTAGGTTTGCAGCACTATCTTCAAGTGAAGCATTTGAATTTCTGTCATGAAGTCCCAGTCGGGACCTCGGAGTCCGTGGAGAATCAGAATCGTCCTGCTGGCCACGTAAAACAACGGTTCCACTCGTAGAAACATCTTCAAAAGAAGCATAGCTGCTGCTGGACTACATTGCATTAAAATTCTCAATAAGTGACTGCACAGATAAATAATCAATTTCTTATCAGAGTAGCTAAGCTTGAATACTACTCCCTCCGTCTCTAAATATAATTTTTTTAGATTTATTTGTCCCTTTTTATAAGACTTCTTTTACTTTGTCTATTATATCAATTATTTCTTTACAAAAATACCCCTATTTATTTTACACATTCTCTCTCTCTCTCTCTCTCTCTCCCCCTCTTGTGATGATTGGTGGAAAGAGTGCAAAGAATAAGATAGTGCAATTATGAGGCTAATAGTTATAAGGGCAATTTGGGAAAACTAATACACATTGTTGACAAATTTATTGCTATTAACTAAATTAACTACCTTTCTTAATACCCGTGAATTAGATAAATGAGTATTATATTAAGGGACGGAGGGAGTACCAGGGAGCTCTGATCACGAAACATAGGGGGCTTTGATCCTTTTGGAGATCGAACAACAACAGTTCCTGTTCCATTCTCGGACAATTCTTCCTGAAATTGAAGATTTCAGAAGATCAAATCAATTCCTAGTTGTTTAAAATGAAACTTCATCAAGTTGGTAAGAAATCCATCTTTACTTTATGGCTGACACAACTCATTCACTTATGATTTGTAAAGATGAATTTTCTAAATGATTATACCACCACAGACATTTTAATCATATTTTGTGTATGCCAATAAATTGGTGGCAACATAGGATGGACACAGAAACTGATGCTGCTAGACAACATTGCATTAAAATTCCCATTGACTGCATAAATAATCAGTTTCTTTCTTATCAGAGTAACTCAGCTTGAATACTACCTGGGAGCTATGGTCACGAAACACAGATGGCCTTGATCCTTTTGGAGAGCGTATAACAACAGTTCCTGTTCCATTCCCAGATAATTCATCCTGCAAATTGAATATTTTAGAGATCAAAGCATTTATTTCCTGGTTGTTTGAAATTAAACCTCATCAAGTTCATAGGAAATCCATCTTTACTGCGTCATTGACACAATGCATTCACACACGGTTTGACCAGGTGAATTCTCTTAATGATTATACCACCACAAACATTTTAATTGTTGTTCATGTCTGATAAAATGGGTAGCAACATAGAATGACAAATAAAATTTTCAGTACCAGCTTGAACTATCAAAAAATTCAGCAGGTAATATTCAGGCTTACGCATTAATAATATATATATATATATATATATATAATGTTTTGAAAGTACCAAAAACACTTCGAGTTTCCCCTTTCGGGATATGACTGCTCAACATATGATTCAATTTAAGTTAATTTTCTGTAACATAGACAGATACGCATAGTAAGAATCAATTACATCGTCTAGTTGATTATCCGGATGCTCGTGATGGTAAGGAGCTCTATGATCTTTTCCAAAGGAACTTTCAGGTGATTGATTGAGTGCACTTTTATTGGCGGATCCCCCTTGATAACCAGCGTCTAAAGCTTTTCTTTGGGTAAGCTGGTTATATGAAACGTCAGTTTTCTTATCTCTAGACTGAGGTGGCCGTGCAACACTTCGAAAGGTTCCAGTACCCTCTGATTCACCAATGCTAAAGTCCCATTCAGAACTTTTCAACGTTTTACCCTGACTGCTGCAAATAGCAAACTGTTAATAAAAAAAATCAAATTTTTAAAATAAAAAAACAGTAGCCAACAGTCACAACCAACCTGGATCGATTGGTTTCTTCGACTCTAGAATCTCTTGCTACCTTCATAGTATCCGATCCCTCCCCAACCCCTCTTGGGCCATTTCTAGGTGTCCCCAGGTCTTCCTTTATTTGGTATTTTGGACGCTCCCTACTGTGAAACCATAAGGCATGATCTTGTCAACCACAAGCTGGGGAATAATATTGTAACTTTCAAACAAACTAATCGCGAAAAATTAACAGTATAAGAATTTCAGAAGTTACTTTAGCATCACGGCATTTATTTTTCTGAGATACACTAACTTCAGAATAAATAAAAGGAAGAGAAGAAAAAAAAGGCAAAAGCAAACATGGGTAGAACTATTTAACTAAAATATAGCAAGATATTTGTCAATAATTCACACCTGATTCTTTCCAAAAGCTTTGGACTCTTCCTAGCATTCCGAATAAAACGGTCTTTGAGAAGTTCCTTAGCACTTGGCCTCTGAAATTGAAGCCATTGCATGGCAGAAATTAAGAGATTGACAGAGAGAGATCAACTTCACCGTTTCCAATTCAAACATAGTCTAAAAAGCCTTTAACTTAGGAGACTAAACAATACATCACATCAAGTTAACGGTCACAAATTTCAACAGGATAAATAATTTTGTTATCCTTGTTCTTGTTCAATTAGGATGGAAACTTTACAAAATCAAAAGATAAATATTTTAATTAATATTCTTATGAAGTTTTTCCCAATAAAAAGATGTTCTAGATAAAGCATGATTAAGTAAAATTAAATGTTCTCATACAATTAACAATAGTGAACATTTCACTCAAGTTAAAGCAAAAAAAAGAACCTGTTCATTAACAAATACACGAGAACTACAAGTATTCTCAAGAGAAATAAAGAAGACAGTAGCGGGAGATTATGGAAAGCTCAGACACTTGCCTCAGCAGGAACTTTCTTCAAACATGATGAAACGAACTCTTTCATGGGGCGAGAAAAATGGTCATCTAGCTGCAGAAAAAGAGATTAAATGTCAACCATTTTATACTAAAAAAATAAGGATCTATTTGGTTTGAGAAAACATATTTTGGTTCATTTCCTGTTTTCACTAATATTTATAAAATTTCTTGTTTACACTTTGTTTTGTGTTTTCAAATATTTATACAAGAAATAGCAAAACAACAAATTGCAAAAATCTTTAAAAGAGTATACAGAGTGAAACAAGAGATAAAAATAGAAACATGTCCAAACATCTCCACTTCGAAAGTTTTGCTGACTTCAGATAGTTCAAAACTAGAAATATCGATTTGTGATGTATTAAAGAACACAACCTGTGGAGGATTTTCTCGAGGTATGATGAAAAGCACTCTCATGGGGTGAAGATCAGCAAGTGGAGGCTCCCCCTTTGCCATCTCAATTGCAGTGATCCCTAGAGACCAGATATCTGCCTGCGTAAACAGAATTACAGAGATGAGGGTCAAAAATAAATTTAGGGAACAGTGACAAAATAAAGATGGAAGCACAGAACCAAAGAATAACATAACAAAAGAGGTGTAGAATATTATATCACAACCTTCTCATTATATCCATCTGTGTTCTGAATAACCTCAGGCGCCATCCAGAATGGTGTTCCTACAAATGTCTGTTGTTATCAAATATATTAGAAGGATAATACTAATTTAACGAAACTGAAGAATAGTTTTTTAAAACATAAATTACACCCACTACCTCCCATGTTTTCCAACAAAAACGGAGTTTTTGACTGGCCACTAATAAAAAGACAAATGGACATTCTTGCATTTCGTTAAACTATGCCTCGTACTATTTAGCATCACTCATTAAGAATATCCAGTCAAAGATAAGAAGTACTGATTTAGATCTCCACATATTTTTTGTTGCAAAAAGCATTAGATGCAGTAATTATAGTAATGACAGAAAAAAAAATATATCTTTTCATGAAAGACAGCAATATGGCATTCAGGTTTTTGACTCATTACACCAAGACATAAAATACTTTGTGCCATGTTTCTTTCACTTGGTGAGTCTATAAATTAATTTGGTTATAGATTAGAAAAAGGCGTCATTTTGTGCTCTTGAGAGGAGGTTAAGAATGGGATGCTAAATCATGAAATAACAGATATAAGTTTAAATTTAGATGCAACAAAAAATATATCAAAAACCCATCCATGTTAAATTGATAAATGGTTTAACCTTGAGGAAACATGTTTACCTTTCTCCTCGATATAGTCCTTGTTAATTGTGCAGAAACACCAAAATCTGCAACCTGGTGACATTTTACACAAAAATTCATATGCACATGCATTTAAGTCCACATCTCACAATATTATGTGAATCATTTTTCATGTAAGTCACACGAAATACACAAATAAGAATAATAAATTTATAATCTCTTTCAGAATAAAGCATACCTTTACATCACCATTCTCGGACAATAAAATGTTTGCAGCTGCATAATAGATATGGAAATGTTGTCAATTACAAAGTTAATGTAAAAAGAAAATTTCCGTGACTACAAAACTACATGTTAAAATATCCAGATGATAGCTTATAGTATCATATTTATATCTTCAAATAGTTTAAAGTATCTTAACTTATTTCTTGGTAATAGTTTCAGATTCCTTTATGTTTCAAAATTTGTTTTCTTATTTAATTAGGATTAGTTAATAGTCTTCTATTAGTATTTTAAATTTTAAATAAAATGATGTTCTTAGAATTTGGGTTTGACATTAACCCCACAAAACCAACTTCTAAAGCGATGATTGTCCAAGCCTTATAAGCACATTTGGTGTTCCACTATACTTGGCCTCAACTTTAGCCAATAATGGCTTCAAGCATAACTAGTCCATCATGCTATCGTTGTACATCTGTTGCATAAAAACCATTTGATAGTGTTATCCAGCTAGTTGATTCTTTTCCAATGCTAGTATGGCAGTGGGAAAAGAAAGATGGAAGATATTTGTCCCCAAACTAAGTCATAGATATGATTTGGCCCAAGTAGTTTTTGTCCCCAGCTCTGTCTGGCCTTGGCCCCAAACACAATCGAGCCCCCCACTCACTGGACGAAGTCTATCCCCATTTCTCCAATCTCATATGCTCTAGGTCTCTATTCTCCATTTCGATAATTTTCAGTCATTTTAAGCTTCCATATGCTATTCCTACTGAGCTTAGAGAAGTATCGGTTATCGCTTTGCATAATTACTTGATAGTAAATTTACACTGATGATCATTCAAGTGAAGTATCTTCCTTGTCCATGAACATTCCAACCAGCTCTACAAGCTTATGATCATTCCAACAATCTTGCTGAGTTGTTTTTCTTATAATGCTTGTCTCTCCAACATTTGCAACATTCATGAGCTTCCTTTCCAGCCATCTTTGGATCCCATAATCTATTGTTTGGTCATTTTCCTTTTTAAAGCCATTGTTCGTAAAAGCTTAAGCTTTATGATTGAGAGGGAGGATCAGAATATCTAAAGGATGTATCATAATAACATATTTATACCTTTCAATAGTTTACAGTAACTTAGAAGGACTCTTAGAAATAGTTTCTATATTTCTTTATACTAGTATTATTAACCTGTGCAACACACAAGAAGAAGTTCGTTGAAAGACTACATTCCTTGTTTAATTAAATTATCATCAGTAATCTTTTATTAGTACAAATAGAACTCGGTGCTTTTAGTCTTTTGAATCACATCATTCACAGAAATATCAAGATGATTTTATTACTCTAGCGCATTCCTTATAATTTTGTCACTGCATATGGAAGAAAAAATGAAACTTCAAAGTACAAAAAAAACAATTTGAAGGGTTGCTGCTGATACCTTTAATGTCTCTATGGATTTTGCCTTCATTATGTAGGTAATCGACAGCATGCAACAGATCGCGAAGAATGTAAGCAATTGACATTTCATCGAGGGGAGGACCTGATTGGAGCTACACAAGTAAAACCAGCATTAACTCCATAGAATAGCAAGCACCATACAGCCATATCGAAAATTAATGTTAATAATTCTGTTCCAAGAATTCATGTAACAGTTTCCTCTCTTGGTTGATCATTTGTCCTCTTCTTGTGTAAAGCATTCATTTTTTTCCAAGGATTTCATATACCCCTAACTCCCGGTAATCTTCTCAGTCTCACTGAATTTTTTTCTTTTACAACACACGGATTAAATAAAATTAAAATGAATTACTCAGTTTAAAGACAAGCAGGGGAAGTTTCAGAAATAGAAGCGGACTGGACTTCTGAGGAACATCAACATCAATTTTCACGCACTGAACATACAGAAGAAAAAAAGAGAAGTAACCTACTAGATCAGCAACAGAGCCGCCAGCCATATATTCCATTATTATCCATAGTTTAGTTTGATTGAGAAAAGAACCATAGTACTCGGTAATGTACGGGCATCGACATTGTGACAGAACAGAAATTTCCTGAAAAAATTAAACTGATATGAGAATTTATTCATTTTGGTACAGAAAATGTGAAGCTACAAGTGATACCATAAGATGATTATACCTTTTGAATATCGTCAATGTCATCCTCTCTGTAAAGGGGATGAATGGAAGGAAATACAAGTTAGGAAGTAGTAAGCAAGAAATGCACAAGGACTCTGTGTGCAACACAGCACAACTATGAGGTTAATATCAACTACCACATTGTACACACAGAATCTCAAACTTATACGCTCAATACAAAAAAATGGCCCATCAAGGATAAATAAAACAGAAAAATTGTGTTAATTTTTAGTGTTGAATGTCACCAAATCCTGCTAGACACATTTTATAATGAAATAGAAGATGCTTTGCAATGTATTTCAAGGTTCTCTTTATTATAAAATTGGTCAGCACCCCAGCTGTGGCCAATACTCCAGTCCCTTGAATTGGACGTTCTTGAAAATAATAGAAGGGGGGCAGCAAACTTACGATTCTTCCAAATCAATCACTTTGATGGCAACTTCTTTGTTGAGCTCCTTGTCAAACCTGAAAATAAGATAGTATGACAAAGTGACAAACAACTCATTGTCCATGTCTAACTTAAGACCTGTATATAAAGAGGTTTAGAGAACAATAACTAGTTCTATAAATCAGATAATTTTATGTATTTGTCAATAATACAATGACAACTGACAACAAATACAAATAATTTTTTGGAAGTTCCTCTGATGTATTCTTTTATTAGTACTTTCTTCTTGAAAGAGTTCTACAAATAATATCCTCAAACTTGCTAAATTATTCTATTTTCGGTCATACTAACAAGAAAAAATTTATTTCAGATATACGTAAACTAAACGGAACTTGAATAACTGCACTCTGCACATCAGATTGATCAACCGCCAACACATCTGAAGCCAGAGACCACTGATTAAACAGTTCCTGAGACCAAACGGAATCTTCTTCTTGCACCACCTTCCAATTGTAACATTGTTGTGCTGCAACTTATGTTTGAGTTTCCTAAGCCTCCTTGTTGTCTTTTGGTGGTCATTCAATCAGTTTGGTCTAGCATTGATAGTGGGTCTTTGACCCCCGAGGTTCTACACTCTTCTCTAAAACATATAAATTGGGTTCAAATTGTCTTCAACCCAAGACAATGCATATGATTCTGAGTGTGAGGAGTCCTCTCTTCGAGTGACAAGTTCTTCTCAAAGTGTTCCTATTACCTCTACCTTCTTAGACTACTTGTGGGGTGCATTGCTATTGAGCCTCTGTGTCTTCTTCATCAGCACTTTGGTCATCCCAATTTTCAAAGCTTTGGTAGACAGTTACGGCTTACAAATCTCACAAAGTAGATTCTGAGTTAGGAGACATGTCGGCTTGGGAAACACGGTCAAAGTTCTGTTTCTAGTTAGGTTCAAAGCCAAACAGTGTCTCCTTTTTTTGTTATTCATTCTTAATGCATGGGTCCAAGCTGTGTATCTACTCCATTAGGTATACAGTGTCTTATTACTTTTATTGATGACTTTTCTCAATGTACTTGGTCATTCTTAATGAAAAATTGCTCTCATATTTTTCCATATGCAAATCTTTCTATACTAAAATTCTAATCATTTTGACAAATCAATTACGATTTTGAGGAATAACAATGCAAAAGAGTATTTCTCCCAAAAACTTTCATCATTTATTTCCTCTCATGACATCTTACATCAACCCACATGTACACCTCGACAAAATGGAGTAGCTGAAAGAAAAAAGTTTCATTTTAATTGATGCTGCAATGCGCTGTTGTTGCATACAAAGTACAAACATGCCTTTGTGTTTGGGGGGTGTTGTGTCTTTGTTTGTGGTTATGTAGAACAGTGAAAGAGCCAAATGTGATCAATTGATATAATTGAGCCTGAATATCAAGTAATCTTAATGGTTGCTTTTGAGCTTACACAGGTGAAAGAGCTATTTACCAGTTGAGGTTTGGCATATTGATCAAACAAAAATGGATTGTGATAATCAAGCTACTGCCCAAATTGCATCAAACCCAATCTTTCATAAAAGAACCAAGCATATAGCAATTGATTGTCACTTTTCATCAGGGAACAATTTCTCAGCTCTTGAAAAGAAAAAATTGCTATTGAGTGTATCAACTCTATTGATCAGCTTTAAGATCTTCTCACAAAGTCTCTTCGAGGTCTTAAGACACAGCTCATTAGTAACAAGTTTGGTGCATATGAAATTAAATTGATCATGACATATGAATACTCAAGCAGTTGAGCAACCTATTTGCCCATCTCAACGATATGAACTTAAATCAATCATGACATATGAATCCTAGTTTCAATTACTTGTTATGTTCATAATAAAGTGGTTGATTAAACAGAATTATTATTAAATACAAATCATCAGTACAAAACACAAGAATTGGAACTTGACATGACATGTTTGGAAGCTAGAGATAAAATTACTTATTAAAATTGGAATGCACAGTTTGCATCCTCTAAAGGCTCTCTATTGACACTGGCATCAAATTTTCAGATTTCATACATTGTACATTTTATGATATCAAATGCGGATCTGAAGAACAAATTCAAACACTTCAACCCCGAAACAATTCTCAAATTCAATATCTGACCGGCGGAATCAACAGCATGGAAAGTCTAACACTAAGAACAACTAACTAACCAAGTGTATAAGCAATGTGCACCTAGGACTATTCATTTGATTCATAATCAACACTCAAAGTTTAATTTTGAAGGGCACATGAATCCAATTCTAAAAATAATACTAACCCTTTATATACGTCACCAAATGATCCCTGTCCAATAAGCTCTAAAGAAGTGAATCTAGATCCTGTTGCCTCAACTAGACCTGCTAGATCCTCCATTCTCACCAGCAACTCGTTAAGGCCTCATACATCTGAAACACCAAACAAAAGGAACTTAAAGTAAAACTTTTGCATTCATCCAAAATAAAATCAAAACCAAACTTTTTAGCATTCAAAATATACAAATTCTCAAAAGATCACTTACAAGCAACATAACAAATTCATCAAAAATAAATAAACTTTTACACAATTGCAGAACCCCAATTCAGAAGCAACTCAAATTCTAGAGAAAGTAAATGAAAGAATCAAAACCCATAAAAATATATATAAAATTAATCAAAAAATTTAAACTTTTACATAATTGTACAACCCCAATTCAGAAGCAACTCAATTTCTGGATGAAGTAAACAAAAGAATCAAAACCCATGAAAACAAAACATCAGAAAAACAACAAAGCAATGAAGTGAAACTTTAAGCTCAAAACAAAGCATAAGAACCAGGTGAGTTGTACAAAAATCGTTAGGTGGCAAAAAAGTTGATGATACAAAATTGACTACCCAACAAAATGTAATAGCGATTAGGAAGTGACGAAAACGAAAGGGAAAGCGAAACGACAACACCCAAATCGAGTTTCGAAATGGGGTTAGCGAGATTTGATAAAAATATGAATCTTTGTGGCATTTGAATAACTTAAAGCATAAGATTGGGGTAAAAATTGATATTGGAACTTACAGATAAATGCGATTTGGAAAGTTTGGGGTTGGTTGTGGTTTAAGGGATGGATCTGTTGATGAATTTCGTGGGTTTTTCAGAGTGTGTTGGGTCCCAATAAGGAGAGGTTACGATGGTGCAGTTGGGGGCTTCTTCTTCGTTTTTTGGTTTTGGGAACTTCAAGGATCGAAGAACAAACTCTCTCTTGATTTTTTTTTTTTTCCCCTGAAAAAAAGAAGAAGAAATTATTTAAAATATTTTTTTTTCTTAAAAATTTGTCTTATGTATTATATGCAACAATAAACACACAAATGGGATAGATTTTCACATAT
>JBBPBQ010000003.1:45861067-45935567 GCA_037974755.1 Cicer yamashitae
AACTTTACTAAATATTTTAAATTCCATCTATTAGTTTATCTACGATAAAATAATTCACATAAGTTAACTTATCTATTATATGTTATTTTTTAACAAATAAAAATTTAATATCTATAAGTTTTACCATTAGATTTTTTTTTAAAAAAAAATATATTTCTAAAATATATTAAGGGTTTTCATATTTCCCAACTCTCTTTATATTTAAAAGTGAATATTAACTAGTGTTTTAAAGACAAGTCTTAATAAATTAAAGATAAAAAATATTATCTTAAAAATAGTTTGTTTAATAATTCTTTCAAAATTTTAAAAGTATCTTGAAAATGATATATTAGACTAAAAAATTTGTTTTTAATTCTTTTAACATATAATTTTAGTACACTTGTTAAGAACCTCCTTATCCAAAATAAATTAAAAACCATAAGTGCTAAAAAAAGAGGTTAATTTCTCTTTTCACAATTGTGGTAGGAAATGCTAGATTCAAGCCTTTGTTGAGTGTTATATATACATAGGATCCAAGGATGACACACATTCATGCCAAAATATATATTTCATACTATTTATTATTTTTACTTCTTACATTATCCAAAAGGGACGAAATGAAATAACAGTAAATCACAATTTTAGTGTTTGAAAATATTAGATGTTGTTGTTTTGATTTTTAATTCAGCAAAAAAAATTAAATTAATTCTCAAATCATTAAAATATCAGTTAGTTTAGTCTATCACGTTATAACAGTTATAAAGTATTTAGACAATAAATTTTGACTTAATTGTTGTTTTTGTCTCTCTATTTTTATCAATTCACAAATTGGTGTCCCTCTATTTTAAAAGTTGACATTTTTTGTCTTTTATCAGATTTTTGAATTAAAAACATGCATTTAACATATTTTAAATAACGTGAGATACAATTCAATGATATAAAACCATTTAGATGCATTAATTATTCATATGTCGTTAATTAAATTACAAATATGAAAATTTTCTAAAGTTGAAAGTTAAATTTTTACGGTGTTTTATTTCGATTTAGGGGTGTTAATTATTCTACATTATCGAATCATATGACATGTTATTTAAAGCATGTCACATCATTATTTTTAGTTAAAAATCATAAGGAGTCGACTTTTAAAATATGAAGATCAATTTCGTGAATCAATAAAAATAGTGGAATCAAAACTATAACTAAATTATAATTTTTTATCTTTTAAAATTTTTTATGATAATAAACTGTATCTTTCAAAAACTATTTTGATAAATCTTTTATTAAATCAAAATTAAAAAAAGTAACACCGCTTACACATTTAAAGAATAAAAATAATAGTTTACCTATTAAGCAGTATGCAACACTAAACAATGTACATTAATTGTTGCATAGAGTAATAAACAATGTACCTATGATGGATAGTATAGGGTTTTCTTTTACCTTAGTTGGGAAGATTGCTTTGGCAAAGTACTAAATGGAAGAAGCAGCCACTATGGTGACACGCATCTTTAAATCTTTTGAGTTCCAACCGTACAATAATACTACAATAATAATAACCTAAAGTTGGTCCTCATAAGTTATATATATATATAAGCGAGTAATGTGGTCTTTAAAATAATAATGTTGCAAACCCAAGTTTCAGAGTCCACCCCTAGCACTTTTGACCGGTAAAGATTCTCTGCCATTGCCAACTTTGTCATACTTATCCTTTCAATTTGGTATTAGAAAAATCTTAAAGCCTTGTTTTTAAAACATACAATAACTGACACAATAATACAATACTAAATGAGTATACCACATACAAATCTGGGGCAAATAGTGAAGACAATTAATACACAAAGCTACACTCTCTCCCTATTTTAAATTAACTACAAAGAGTTGAACTATTGCATGTTTAAATCCGCACTAAAAGCATACTAAATTAAATATCACAACTTATAGTCGTTGTAATATTATTTATATATAATATATTCCATTTGAATTGAAAATGTTACATTTAAAATATGTAATTTTTTCAAATTATTTACTTTATATATCGCACAATGAGTGTCACATTTAAAAAAAATAAAAATTTCTGTTATTTTCAATTTTTATTTTTTAATTATATTTTCTAATTAATATAATACTTTTATGTATTACTCTCTAATTATTATATTTTATTTTACATTTATAATAACAATAATAGTAATGTATAGTGAACAAACAAATGCTTAGCCGAAATAATTAAATAAAATTAATATTTTTTTAATTTTATTATAACTTTTTCCTAATAAATGTATGAACAAATGTAACATTTATTATAAACCGAAGATAACATTATTTTATAAATATCAATAAGACATTAATTATCTTTTTTATCAAGACATTTATTTATTGTATTTCAATTTATTTAATTATTTTATTAATTTTTTTTTATCAATAACTATTTTACTAACTACAATGAGTAAAAAATATTTTAGTCAATAAAATTTATTTTATAATATAAATTAGTATATTAAATAATTTTTTAAGAAGGGTACATTGAAACTCAAAATTCAACTTGTTCTTAGCATGGATTTCATTTTCAACACAAAAAACCTTCCACCTCATTCCAATTTTTGTCAACCTTTGGGGATTATCTTTAATCAACAAAGAACAATTGGTGTTGCCACTAGCTAGAAGGATTTTAAAGATTTAGATTGTTATGATCCATATTATGCACATAGTTTGCAAATTCAGTTGGCAGACCACTACAAAAACGGATAAAATGGTGAGTTTGCAAACCGCCCCAAATTACTTTAAGAAACGAGTAAATTAATAAAAAATTTAGTTTCATTTTAAAGGGGTCCCAAAATCCCCTCAAATAGAAATACAAAATCCCTCAAATTTAATAAATTTAGTTTTCACGATGTATTTTACTTTTTCCTAATGTTTTTGTTTGATTCACTGTACTGCAAAAAAAATATAACATTTTCAAAATATCAATAAATAACGTATTCAAAAGTATTGAAAATATATTCACATATATTCACATTATCTTTACAATATAAGAAGTCGGTTTGAGTTGATATATCTTCACATTATCTCATTGATAAAATGATTGACTTACTATTCTATAGCATACAAAAAATTGGAAAGAACAAAATGTGATGCTAAATATCATAGTAAATATGTGATTAAAGACTGAAAATGGGATAAAAAAAAAACTAATATGTAATTTAATGTTGTTTATTTGACCCATTATTCTAATCAAATTTTAAACCTATTTTATTTTAAGTGCGTTTGAATATTAAAAATATCACACGCTAAGAATGAAGTTACAACAATTTACTTCACATTCACCACACGTTTGTCTAATGTCATTGCGAGACCAAACATGCAATTAGCATGTTTGAATGCACATTTATATGACTGAGCATGCGTTTCAACGCACGTTATGTGAGAAGTTTGAATTTGTTGAATTGGATTAGATGTAAGTTTAGTGAGTTTGGCCGCACAAACAAACACATGCTATAAGTGCTCTAGTTCAAAGAAAATTTTAGAGATTAATAAATAATGTTAGAAGATGGAATATTTTATATTGAATGTATATTTGAGACCTACGTTAAATGTAAATAGTATGTAGAACACTCTCGTGTAACCTATAAAAAGAACAAGAGTGTCATTTATAAATCAAATCATACAAGTAAAATATGACATATCCTCAATAAAAAAAAATAATTTTCTTTTGAAGATCTTCTCTTTGTCTCTTTCTATCAAAAGATTTCTGAAACCCTTCTCCTTTTCTCATAGGAGCACATTCAATATATATATATATATATATATTTCTTCAATTTCTTAACACCAAAAAGTGTTACCTTCAAAAGTTTTATCATCAGACGTAATCTAGATGACTAAGTCAGTGAATTAAAATTTGCTTGGAAGCAACTGTCGAATTACTTTTGGTTTTGGATAATTCAATATTTTAAAATATAATATGATTATGTAAGATAAATTGTGGGAACCATTATAAATTGTTAAGAGTTGTAGTACCATTAAAATAAAACTGAATAGATTGCTTCAAAATTATGTGTTATTATATAGTGCACTTAAGCAACCCACAATGAGTTACACTATTAGAGATATTCTAAGGTGTATTTGATTTGTTAAAAATAGGGGATTAGACATGACAATTTTTATTGTATTTTATTTGATTTAGAAACTGGTCAGGGGATTGGATAAAACAAGGAGCAAATGATTAGAAAAAAAAAAAAGAATTCTTGTCCCTCGTTAAACCATGAGACAACTTTTTGTCCCAAGTACAGGCTATCAAAAATACTAAAATATAATTTTTTTTCTACTAAAAAATTATTATTTTTCTCTTCTATCTCATGTCTCTATCCTTCTCTCCCCTCCTTTCTCTCTCTCTCACTCTTATATCTTTTCTCTACTGTTTCATGTCTCTCTCCCTCTTATCTTTGTCTACTCCCCTTTTATGTACTCTCTTATGTTTCCCTTTCTCTTATCTTTCTATATCACTCATCTCTTTCTTCATTTTCCGTATTTTCTTTCTATGCTCTCTTCCTCCATCTCTCTCCCATTTATCTCTCTATCTACACTCAGGTCTCTCATCCTAATCTCTCTCTCTTTCTTTCACTCTCTTCTTTCTACATCCATCTTCTATCTCTCTCTACATCATTTTCTCCTTTATTAATATTTGCACTCATAATATATATATATATATATCAATAAATGATATTATTGAAAAATATATATTATTTTGTCTAGTGCATAAACATATTAACCAATATGCGGTGCAAATTTTTTTTTGGTCTTGTGCTTCGATCATAAAACACAGTAGAATACAAAAAAAAATTGTACTATTCTGTCTAGTACTAACTGTTTTGCGAATCAAACACATTCTAAGTGTAACTACTTGAAGTCTATTCAAACTACTATGTAGAAAATTGGGTTTCTTAATTATTATAGCACCTTAAATTTTAAAGATATATAAATTTCGATGTGGTTTTCTAATGAAGTTATCAATGACTTGATAAATAAAGTGATCATAGAAGCCTTTTTTGGAGTTGCCAAAGTTTCTACTTTATTTTTGAAGTCCAAGATGTTAGGTTTTGTTGAAATTGAGGATTTGAAAAAGTCTCACATTACTTGGAATTGTAAAGGAAGAGGGAACTCAAAGCTTTATATATTACTCAAGTTTTTCATTACAATTAGCACTAGTCAAAAATACTTTAAGCTTGTATCTGATTCTTTTTTCTTTCTTTCTTATACTCTTGTGTTAGAGTGTTATGAAATGTAGTTCAAATATTTGCTTTAGAGAACGTGGATGTACTGGGGATCAGCGAGAGTATGAGATGAGTTTATGTGTTGTAACAATTTTCATAGTGTTATTCCCGGGTTGTCATTAGACATCAATTGTGGTTTTTTCTCCGATTTGAGAGTTTCTACTTTATTTTCTTGTGTTTTGATTGTGTTCTTTAAACTTCTCTATTTCTTTATTTTTTCCAACATCTGATATCAAAGCTTTTGGTTTGGTCTAGAGAAATAAAATTCTTAGTATATTATGTGGTTGCAACTTTGTCTGATCATCCACATTATGTAAGAATTTTGGTTGTGAGGTATTATGTTCTTAGTATGCTTTGTGATTGCAGCTTTGTCTGATCTTTCATATCAGAAAAGAAAGGCTATATTGTAGAAGTGTTGTTTAGGCAAGGTTCTGGCTAAGGAAAGACTTGGTTATTTAGTGGTCATTTATGGCTCGCATGTCTTTCCTGGGAACCTACTTGGTGCACGATTACAACATTTCAAGTTTCATCGTGAAGTTTGGGATAGAAAAATTCGATGGAAGAATCATATTTTGGCTTGTAGAAAATTCAAGTCGATGTTGTGATACAATCATAATTACACAAGTTATTAATTAACACAAGTGCGTTGGTTGACATTGATGCAAAGTGTGTTGTGAAATTATGTCGGTTGCTGAAGAACTTCCTAATAAAGTCAACATAGCGGTTGCACCATATTTTTTAGCTTGATTTCAGCATGGAGAATAAATTCTTGAAGTAGTTTAGCTTCAAATAGAAATTTTTGGAGTGGTTTAATTTCAAGTGTAGTGGACTTTTAATGGTGGAGTATGATAGTTCTTTTGAACTATGATTGTTAGTGTAAACAATGAGAGTTGAAGATGCATCAATTTAAATCAAGGTGAAGATTGTTAGATTTGGTTGGAATTGATGATTTGAAAATGTCCTACATTGTTTGGAATTGTAAAGGAATATAGCTCAAGACTATATGTATGACTCTAGTTTTTCATTACAATTTGCACCAGTCAAAAACACTTTACGCTTTAATCTGATCATTCTTTTCTTTTCTCCTATACTCATGTGTTAGAGAGTTGTGAGACGTAGTTCAAATATTTGTTTTGGAGAATATAGATGTACTAGAGGCCAGGGAGAGTGTGAGAGAAGTTTATGTGTTGTAGCAATTTTCACATAGTATTATCCTCTAGTTGTCATTAGACAATAATCGTTGTTTTATATTCGGTTTTAGAGTTTCCACATTATTTTTTTATATTTTAATTTTATTTTTTAAAATTTTCTATTTATTTATTTTTTTGAGATGATCCAATGCGTAATGTGAAGGATAATCTTTTGAGGTTGCTCAAATTGAAAGTTTTAAAGTGAGATTAATCGGAGCAAAAGAAGACCTGGCATAAGTTTTGACCCAAAATTTAACAACTCAAAGAAATAGTACCAAAATGTGGATTTCCCTCCGTGCAAAAGATCATGGAAAAATAAGTGTTTTTAGCTTGGCTCAATTACAAATATTTTCAAACCTCTTTTAACTGTAGTCATAGAACATTATTTCCTAAAAAAAAAGAAAAAGAAACATTACAAAAGACACCGTTAAAGTAAATTAAAATAATGATGACAAATCAATTGATTATCTAAATAATCAACAATTTGGAAACCAGCTACAACATAATATCAATCAAGTTCATTTAATAATTTCTCTATGGTAAAAGTAAAATTGTCCTACGTTAGTATTAGAGATGAATTATTCACTTTTGAGTAATATAATTCAATATAGAGATTTAAAATTGATTTTAATGTTTGAATGATATCAAATAAAAATTTATTTTATCTTTGAAATTAATTTAAAATTAAAGTTGGAATATGTAAATTTTAAATTAATTTTTACATTAAAATTTATTATTTAACTCTCTTTTACGTTAATATATTTGAACGCAAATAACTTTACATATAAGATAAAGTAGTCATGTACTATCAGTGTAAACTAGTTTTATATTGACAACGAATATGAAGCATTGATTTTATTATTTGACTAAATAATTTTAATTGCCCTAATTAAAATAATCACATAATCAATAGTTTGAGTTGACTCTCGGTGTAAAACTTTTTATATTGATGGTACATGTTCATTAATTCTACATATAATTTATTTTTAATTAAAATCAATTGACAAAATAGATGATACATTGTCCGTGTAAACAAATTTTACACTTATAATAAATATAATTCGTTGATTTTATTTTTTTACTAAAAATTTATAATTATCATTAATAAATAACCATCTAATTAACGATATATAATTAACTATTAATATAACAAAATTTACATCAATAATATATAATGATTAAATCAAATCAATTTTATGAAATTTATTTACTTAGAATCAATTTTTATCAGCAAACCACCAAACAAATAAATTTTAAATCGATTTTGTATGGTTGTCCAAAATTTACTCTCCTGAGTAAAAATGTGAAATTGGCCAGCAGATCCTGACTTTTTTGCTTTTCACTTTTGCCTCTTTACTTTGCTTTTTGTAATATAAAAACAATAGAAAAAGACACAAAAAGAAGATAAAAGCTGTCCCCACAGTTTTTCATGGTTGAAAACGAACCAAACTATTCCAATTTTGTTTTTGTTTTTATATAAAAAAACTATTTAATGAAATACTTCTCCAAAACTATTTGATTTAAATCTAACTGAATCTTATAAAAATTAAGGTGAAAGAAAGATATTAAGATGTCTCATATTTAAGATTAGATATGACAACCAGATGAATGAGTTATGTCTTCAAACTCCGACGCTCACTAAAAAATTCCGCAATTTACATTTATCTTTAGTTGGGATTAAAAATTGAGTCTTATCTTTTGAAGGAGATCAAGTTTCTCTATCTCACATCTGTTCATATTTATAAAATAATCAAATAAAAGTACATTTTATAATAATTAATAATAAAAATAAATATTAATTACATTTACTATATAAAAAATTGAAATGTATAATATGTAAAAAATTTAATTATAAATAAATAAGTATATATATAAAAAAGTAATTTCAACAAATCCCAAATCTACATACAATATTCCTATCAAAATTTGAGCGAATTAAATAAATATCTACAAATACAAATTATATTACACACTCCTTATAGTACATCTAAAGGATGATCCAAGTGGCCATTTCATCTTACAAAACATATTTTCAAAATGAGGTTCTCTTTCATTTATAAATAAACACATTTTGATTTTGATTTTGATTTTGATGTTATAGTAATAGTAATCTAAAGACACTCTTTTTACCACCTTCTCTGAAAGTAAACAAACAAACCTCCTTGATTCAAACAAAAAGCAGAGAGAGAGAGAAAGAGTCTAGTACTAGTATAGTAGCCAAATAAAAAATAAAAATAAAAATAAAAAATAAAAAACCAACATTGAGAGTGGGATGAAGAATTGGTCTACTATGTGGTTGTTAAGCATAGTAGAGAGTAGCTAAGATAGAAAAAGAGAAAACATTGAAAACAAAAAAGACAAATAAAAAAAAGAGAATTGGGACAACAAGTGATAGGTGTTTTTTGAAGAGAGAATAAGATAGATAGACACACGCAAACACTGTAGGAGAAGAAAGTAGTGAAAGAGAGAGAGAGAGAGAAGAAAGAAAAAAAGGTATATAGTGAGAGAGAAAGAGAAAGAGATAGAGAAAGAAAGAGATGGTGGGCTCAGGAGCAGCATCAGATAGGAGCAAAGAAGCTGTTGGGATGATGGCCCTTCATGAGGCCCTCAGAACCGTCTGTCTTAACTCAGACTGGACTTACTCTGTCTTCTGGACTATTCGTCCTCGCCCGTATATACTTCTCTCTCTCTCTACAAACTTTCAATCTTTCTCTCTTTATGTGTTACTCTCAACTTTCAATACTCATGTTTTCTTCTTTTTCCTCAACTGGGTCTTCTTCATTTCTTGCAGAAGAGTTAGAGGTGGTAATGGCTGCAAAGTTGGAGATGATAATGGAAGCTTGTGAGTCTTCTCTTTATCTCCTTTTTCTCTTCATATTCTTAATTTTGAACCAATGAGGATCAAAATGTCACCTCAACATTATAATTATAACTTTAAGGGACCATGTTCAAATCTCTTGAAAAACAGTTTTAAAATGATCATTAATACTATTTTAATATAAATAATTTTTCTCTTTTAATTTTTTTTTTAAAAGTGATGAGGATGAAAATGATGTAAAGTTGATATCTTTAGCTATTTTATGATTTTGGGTATTGTTTAGTTTTTGTAGTAATTTTGATGAGTTGACATGTATTTTTTGTTGTGTAGGATGTTGATGTGGGAAGATGGATTTTGCAGAGGAAGAGGTTCTTCAGGTTGTCTTGAAGATATTGATGGAGAAGATCCTGTCAGAAAATCCTTCAGCAAAATGTCCATTCAGTTGTATAATTATGGAGAAGGGTGGGTACTGGGTAGGTGTTTGTTATATTGTGGTTTTATTCTCTTTCTCTTTCTATCTGAATCTTACTGATATTTTTTGAAAAATTGATGAATTTAATTTTTGAAAAATTGATGTATTTAAAATTATTCAGGAAAAATCCAATAGCATGTGGAGGGAGTTAATGTTAGCTATATACACAACTACAAGCACAAGCACACATTCATGTTTGTATTGTGTTGTGATTGGTTGTGGAATTTGTTTGTTTTGAAACAGGTTGATGGGAAAAGTTGCATCTGATAAGTGTCACAAGTGGGTCTTTAAAGAGCCAACAGAATGTGAACCCAATATCTCTAACTATTGGCAGAGTTCCTTTGATGCTGTATGCATTTTTTTGAAACCTTCTTCTGTATCTAATCATACTTTTATTCTCTAGTTAAACATATAAAAAAAATATTTATCAAGTTTATGTATCTAATCTATAATTTAAATTAAATATATCAATTTTTTAAATATCATTTTTATTTTTATTTTATTATGAAGTGATTTTTATTTTTATTTTATTATGAAGTGAGTAGTCTGATAGAGACTTTACATTATTATTACACTCCAAAGAGTATTGAACTTTGTTTTTCTATTGGTTATGGTTATGAAGAGTAGCTAATTTGATGATGATTGATTGATTTAACCTCTTTTGATATTAATTGCAGCTTCCTCCTGAATGGACTGACCAGTTTGAGTCAGGGATTCAGGTCAGTAGAACAGAATCATTGTTAGCTTTGTTTTTCTTTTTTGCTGCTATTATTATTATTGGTCACAAAGATTTGTTTTTGGATTTTCAACTCATTTTATTTTGTTTCCTTGACCAGACCATAGCTGTAATTCAAGCTGGACATGGTCTTCTTCAACTTGGTTCTTGTAAGATTGTAAGTACATTTCTATCACATTTTTTTCTTTTCACTCATTCTTAGTTTTCTTATATTTCAAAATTCCATCTTTGATTCTGGGGATAAGACTGTATACATCTACTCTTAACTCTATCTCGTAAGGAAAAAGATATTCTCGGTGAAACTTTTTTGTCGAGAAATCTCAGCCACTCATTTATCTCACAAAAAATTGAATGTTAAAAATTTTCATTTGACTCCAATCCATGAAAATCGAAATGAAGAGAATCTTAACACATCTCATCATTATTCTCTTTGTAGTCAAAGAATCTTGAATTCACACGGTCACAATCTCGTGGGCCGATTGAGATATTGATCGAATGGCTACCGATATTCCAATTTTATGAATGTTTTTGATATTGTTGATTCTATTTTCAGATTCCAGAAGACCTTCATTTTGTCCTAAGAATGAGACACACATTTGAATCATTAGGCTACCAATCTGGCTTCTACCTCTCCCAACTCTTCTCATCAACAAGGAACACTTCTTCATCAACTTCACTTCCTTCAAAACAATCAAGCCTTCCAATTATTAGGCCACCTCCACCACTCTTCAACTGGAATCAAAGACCACTCACTTCACCTTCTTCCATGCTATCCTCACCCAATTTTCAACAACATGCAGCTAGGCTTGGTTTTCCACAAACCAAAGATGAAACACACATGTTCCTCATGCCTCATGCATCACAAGAAACTCCAAGAATTGAAGACATGATGGGAGGAGGAGGAGGAGAGCATGAAAATGACATTAAATGGCCAAATGGGCTGTCTTTCTTTAATGCTCTAACTGGAAGAGCTGATGATGCTAAGCTTTTGTTTAATCCAGAGAGTTTAGGTGGAAAACAAGGTGATCATAATCATAATCATAATCATAATCACCCTCTTAATCAAAATCCTAATTCAGATGGTTCAAACATGCAAAATGCAAGTGGAAATAACCCAAATGAGTTTTTGAGCTTGGATAGTCATCATGAAGGTGGAAGGAAAATGGACAAGTTTAAGAGGAGTTTCACTTTACCTACAAGAGTTGCTTCATCATCTTCATCCACTTCAATGGATCAACAAGGTGTGGAGTATAGGAATTCAGAAGGAGGTATGTATTCAGATGTTATGGAGACCTTTTTGGAGTGAATGTTGGGAAGAATTTAAAGGGTGAGTTTTATTAGGGAGAAAAAAAAAAAAGAGGAAGATTAGGATATGTATCTAGGAAAAACTAGTTTGTGTTCCTTTTTTCTTGTGTTTGCTTTTTATTGTATTTGTAGTGTCTTGTGTTTCTTTTGTCTTCCACTTAATGAACTTGATTAATGATAATTTGTTTCTTTCTTTCAATTAACATAAAGTTTAAATGTTGTCTTACAATAATTTTTTTAGTGGATCATCATTGTGTCGAATTGAATAAAAATTGTGATTTTTTTTTTTAATAAAAAAGTTTAAGTGAGTTGTATACTAGAGAATCACCAAGGACATAGAATATTATCAAAATATTTATATATTACCCACAAACAAGATATTTATATTGACGAGATATTTGAACCTAGATTTTTGTGAGATTTGAGTTGAATCTTTTTTTGTTGTTGCTAATAACGGAGTTTCATTAATTAACTAACCTAGTCGAAATTACACGAGGAGAATCATTACAAATTAAAATGTCTAATAAAGGAAAAAAAAATCTATTAAAGTTAAGTTGAAAGATATTAAGTGAGTTCAATGTGTCAAAAGTTCTACACATTTATTTGCGTCTCAAGTAATATGTTGAACTTCAAACTATATGCGGATCTTGATAATGCAAAGGATGTATGCAAATACAAGTTGCAAATATGAAATATCATAATGACCATAATAAATCATGTTCACCGCCATTTTAAAATTCGATTCAATTTGAGTTGAATCTTTACCAAATAAACTATCCTACATAAATAAATTTTGATAATTCTAGGTCTCTCTAATAAATTAACTAATTTAATATTTCTTTATTAACTTTTTTATTCTGGAATAGTACAACAATTAAACCTCATTTCACCATAATTTTATATTGTGTTAAGTTGAAATATAAGACTGATTAATTTGACTTCCATGTTATGATTTTTGCATCTCTTGTTAAATTTGTTTTTTCAAGTTTGTTTCATATTTATGTTATACATATTCTTTTATTTATTGATTTATTTATTTATTCTTTAATAGTTAATAGAATTATGTCAACAGTAAAAAATCATATATAACACTTTTTAAATGTATGTTTGATATTACGTGGTGTTTTGTGAGAATTACAGTTAACTATCATGATTTTACAAATAGTATAAGTTATAATTTTTTTTAAACCATGGTGACTATATGTAATTTTGAAAAATCTATTGTAATACCAAATTATAAATTAAATATGTTTGATAACACATCTAAAACTACTATAAAAATATAAAAATTTACCATTGATACACAGTTTTTAGTTGTATCATACAAATTTTGATGCATGATTATAAAAATAGAATCTTTTACTAGCTCCGCCCTTATGTTTTACGACTTATTATTTAGAAGAGAAATGTAATTTATGTTTTTGTAATAGTATTTATTAAAAAATATAACATAATTATGGATATATTAATAAAATAAATAATTAATGCAGTTGAAAAATTAAAATAAATCTAATAGAAAGGGACAAGTAAAAAAATCAAAGTCTTATAGATATTCAGAGATGAATCTAATAAAACATTAAAAAAGAAGTGTGATATTATCAATTGATATTTTATAAATATACGTGTCTCACTCAGATTTATGTTGTAAGTGTCATCTCTAAACTCTCATGTCTTTTTTAGTTTATTTGCGTCTCACACAAAATCATCCAATGCCAATACAAATATAACAATACTAACATTTTTTTTTTTATATTAGAGTACATGTTGCAAATATATGAGAAATGCTAGCTAACCCATATTTTTTTTTATTATACTAGTATCATGAACTCGTACAACATACAAAGATAATTTTGTCAATAAAATTTATGTTAATTACAATTTATGATTTGTCGTGTTCAAATATTAAGTTTCAATCACGTTTAACAATAAACTATAATATCGTATTCAATATATATTAATATTGTGTATTAATTGATAATTGTCTCTTTTATAACATTGAACCTTAAAACAAATCAATAACGTTTGAGAAGAGTATAAAGGTGCGAACACGAGAAGGGGGGTTGAGTTGTGTTTGCACAAAATTGATACCTGAACAAGTGTTTCTCTCTTTGTAACTCTAAGATGAATTGAGAACTTTGAGCTTGAGTTACTCTTTTCTGCTTTTCGATGCTTTTCTCCTTCAGCCTTGAGTGTCTATTTATAGTGAAAATTTGGGCTTCAATTTAGTCCTTATTTAATTCTGAATTGTATCTTGTTTAGATTGAGTTTGTTGTAAATTCTTCAAATTGATTCTGTTCCTCTTTTGTGTAGATTGACTTTGTAAATTCTTCAGAATGATTCTGTTCCAATTTTGTGTAGATTGACTTTGTAAATTCTTCATATCAAATATTCTTCAAATCTTCATTAAATGTTGATCAAATATTCTTCAAATCTTCATTAAAATGTTGATCAAATATTCTTCAAATCTTCATTAAATGTAGATCAAATATTCTTCAAATCTTCATTAAATATTGATCAAATATTCTTCAAATCTTCATTAAATGTTAATCAAATCTTCACTAAATCTTCTTCAAATCTTAATCAAATCTTCTTCAAATCTTCTTCAAATCTTCTTCAAATATTCACTAAATCTTCTTCAAATGTTCTTCAAATCTTAATCAAATCTTCTTTAAATATTCTTTAAATCTTGACCATATCTTCTTTTCAACTTGGTCAAAGATTTTCTTCAATTATAAATATGAATCAAATATTATTTTAGATTTTCATCAATTATATATTTGAATCAAATCTTATTTTAGATTTTCATCAATTATAAATTTGAATCAAATCTTATTTTAGATTTTCTTCAACTATAAATTTGAATCAAATCTTATTTTAGATTTTCTTCAATTATAAATTGGAATCAAATCTTATTTTAGATTTTCTTCAAAAACATGAATCTTCTTTCATACTCTTTGAAGTCAAATATATTATTTTCACAAAATACTTTTGTTAACATCAAAACTCTATATGTAAAACCAACTTGGTTCCAACAGAGTACTCATACAACAAAAGTTATGGAACCAAATATACATATTTATGTTTGGAAACGGCAACTTCCATGGTGACGTCTCACATATGTCCTAAGCTATAACTATTAGAGATATAAAATTAATTATAAGTTATTTATTTTAGATAAATATTAATTACAAGTTAGTTACTATTATACTATGCTAAATCATGTTAAGATATTATTAGCTTTCAATTACATCTTTCATAAGGACCTCAATTTGGACCTTCTTATATTTCGTAGTTAATATCTATTCAATCAAACTTAAAAAAAGACAATAAACCTTATAATTAATATATTTGTGTTTTGATATTGCTATAATATCTTTGAGGGATATTGAGACAAATAAATTTTGAGCGATAAACAACTAAAAGATATATTAAATTACGTACCAAAGTTGAAAAAGTAAGATTAATACAAATTATGTCTTGCATGATTTATTTTTTCAACTTAAACGATTTTCCATTTCTTTTTAAGATACTAATGTTTTTTATTTAACCTTTATTACAATAATGCATATTTATTAACAACAACGTTTAATAAATTACAGTAACAAAAAAAAAATTATGTTAATAATAAGTTACTATAATTTTATAATAATTTACTACATAATTAATTGCTTCCCATGTACACCACATAAATCTTGAGTCAAAAAAGTACATCACATAAACCTAAAAGTGTTCTACAATTCAAATTTTGTTATAAATAAACTTAATGGATGTCCATCTTATTGTCTTTATATTTTTCTAATTCTAATAAGTGAGTAGATGTAATAATTGCTCGTGGTGTTAGTAGTCTTTAAAGTGATCATTCACTTGTCCATATATACTATAAATATGACACAATTTTGTTGTAAAGATATACTTGAGAATTGAATAATACAAAACTCTCATCTATCATTTTCATTCATGTTCTTTTTAATTTATTTTTAATACGTTATCACGAAGCTCTATTTATATGAGGTAATATTGGTTCCTACTAGTAAGTTTGTTTTGCTTGTTCTTGATATTTTCTTTCATCTTTTTTTACTTGTTATGTCGTGTACTTTGCTTTGATTTATTAAATTCAATTATACAATAATTCTATTTTTATTAAGTATTTGATTCTTCTTAGATTGATGAAGTATATATATGGATAATATATTGGTGATGCTTAAATTTAGAAGAATTTTTCGGTGTGTTTTATTCTATTTTGTTGGATTCATCAATCTAATGACGTGCTGAAAATTTAAAGAGTTGAGATAAGAGTCATTATATTTTATGTTATAAAAAATTTAAAAATTGATTTTTTTCCCTTAATGTAATTGATTAACAATTAACAATTGAATCTAATTAGAAATTATTACAATATATTGAAAATATGGAAAAAAAAAAGAAAAAAAAAATAGTAGTACTCTCGTTGCTCCATATGGGTTTGTAGCTGAATTTGATTGATTTTGTTTAACTAATTTTTTTTCTCTCTATATGTTCACAATTTTATATTTTCATTTAGCTTGCTTAATTTTACACTTTTATGATAATACTAAGTACAAATTTTACAAAACATGCACTTGCGGTTCTTGACTTTCGAGAAATAATTATTTACCTTGATGATACTATAAAAGAAGGGAATAAAACATCTAAAGGCAAAAGTCATGATATTTTTTCCTCACCATCTTCATGAATCACTTAAAAATGAGTATTTCATTTTAAAAGTTCCACTTGTTATTTGGAAAAATTTAAAAAGATATATATGACCACCAGAAAACTATTATGTATGCTCCATTCTCAGAAGTGAATATAGCAAAACACGACTATAATGGGCAAATCCATAGTCATAGTCGTGGTCTCGATTGCGGTCTTAGTTGTGAATTATGATGGCGGTGGAATATGCAAGAACACATATTTCCCCAACAATGAAAAAAATATTGAAAAAGAAAATATAGACATAGTAACAAAATTGATAAAAGTATCTCTTATCATTGTAAAACTAGAGGTCATTGAGCTTGTAATTGTAGGAAACCAAAGCATTTTGTTTACTTTTAGCAACGATAACTCAAAAACAAAGAAAAATGAATTTTGTTTATCTTATTGTAGATGAAAATGTCAAGAAATGCATTTCTTGTACTTTTAATAATAATAATAATAATAATAATAATAATAATAATAATAATAATAATAATAATAATAATAATAATAATAATAATAATAATAATAATAAAGTTTTACGTTTGAATGATAATAAATTTCTTAAACTTGGTTGTTGTTTAAATAACTATATTATCATATTATAACTATTTTGTTTTTATTTTACTTCTTTGTTATCTATTGTTGTTTATTTTTGATAGAATGAGTGTTGATACTAGCACAAATTATGAAGATATGTGTCTAGTTGATAGTGCAACTTCCCACACAATTCTCAACAATAAAAAATATCTCTTATTTAGTGAAACGAGAAGTTGATGTTAGTACCATATCTGACACTACAAAGATAATTGAAAGCTCCAGAAAAGCTAATGTATTGTTATAAGGAGGAACAAAGTTACATATTGAGAATGCATTATATTCCTCTAAGTCCTATAGAAATTTATTAAGTTTTAAGGATATTCATCAAAATGGATTCCATATTAAAACAAGAAATGAATGAGGTATTGAATACTTTTTTATAACAAAACATGATTTGGATAAAACATGTGTATTGGAAAAGCTTTTCACTTCTCTTATGGATTGTACTACACTTATATTAATACAATTGAAGCACATGTAATTGTAAACTAGAAGTTTACAAATGATAATAAGTTTTTTGTTTGGCATGACCGATTGGGCCATCCCTGGTATGTAATGATGCAAAAAAATAAACAATTCATGTGGTCATCAATTAAAAAGTCACGAGATTCTTCAATCAAAAAAATTCTCGTGCACCTCTTGTTCTCAAGGGAAATTGATAAATCGATCATCAACAACAAAAATTGGAAGTGAATCGAACAATTTTTTAGAACGTATATATGATGATATTTGTGGGCTAATACACCCACCATGTGGACCATTTCAGTATTTTATGGTTTTCATTGATACATCAACTAGACAGTCACATGTTTGCTTGTTTTCAACTCACAACCAAACGTTCACGAGATTACTTGCTCAACTAATTCGAATAGGAGCTCATTTCCATGATTATCCCGTCAAGAGAATACGTCTTGACAATGTTGGTAAGTTTTCATCTCAAGCATTTAATGAGTATTGTATGTCCATTGAGATTGATATTGAACATCCTGTAGCACATTTTCATACACAAAATAAAATTGCAAAATCCTTTATTAAGCGTATAAAGTTAATTGCAAGACCACTTCTTATGAGATGCAAACTTCCCACATCCACTTAGGGACATGAAATTTTGCATGTTGCAATATTGATTCGCATCAAACCAATAAGTTATCACAACTCTTCTCTATTACAATTAGTTTTTGGCCAAGAACCTAATATTTCCGATCTAAGAATTTTTGAATGTGCAACGTATGTTCCAATTGCTCCACTGAATCGCACAAATATGGAACCTCAAAGAAGGTTGAGTATAAATGTTGAGTTTGTTGATTCTCATTTTGATGAATCAAAATTTTCAGCACTAGGGGGAGAGAATAAGCAGCTAGAAAAAGAGATTAGTTGAATGAATTCTCGTTGTCTCATCTTGATTCTTGAACCAAATAATGTGAACTATAAGTTCAAAAGATAATTTACTTGCAAAGCTTAACAAATCAACTACCAAATGCATCCACTGATCCAAAAAGTGTGACTAAATCATACATATCAGCTGTTAATGCCCCAATAAAACTGGATGTTCGTGTTGGACAATCCAATGTTGCAAATGAGTTTTAATCGTGTCTGAAGCGTGGTAGACTAGTCAGTTCTAAAGATAGAAACTCTCGAACAAGAAAATGAGCTAAAATGAAAGATGACCCAAGTGAGAGTATAAAAACTCTAAAAGAATCTTTTGATATAATTGACATTTCAGTACAAGTAGAGACTGATCAGGTACCTGAAATTCATGAAAATAAAGAGATCTCAAAATTATGTCACTAATGGAATTTGATGGAAGTCAACGTTGATGATGTTTTTGCATATAATATAACCTTAAATGTGATAAATGATAATGATGACCGTGAACCAAGGTCCATTAAGGATTGTAGACAAAGAGACGTTTGGCCAAAATGGAAAGACACACTTGAAGCTGGATTAAGCTCGTTTTCTAAGAAATTTTTTTTAGACCTGTAGTCTGAACACACTTGAAGGTGTGAAATCAGCTGGATACAAATGGGTTTTTGTGGGAAAACCAAAAGAGAATTGCGAAATTGTGGGATACAAAGCTCGGCTTGTAGCTTAGGGGTTTTTGCGAAGACCTGTGATTGATTTTGATGAGACATATTTACCTGTAGTGGCCGCAAGTCCTTTTCGATACCTAATTAGTCTCGTAGCAAATGAAAGACTACATTTGCACATGATGGATGATGTTATAGCTTATTTGTATGACTCCTATATAGTGGCATTTACATGAAACTCATAGAAGGATTTAATTTTCCAGAGGCATAGAGTTCATGCTCGTGGGAAGACTATTCATTCAAATTGAAAAAAGTATTTCTATGGGCTAAAACATTTTGGATACACTTGTTACATCAAAGGGAATATTTGCTAAGGGAATGATATAAAAATGGTTTAATTTGACCATATATTTTTATAAAAAGATCTATAAATGGATTTGCTATAATTGTTGTGTATGTTGATGACATAAATATCATATAAACTCCTAAAGAGCTTCCAAGAGCTATAGATTGCTTGAAGCTTATATAGAAAAAGTGCTAAAACATTTCTAAGTGAACAAATCTCATATGTTGTGTTCTCCCATTGTTGTGAGATCACTACATGTAGATTAAGATCCTTTCAGACCTCGAAAAGATGATGAAGAACTACTTGGTCTTGAAGTACCATATTTTAGTGCTATTGGAGCGCTAATGTACCTTGCTAATTATGTCAATCTATTAGCAAGATGTAGTTCTTCATCTACATAGAGGCATCAGAAAAGAGTCAAGTATATACTTCATTACTTAGATGTACAATGAATATGAGTTTGTTTTATTCCAAAGTACCCAAACTTGAATTAATTGATTATACATATGCAGGTTATTTATCAGATCCTCATAACGGTAGGTCACAAACATGTTAGTTATTTGCATGTGGTGGCACAACAATTTCATGAAGATATGTGAAACAAACTATAACAACAACATCATCAAATCATGCAGAACTTCTCGCGCTACATGAGACAAATCGAGAATGTTATTATTTGAGGTCTTTCATTCAACACATACAAGAGACTTGTGGTTTGTCTTCTGGAAGAATAAATGTAACTATTTACGAAGATAATATTGCATGCATTGTTCAGATGAAAGAATGGTGCATTAGACAAAACAAAACATATTTCTCCAAAGTTTTTTTTCACTCATGATCTTCAAAAGAATGGTTATATAAACATTCAACAAATTTTCCCGTGTGATAATCTTGCAGAACTTTTCACAAAATCATTCCCAAGTAAATGTTTTGAGCAACTTGTATAAAAGATTGGTCTTCGGTTACTCAAAGACGATTGTAAGATTCAGAGAATAAATAAAGATATTTTGTTGTTATAACAAAATGGTATTGTACTCTTTTTTCTTGACTATAATTTTTTTCCACTAATTTTTTTTAGTAAGGTTTTAACGATACATATCCTTAATGGACATCCAACGGGGAGTGTGATGAATAAATTTAGTAGATGTTCATCTTATTGTCTTCATATTCCCTTAACTCTCGTAAGTGAATCATTCACTTGTCCATATGTGTTTTATAAATAAAACTCACTTTTTGTTGTAAATATATTTGAGAATAGAATAATACAAAGCTCTCATCTATCTTTTTTATTCTTGTTCTCTTAGTTTATTTTTATCATATTTTTTTTGAGATTTATCACATAATTTTTGCACAAATAACATAGTACACCTCCTCCCAATATACACATTCTTAAAAGATAGACTAAATACCACCCGTGGTCCCTTAATTTAATTTAGGTTAACGATTTAGTCATTTATCTTTTTTTTTCTCCCCAATTTGGTCCTTTATGTTTTTAAATAATTTCAGCGTTACCCTTTAAGTGGGGTTCCGTTAAGAAAAAGTTAAAAAATCCCTCGTCTGGTTCATCTGGATCATTGTATATGTTCATCAAACCCCTAGGAACGATTGCCACTGATATGAAGTGATGTCTATGGAGTATAAATACCTCATAGCTTCAGTTTTGACGAATCAATCCTACTACCAAACTTAGAACAAACTTTGAACATTTTTCTGAAATATTTTCAAAACATAAAGGGTAACTTTTTCTAAAAACGGAGGAGGAATTTTTTAATTTTTTTCTTAGCGGAACCCCACTTAAAGGGTAACGTTGAAATTATTTAAAAACATAAAGGACCAAATTGAAAAAAAAAGATAAAGGACTAAATCGTTAACTGAAATTAAGTTAATGGTCCACGGGTGATATTTAGCCTAAAAGATATTAAAACTGAAATAAATTATCAAATCATATTACTATAGAACTTTATAAAGTATCATTTAATGCGAGTTCTCGATGTAATCATATTATAAAGATTAAGATTAAATTAATTAGATGATTAATTTACTCTAAACAACATTTAAAATAAAATTATCAAATTTTATAAAAACTAAGTTTATTTAACCTCCCAAATATTATAGGATTTTGTTGTCTTATTGATAACAAACTTGATTCTTGACACGTATTTCACATGGAGAAGAGTTTTGTACCATATCATATTTTCACAATTTTTAGAACTTTGATCTTCCATATTTAAGTGAGGACCCTTTTGGTTTGATCCAACAAATTTAGATATGTTATTATGCGGCCGAACTCTACGCAGTGGCGGAGCTTGACTGAAAAGTTTGGGGTGGCCGACATAAAAATATAATGTATAAATTAAATAGATAAATAATATTATATAGCAAAAAAATTAAGTTGTAATAAACACAAAGTGAAGTATCAAATAACTTAACTACATGACTTAAAAATACCTTAAAGTAATGCTTTACGCTCTTTAATTAACTTGAAATCATCAATAATAGACTCAGAACTAATACTTGCAGCAATTTCCCTTTCAATATAAACCGTCATGCTATCTGCCAAAAAGTCATCCTCCATCTTGTTTCTTAACTTAGATTTAATAATTTTCATTGCCGAAAAAGATCTTTCAATTGTGGTAATAGAAACCGGAAGAGTCATGATAAGACGAAGTAGTCTATCAATCAAGTAGAAATTTTGCGTCTTTTCAGTTGCAACCAAACATGAGCACAATTCTTGGATAGTTGATAAATTCTTCAAATTTAAATCTTGACGAGCATCAACCAAGAATTGTTGGAGTTGAAATTTCAAATTAATTTTCTCTTGCATATTGAAATCCACAGGGTAATATTTTTCAACTAGAGTGCAAATTTTTTCAATGTTAAAAGCTTTATAATTATCCTTAGGAGTCAAAACACAACTTAGAGTTAACAAATCCATTGCTTGCTCACTAAATCTGTTATTCAACTCTTGTAATTGTTGATCAATGGCAGTAAAAAATATTTCAACTCTAAAATAATGTTCTATTGTAACCTGACCTTGTTGAAGACGAGAGCGTCCAAATCTTGTTGTTGAATGAACATCGTTGAGATCAGGAATCTCAATATCATGTTTTTCACAAAAGTCTTCACTTCAGTAAATAATGCATCCCAACCATCTTCTCTCAATGCTTGAATAAGAGACTTTGTTGTTCCAACCAAACACATGGCATTAACTATATCCTGAGATTGTTGCTGTAAGGCTTGACAAAGTATCTCAGTTATCCCCATGATTTCTTTCATTAAATGCAAGATAAATATAAAATCAAACGCCTTCAAATAATTATAAGCACTATCATCATCCCCACGTGTAGAATAACTTACTCTTTCATTTGTAATTTTTTTTTAAAACAGTACAAGTTGCCTCATACATATTTATCAAGCTACAAATAGAAGAGAAATGTGATCCCCAACGAGTATCCCCAGCTCGTTTCAAAGTACCAATTTGATTTATACCTTTACCAGTTACAATCTCATCAATTTCTAGCAAATGTGCAATTTCCTCTAATTGAGCAGCTTGTAACTCATCATGACGCTTAGTAGAAGAACAAACAACATTAACAACAAAAGTTAGCTTCTCAAAAAATTAATGAATTGGAACAACTTCTCTTGATGCAGTAACCAAAGCAAGTTGCAATCGATGAGCAAAACAATGGACATAGTATGCATAAGGACAATCTTTTCATAAATAGTGCTTGTAAACCGTTCCATTCTCCTCTCATACTACTAGCACCATCATACCCTTGACCACGCATGTTAGAAATATCAAAATTATGTCGATAAAGTATATCGCATACTTCTTCTTTCAGAGTTAAAGCTGTAGTGTCTTTAACATGTGCCACAAAAAAAAATCGCTCTTGTATTAAACCAACTTTGTCAACAAATCTTAACACAAGAGACATTTGTTCCCTTTTTGATTCATCGCGAGCTTCATCTACAACGATGCAAGATTTAGAATCACCAATTTCTTCATAGATATGTTTTCTCACCCTACTAGAAAGAATATGCAAGATTTCTTTTTGAATTTGATGTGAAGTGTACTTGGAATTATATGGAGCATTTTCCAACACAACTTTCGCAACTTCATCATTGTAAGTTGCCAAGAGTTTTATCAATTGAAGAAAATTGCCTTGATTTCTTGACTCGCTAGTTTCATCATGTCCCCTAAAAGCACAAGCTTGAAGTGTTAACCAACGAACAGTGTCAATTGATGTCTTGAGACGTATTCGATTCTTCAAAATTTGTTCCGAGCTTTGCACTTGAAAAGTATTCCTAATATGTCCATCTTGATTCAACAAGTCTAGACATGCTTTCATTGCATTGTAGTGTGGAGAGCAAGGATCCATCCCTATGTGTTTGAGAAAGGCGCAAAAGTTTCCATTTTTAATTTTCTTCCAATTTCTAAAACCCGTACCAATGAAGACATCTGATCTGGGACGTCCACTTGGTCTTTTGCTAAATAGATAGCATGGTAAACAATATGCAGCATCTTTAGAAGGTGAATATTCTAGCCATGAAGAAAATATGTTAAACCAAGCATATTGAAACCGTCTTGGATGAATCTCGTTGCCAGATAAAGGATATTCTTCTAACTTTATTTGATAAGGACCAAATTTTAGATAAACTCTTCGTATTGCATCCAATTTATTTGGTGGATATTGCCAAATTTGAGGGCGCTTTCCGGGATCACGTTCTAAACATTTCTCAAAGTCATCTTCGAAAACTCTAGGAACCTTGGAAAGATGATTCTCATTTTCGTCAATTCTTGGATTCTCAGAGATAATTTCATATGTAGAAGGTATAATTTCTTCATCTCTTTCACTCTCACAAATTTTCCTCTGAAAAAAAGAATCAATTCTTTTACTCTTCTTCATTCTCACAAACTTATCTAAATCAACCAATTTAGGAATAATCAGCACTAACTAACACCTTATATGCAACACAAACAAAATCAACACTAATTAACAGGCAACAACCCCAAAAATCAGCACTAACACAAACAAAATCAGCAACACAAACAAAATCAGCACTAACTAACATCTTATATGCAACACAAACAAAATTAGCACTAACTAACAGGCAGCATCCCCAAAAATCAGCACTAACTAACAAGCAACAGCCCCAAAATCAGCACTAACAAAATCAAAATCAGCAACACAAACAAAATCAGCACTAACTAACACCTTATATGCAACACAAACAAAATTAGCACTAACTAACAGGCAACAACCCAAAAAATCAGCACTAACTAACAGGCAACATCCCCAAAATCAACACTAACAACACTAAAATTAACGATTGACGATAAACGAAAATTAACGATTGACGATAAGCGAAAATATGAAAATTGAAATCCGAACCTTTTGAGTTTTGACAATTGACGAACGGCCAAAACGGAGGCGATCTGATGCGATTTGAAGGCGACGATCTGACGCGATTTGAACTTGAAGGCGACAATTTGAAGGCCAAAACAGAAGCGACGATTGACGACGTAAGGCAGACGCGAATCCGTGGCGACGATTGACGATGAAGCCGGCGACGTGAGGCGACGACGACGATTAACGACGAAGCCGGCGACGTGAGGCAGATGCGATGACGAGAGGCAAACGGAGACCGTGAATTTGGAGGGAGAGGCAAACGAAGTTACGGAGGCGACGACCGTGAATGAATGCGTGGCTGGGTGGAAGAGAAAGGAACGACTGAACCGGGTGGCAGTGGCGGAGGCGCGGAGCAAAGGAACTGAGAAAGAGAGAGAGGCCGGGTGGAAGAGAGAGAGGAACGGGTTGAAGAGAGAGGAAGAGAAAGGTACTAATGGCAATTTTGTAATTTTTTAAATTTTAGAAGGGTATTTGGTCAATCTACCTATAATTTTTTTTTTTTGTTGGGGTGGCCGCGGCCCTCTGTCCTGCTGTAGATGACTCTACGCCCTCTAAACCATCATTAAATACACTCCACTGGCATAATTTGCATATTTTACAAAAACAAGTGTTATGTAACCAATATCATATTGCTCACATTACATATTCTAGATTGATTTATAGCAATTAATGAATTTGGATAAGTTTCCACCCTTGTTTGACCAACTCTATTTACTTTTACAAAAATAATTATATTGATAAATCTTTGTCTTCTCATCTTTTACTCCGCACCAAAAATTGCTCAACAAACAATCCAATTAATCACAAACCAAATCAGAAATGAGAAAACAACTCATATTATAAGTAGTTATATCTCGAGCCACTTCTTTAATAAAAATGCTTCTACCAGATTAAGATAAAACTTTATCGATCCTTCCAATTTTTAACAGTTTTTTTCAAAATTTATCTTTAAATTATCAATAGTCTTTCTCTTAGATCTCCCATCGGAGACGTAAGACCGAAATACTTTTTAATCTTATACCCTTCCTTGACATGCAACAGTGTTTGAATGCAATATCTACGGTTATAAAGAATGATTTTGCTTATATTAAAAGAATTATAGAATGTTTTAGAATCCCTTAATTCGAAATTATAACATAATATTCATTATAACAATATTGATATTTGATAATTGAATTGACAAAAAAAAACATACAAATGTAAAATAAAAATAATATACAAATGAAAGATTGGATATATCAGATGAAATGAGTATTTATTGTGAGAGATAAGATAAGTAATTAATAGCTATTGAACCATTTAATTACTAAAATTTCATATGATATGTCTTCTTTGCAACAATGAACATAACCAAATAGAAATTCACAAAAGTTATCGGTATTTTTTAGTTTTAGGTTAAAGAAATAAAATTCAAATTCAATTAAAACAGAAATTGTGTGTTACAAAAATATTCATTACAAGATTAAGGTGTATAGTGGGGCGTAATGGAATTTGAGAAGACGAGAATGAAATCTGAGAAGAACAGGATGAAAATTAGGTGCAGGTAAAATGAAGGCACGTGTAATCTAAAAAAATTGTTTGATTTAAAAAATTTATTTTATTTTATTTTATTCGCTAAAATTGATAAAATATAGTACTAAATAATTAATGAACTTCAACTAAAAGTGAGATAATCAAATCTAAATTGTAATTAGAGTAATAACTAATTATTTACCTCTCAATCTAATTTTGAATTATTAAAGTTTATTTATCCTAAAATTGGAAGATTAAGAATAAAAGTACATCTTTATATCACATGCAGATTTGGCTTCCGACATACTTTAATTTTTATTTTGGTAGAATCGAGATGCTTTGGTACGAAACAAGTTTTGTAGATGTCATCCAGTGGATTTTTTATAAAATTTTTGTGATAATAATCATTACTTTTTCAGAAAATCTAATAATGAGATATCAATTTCTTTTAAAAATAAATAAGATCCAATATTTTATTCGTAGTTCATATAAAAAAGTTCTTATTTTTAAGTTGAAAAATTTTATTTTTATTTTTAGTTTTTTTTATAAGTCAATTCATGTGTACCATTCAAAAATTTGAATAATTTTTTGCAGATATACTTAAAATATTATAAAAATATTTCACACGAAATAACAATAATTTTTCATAATCAATGTAAACAAAACATTCATATCCTTTACATTCAACAAGAATATGATCTCTTAACTCTTGCGTCATGTCCAAATTAACCAATAGTCGAGCAAGATATCTCAATATTTTTGAGTTGGTTGCTTCATCAATAGATAAAGGTGTGCCAATACCTGAACTGATTATGAAAATGATTTTTTATCTCCAATATTTATGAGGAGATTGTAGATACGAATGCAACAATGGACCTTTGTATTTCTTATTAAATTCGGATTGAAATCTTTCGTACAAGAGAAAACGCAAAGAATACGTAATTTCAATTCATCATACACTTTACAAATCCTCGAGATAAATAAAAAAAACTCATAAAATCCTTTTATGAGGAGAACAATCTGCCAAGAACCAATTGATTTCCATATTTTTAGATGTAAAACTGAACGTCATCATTGTATCACCTATAGACGCATGAAGGTTATTATATATTGTAATTCTCAAAACTTAATCGATATCATCATCTGAAGTTTTGATAGTGAAAATCGAAGATTTGATATCTAATTTTTTTATGACTCAAGAGAACTGTGCAAGAATTCTTGTTCAAGGAGCACCATAAAACTATTTGAACTTAGCTTAACTCAATGCAAGTTACTTTTAATATAATCTAATTACTACTTGCTTTAAAAAAATGTTGTATTACTTCTGCAGAAAAATTTGCCAAACAATGGTATTATTTAGTAGTCTAAGTTTACAATTTAAAAAGTAACTTCTGAACTTATATGAATTCTTATTGTGAATTTTTAAGGTATGGTATGATTTTGTTTTATATTTTTTAAAGTATAAATTTATATGGTACAGATTTTTTTATATATTTTTTTAATAGTGACCAAATCATATAATTTCATTAGTAATTCACTTATTCGCCAGTGACTCATTGATGTATTCTTAACTAAAATTTTGTATACTAAATAAAGTCATACATTCCATTTTTCCCATTTTATACTAACTAGTAACATTTCTCTATAAAAAAAACTTCTATATATACAAAAGTCATTACCCTAATATTTTCTTATTCCGAGTCCAACGAATCATACATCAATCTTTATCAACTTACCTTTTGTTATTATAGTAGTAAAGCACAGAGTTCCAAATACAATAGACTCTACTTTACTAAATATTCATTTGTTTCATTAATTGAAATTAAAACATAAAGGATGAGCCTTTTATAATATGATCCAGATCAACAAGAGTAACCATGGAAAAGATTAATTAATTAAACCTAAAAACAGGCCAACAGAAGAAAGAGAAAATAGGGAGGAAAAAAAATTAATTATCTAAAATCTAAACTATTATAACTAACAAAATATTCAATGAGTAATTGAGTATATAGACAAAGAAAAAAAACATTAAAAAAAAAAGTTGAAACAAAAAGTAGGAAGAGGGAAGACCAAGCATGCAGCAACAAGAATATTAGTACCGCAGCCTTCACTCAGAAGACCAACCAATGACAGCATCAGATATAGTGTACCTTTCTTTGTATGTAAAGAAATAATGCCAAAGGTACAAAAGTTTTTTGGGTCCAAACATAGTACAAGTAAAACTTGGAATTTGAAAAAAAATCTTTATGTGTTTTGGGTTTATGTGGTAGGACCAATAGGCCCAACTCAGCTAAATGTGCATTTTGGGACAAGTGATCGGCCAGATTCACCCTTCTAATCCAACCCAAAGCAAATTTCTTAATTTAATCTGAATAACATTTTTTTTTAATATGTTGATACTTACAGTGAAAGTTTAAGAAAACCTGACCCCTATCATGCAAATAAATATTTAGGAGAATAGTAGAGTATTTTGAGAAGTTGACGCAAAAAGTGACAAAAATCCACACTACTACCTTCTCTATCAATTTAGTGGTTGGATAAAACTCAAGTCTTCATTCCCAACATTAAGATAATGATCATAGATCAACCAAAGTCCACCCATCAAAGGTTTATTTATTTATTGATATTCCTCAATAAAGAAGCTTACTAGAAAATAGTAATTTCCTAGATCTATGATATTGATGACGCCCTAATTCGTTACCCACATTTACTTCAATCTAATCTCCAAAGCTTTGAAACCAAAATTTCTACCTAGGAGTTTAACAATAACTCCTAGCCTCCATGGTTGCTGGATCGATGTGTTCTTTTTCCATTCGAAATAGTATGAAAGTTGAATATTCATATATTACCTCAATTTCGTTTCATCTACCCTTACTTCAAAATCGTGTTCCACCTCAAAGTCCTAACAATTTATTTATTTATTTTTTATAAAAAAGATTAAAAATATTTAATAAACCTTAAAAAATATATTTCATCTTTTAAATTAAGTTTTAATTGTGTATAGTAAATTTCGTATAAAAATATAAAAATCAAACTAATAATTTGATTTTAATTTTTTTTTTGTGTTTGCGTGTAAACTGAATCAAACCATACCAAACCAAATAAATATAAAACCTATTGATATGAGTATGGTTTCACTCTGCTTAAAATTGATCATAGATATTTCAATAAAACTGGTATACTTTATTTCACATATTAGTGTTATCTTAAAAAGTGTGTTGTATGTAAGTCGTATTTTTTTAATCATTTATATCTTATTCTTTTCATTATAGTTAATGTACTTTTGTCATAGAAAAGTTCATGTCATAGTATTAATAGTATAAAAAATCTAATATTTGAAAAAAATTAGTAGATTTTTAAAATAAATGTCTTAATTTAAAAAAATATCAATTCCGATTGAACTGAATCAAATCAACATGTTTTTCATCGGATTGGTTCGAATTTTGTGAGAAAAATTAAAAATCCTCAACCAAATTCGTGTTCAAATTTCTTCCTCTCTAAACAAAAATTTATACAACTTTTGAGTCTCTCTTTTATTCCGTTTATAAATTTTTTTGTATGCTTAATTAAAAATTTACAACTTAAAATTCTAATATACAATATACTATAATAGTATATCTGATTTTTCAATTAAAATTTTAAAAATTCTGACCTCAAAACTTTTTGTGCAAGCTCCGGTATTCTTCCGCCACCATGTTATTATAGTTTGTTGAGAAACTCTAAATGTCTCATTTCACTTTATTTTTGGAACTACACTCCTTAAGAACATCTTCTTTCTTCGTTTTTTGTCGCCATTGGTGACAAACCCTAGTAATGAGTTAGAATCCTCATTATAAGAAAGTCATAGAAAACGGATACATTTTTTTTATAAATATTATAACCTCCATTAACCACAAAATAAACCAAATATTTATATACTATTAACCGTGTATTCGTACGTTGATAATTTGCTAATGACATAATTAAAAAACTCGCTTTATTTGGTTTTATATCAACAAAAATTGATTTAACATAAATCATTTTAATTTAAGTTAACTTAATCATTGATATATTTATGTAAAATTGAATGAGAAAGTTAAAATGAAATTGAAGAAAATTTAGACGGTGATGTTAAGATGTGTGTGCCGCGTGGGAGAAGTCAAAGAAGAGCGAGCTAGTTGTTCCGAAAAAGGAAAGGACAGAAAATGAAGAAATATATAGTGGTACGACAACGCGTAATGGATGAACGAAAGAACGAAGGAACGCCATAAATAAATAAATAATTTTTCATTATCATCAATTCATCATCATTCACTCAGCACTCAAGTCAAGTCAACTATAGTCGTTTTTCCTCTCTCTCTCTCTCTCTCTCTCTCTCTCAACTCAAATCACTCACCTATGGCTGCCAGAGATATCCTTCATAAGATGAAGGTATACATATAAACAGATCCTTCATTTCATCCCTTTATTATTAATTATATTCAATGTTGGATTATTATTGGATCAACTTTCCTTAATAATAATTATCAATCTTCATCCATTCATTCTATCGACTTCTGTTATTGCTAAATTTTGTTTAATAAATTCGATTACTTTTCTTCTATTATTATTTTTGTGTTTCTCACTGTGCTTGCTTGCCCTTCCCTAATTGACTATTTCCATTTTTTTTTGTACACTAAAGGTAGAACCTTTTAACTAGCCTTGATCTGTATGGACTTATATTACTGAAATTGATTATGAATCTGTTTCTGGCTCAGAAAAATATACTATTCTAGATTATGTTTAATTGTTTTTGACATCTATGAGTCTAAACTGTTCAAAGTGAAGGTTTATGCTATCTATATATCTTGACTTCTAAGTCCATTTTTATTTTTATCTTCTTGAGGTTTACTGTCTCTTGTAAACTTGTATTGTCACCAATATCTACAAAATCACAATACAATGATGTTTGAGCTATGTAGAACCGACACCTGGGATTGAAGGTAGTTCTTTTGTTTGACATGTATCGGTGTCCGACACCAAATGACACTGTCACGTGTGGTTACATTTAATTATTATTGGTGCCTATGTGTCGGTGTTAGTGTCGTGTCTGGTGTCTGTGTACTATTATACTATACACCATCAAGAATTTTGCTAAATTGTTGCGCAAGATAATAGTGCTCTCTTACTTTCTTCTAGGAAAGATGGAATTTTGGAAAAGTTCTTTGTTAATTTTGCTAAAGTTATTGTTAATTTGATGAAGAGAGTGTGAACTTTATTGGTCATTTGATCAGAACATTTCAGTTTGTATTTTGTGTCCAACAATGTTCATTATCAGTTGATTGAATGTTCATCATTCTTCATATACATGGGACTGTGGGAAGGTCAATCGCTGTTTCCAAATCCACTTTCTTGACTATGTGAACCATAGTGAAAGAGAGAATAAATGGGAAAGTTCAACTGTTTCTATTATGAAAATCTAGCCTCCTTTTGAATATTCTCTTTGCCAGTTGTGAATTCTAGCTAGCGGAAATATCGATCTATCTATTCATGGGGAACTCTTGATAGTCACACTTGCAAGTAACAAGAGCATCTTTTGCTTTATTTCCCCTTGATATATGCACTTGCGATCTAAGATTTATGATACATAAGTGTCAATGTGTAAAATGATAATGGTGAAATGGGAAATAACTTTTACTGATCATAATAGGTGTAACCTTGGTGAAACAGGTCATTAATTTGTTTTCTATTATGATTTGGCAGTTGAGAAAAAATAAAAAATGAACGAAAAACTTGGTTAAGTGGAGGTTGTTAGTGACCCAATTGTAAAGTGATGACAATGACAAATATATAATGATAAGATAAGATAAGATAATGATTGGTTATACCTCCATATGCTGTTTGGCTGCAGAAGATGTCATATCTTTGTTACTGGAAACAGTTAGTGATATAAGAAATCCCAATTAGATGAAATGTTTTTCTTTATATTTAAGTTCCTTGAAGATTTAACTAAGTATTAGAACTTACCAGTCATGCCAAAATTCTTTTCATTTAGCCCGTCTTCTTGCCCTCGCTTAGTATTTGTTTTTGTGACAGTCATTTGACATTAGCACGTTGCTTGCAGGAAAAAGTCGGGTTTGGTTTATCAGACCCTGATTCAGGTAAAGGAAAGAGCAAGATGTCGAAACACATAACTCATGGCTTTCACTTGGTAAAGGGAAGATCATATCATGCCATGGAAGATTATCTCGTTGCTCGATTTAAGCAAATTGATAACAGCGAATTGGGCTTGTTTGCGATATTTGATGGCCATGCTGGTCACAATGTACCTAACTACTTGCAGTCACATTTATTCGATAATATCTTAAAAGAGGTAACTTCCCTTTTCTGGTTACTTCTTAACTTGTGTGTGCTGATTTCTATGATTCATGAACTGTAGTATAGTTTTCAGGAAGATCTGCTTGCAGATCCTCAAAATCAACTTGAAAACAATTCATAATGTTAATTAAAAGTCCAATGAATATGATTTCCATCTCTAGTAGAAGTCCAACTGTCCTTTTTTTTGGCATGTAGCCTGACTTCTGGAAAGAGCCTGTAAATGCTGTCAAGAAAGCGTATAGTATAACCGATTCTAGTATTTTAGAGAAGTCAGGTGAATTGGGTAGAGGGGGTTCAACCGCAGTTACTGCAATATTGATTAATGGTCAGAAGTTAATAGTAGCCAATATCGGGGATTCTCGGGCCGTCTTATCAAAGAAAGGTGTGGCCAAACAACTTTCAGTGGATCATGAACCGATCACAGAACATGAAGATATAAAAAATAGAGGTGGTTTTGTCTCACGATTTCCAGGTATTATATATTTTATAAAGTTCATAGTTTTGCTTGACCTTATTAGAAATTTGCATTCCGTCGTCCAGTTGTGGCATTTGCCACTCAGTGAACTTATCTTCGTTCCAGTACTAAGGATACATCTTTTGTCGTCAATTCAGGGGATGTTCCACGAGTTGATGGACGGTTGGCAGTGTCGAGGGCATTTGGCGACAAAAGCTTGAAAAAACACTTGAGCTCAGAGCCACATGTAACAGTGGAGAAGATAAACGATGATGCAGAGTTTGTTATATTAGCCAGTGATGGATTGTGGAAGGTCAGTTTTTGATAAATGAAGCATGATGCAAGCACCTTATGTCATATTAATTAATGAAAGTTTCATATAATTCAGAAATTTGTAGCTATGTAATATGACAATCGATATTTATTTGTATATATGCATATATCATTCCAGGTAATGTCAAATCAAGAAGCAGTTGATACTATCAAAGATATAAAGGATGCTCGGTCTTCGGCAAAGCGCCTCACTGAAGAAGCAGTTAACAGGAAAAGCAATGATGATATCTCCTGCATTGTTGTGAAACTTCAGTGATCACAATTCACAAGACTCAAGTAAACTTTGATCAATAAACTTGCAAATGTAACATATACTTTGGTTTAATGATTAAGCTTGATAGCCATAAGGTGCTTTTATTTTGTTGAGTCCTTCATACAAACCAACTGAGACAATTTGAAGACCAAACTACATTTTAATTTGTGTGTATATTAGAAAGTTTGGTCAATATCAGTGATCTATGTGGTGAACTATACCAAAATGTTTCTTGTTATAGGGAAACATTTTCAGAAAAAGCTGAGAATTTACCCTTGACAACATAAGGGTTATGTTTGTCACCATTTTATCTACTCTTTCTGTGCAATATATTGAAATTTCTGTCCTCAATACAGATGCAGTGTTATCTAGCATATGAGAAGATATTAAAGGTGAAGTAAATTTCTTATGAGTCAATAGGCTCTATTGTATCATATATATTTTGTTGAACTTTTTAATTAATAATCAATTTTCTCATACCAGCATTACTGCATTAGGTATAACAGATATTCACAAATCATTATTTAAAAAAAGTGAACTTAATTCTTTTTAGAGTATTGAAAATAAAAAATTTGTAAAGTCAAATTTTCATATTTTTATAAATTAAAATATTGTAATTTGTTTATATCAATTTACAAATAGTTCTGTCATGTATGATACAAAGTGATAAGAGAAACTCAATTATAATATCTGTTATTATTTTATTTAATTTTAATTTTGCAATTAGGGTATTTATTTAGGGTTTTGGACGTAATATTGGAAAGAGGCACTCCTGATTCAATTTGATATAACCAGATCAAACCAACCCACCAACTAGCTGGTTCTGGTTCAATCGGTTGAACTGGATGATTTGGTCAAGTTTTAAAAACTTGCGAAATAGAACTAAAAGAAACAGGACAATTTATTCTGATCAATCCAAGGGCACATTAGAAACATATACACATTATATAAGGAAAGAGCTAGCTCCGTGGAAATTGACCAATTATTTGCATGACAAAACAAACCCCACCTTAAGATATTGGGAAATTTTATTTCCTATGGTTTACATGCTTATTATTGTAACAAACAAAAGGGTCTTTAATTTTATCAAATATTATATGCCTTGACATATAAGGAACCAATGACAGAAGAGAGAAAGCATGCTGAAATATGGATATTCAGCTGAAATTAAAGAACTCGTGACTAGAACTCCTTGACATGTCCATCTCAATTTTGTTCCAATCACCATCTCTGTCTTGCTGCCCTTTGATGCCACTACTGCTTCCTTCATTGCAAATTCCAGAAGGGCTTTTACGACGACGTTCATTGTGTCGCGCTAAGCGTCTTCGACAGCTTCTTTTAGCTTCATCAAACTCCATCAGCTCATGGAACCTACACACACCATCACATGTTTCTAATAAGCTGAATGCATGGGTGCATTTCTGGTTTTTTGGGGCATAATGTTGAATTTCTTAATTAGTGATTTTGATATATGCGTTCAACATACTTCTATTTTTAAATCCAAATATTTATTTGTATTTAGGAAGATCCTAAGAGTATGATATGTTACCGACACATAAATTTCTCTTATTTTGATGTGTCCGGACTTCATGACATAGCGGAGACCTCTAAAACCTTTATGTTGCAACTGCAAGCTGCAATTTAAACCAATGATAATAATAGCAAAAACAACTCTACCATCTATGTATACTACTATACAACTACAGCGAAAAGTGTTGGATCATTAATCCAACATTGGTCTTATATCTGAATACTTATGTTTCATGTATCGTGGTTTGTCACTTAAGTTAAGCATAATTAAAAGTGATCTAATAAGTTAGAATAATTAGTTTATAAGTATCTAATAGGATGTGGATCTTTAATGTGTAGAGATAAAAGGGTAATTCTATTTTATGGCCTAAAATAGAAATACCAAGAGATAAAAGGGTTTCCATGTCACACACACTTGTAGCCATCCTTTACTGATATCTCATTACCACAACGAGACAGAAGATCAAACTGTATTACTATTTGTCATTATGAATTCAAGTACGCTTTCATATATTTTCCAATGATTAACATGATTAATTTTGGATTTCAAAAGACTAATTTTGGTTCTAACAAAAAAAGGTTCATGGCAAAATCAATTCAAACCAACACAAAAAACTTTTTAGATGATAGTAGGGAACAAGGATTAAACACCTGCTACATTGCTGACAAAACCTCTGCCTCAGCCCTGCAACCACCACAGAAGGAGCCTTGGAATGAACCTCACAAACCTTATGGCGACGATGGTACCTCTTTGACAAAGTAAAATCAGCATCACAACTTTCAGCTTGACAGAAAGGTGGAGAAAATCTTCCACTTTTACTTGGCCTTTTTTTCCCATTCACACAAGCACTTTTCTTCTCATTTTCTTCATGACCTTCATCCTCCTCTTCTTCCTCTTCTTCATGTTCAACTATGTTGTCTTTCTCAAGTGATGTTTGCTTCCTCTCCATAGTACTCCTAGCATGTCTTTGAACAGGAATGGAGTAAAAGTTAGAGTTTATAGAGAACAAGAAATAAAGAAAAGAAGGTGGAAAGGGTGTGGACCGCAGGCTCAAATTTGTTTACTGTGCTTTTGTTAATTAATATAAATCACTGTTTTAAATTGTGGTTGTTGTGGTACGAACATTTATATTGCAGTATAATACGGACAAATGTGACTGATATTACGATTGTGATGTAGTTGCAGAAACCTTTAAAATTGTTATATTATGGTTGTAATTACTATCGTAGACCGTAACTCATGTTGTTAATTGAAAAAAATAATAGACAAAGAACAAATGAAAAAGAACAAAGTTTATTATTATTATCATTATTGAAAAGAGAGAGCCTACATGATAATATGCATATGACTTAAATACAATACATAAAACGAAAATGTTAAGCAGTTCTATTCGATTCTTAAAAATTCTACTAATAACTACCACAAACATTGAGACGGTAGGGTATTTAAGTAGTGCATGCATAATGGGTTTGTAATGTAATAATATATATTCAAATGAAGTTAAGTTTGAGTCTTAATTCTTAGTAAATGGGAAGTGGAGTGTTGAAAGTGATCTTTGTGGTGTATGCTTTGCTCTAATCATATACATGTATGTTGGATTTCCCGATGATATTCACAAAATCACTGTGATTTAGTAAAAGCGTAACTTACTAAAATTTTTGTCAAGAGGGCAAATCAACTGCCCTTTGAGTTTAACCCAAATGTTAGTTGGGTTGTGACAGTGCATGGCAAAGTTCTTGGGGTAAGATTTAGGGATAATGATGTAATATAAATTTTAGTATTTTAATACAAGTTGTATATTGTAAAACTTAAAGCTTGAATTATTATTGAAAGAATTTGTAATTGTTCTGTAGTAAGATATGTGGCACAATTGGTCGAACTTCGTAATCAACATTGTGCATATTTTTTTTTGCGCTTTTGTATCTCTAGTCTTTTGAACCGAAGTCGTTATTCTAACAATTGAATTGTTGAGTTTAAGTGTAAGTGATTAGTCTCACATTAAATATAAATGAGACATTGTTGGATATATAAGAAGTGACTCATATATTTAATTAGATTTTTGGGACAAATATACTATCAAAATCTCTTATAGCTGTGGAGAATTAGTCCATTGTAGCTCCTAACGCTCTCCACATATGATTAACTTCTTACTGTTAGGAGTGCAGAGCAACAATAAACTAAACGTCCACGATCCCTTAAGAGACTTTGACACCGCATCTCAACCGAAAACCTTAAGACATTAGGTATATGGACCACCTCACACTTGAATTCCAACATAAGCACATCTATTATTATTATTATTATTATTATTATTATTATTATTATTATTATTATTATTATTATTATTATTATCATTATTATCATTATTATTATTATCATCATTATTATTATTATTATTATTATTATTATTATTATTATTATTATTATTATGTCATTAAATCATTTTATTTGTATATATAGATGTGGCTAGTCCCTTAAACCAAATTCTATATTAGGTAGTAAACACATCTATTACTATTCTTGTTAGAAGTTATTCTTCAGAGGAAAATATACTACAAAAGTTGCACTAATAATGAATATTTCATTTGGTCTCAAATATAAGAAAAAATTAGTTTTAGACCCACACGTTGCACTAATAATTTTAAATTTTTCATAAAAATTTATAATATTATACATACAATTAGATAATAATCAGATTAGTTGTTTTGTTCCAATTTAAGTATTGTTTTTTTTTAGTCTTATCTTTAAAATCTCGTGATTTTTCTCTTGATGGGTTGAAAAGTGCAAATGTTTCCAAATTACCTTTATCCTTAATTTTCAAACAATATAAAACTACTTTGGTATATCGAAATAGATTTAAAAAGCAAAAATTGCTTAGAAATATGTATTAGAGATAACTTTTTTGCAGTATTGAAACAACTTAACATTTGAAAGAAGTTACAAATATATTTTAGTATATAACCACACAACAAATTCAATATTTCAAGAGAGCACACATATTGTTCTCTTAGTCTATATCATCAATAAATATATCCAAACCCATAAATATAATTAAAACTCAAAGATCTAAACTTGAAAAATATAAAAAATTCTTACGTTTTTTGTTTTGTTGAAAGAGAAAAAAGTCTGAAAGCATATAAAACATGAGCACAAAAACAAACACAGATTAGATGCGACCAAGTACAAATTTATTGAAAATTCATCTAACACATATTCAATAGCAAGAGTTGCATAGGAAACTAAGCATATTTGTCATTGTCTTCCAATTTCCAAACAAACATAAACAATATTAGATGATGTATCGTAATAGTATTTGAGAGTTTATGTCAATATATTATAATAGATAAATCAACAAAAATAAATGTATTTGAACTAAATTTTGAACCAAATATATCAATTTTTGTTGACCCAACTTTCTCTTATATTCAAGACTAGAGAAAGCACATCAAACGATACATAAAGCTTATGTAACTAATGAAAAGAACAAGTGACTCGCTAATATAACTAACTAATGTATCCAATATATTGTCCAAATTAAACATCCCTTTTAAGGCTTTAATCATGCAATGGAGTTTGCAATGTATGGTGCAATTGGAACCACGTCTTGACTATTAACCTATCAAAGCTAAAAAGTTAAATGAAACAAAATAATTTTCGTATGTATAAATGATGTTTGGCCATAGATGTATATAATGTCTTGAATTATGTAGTTATTGCCTTATCTACATAGCAATGAAAAACAGAATGTCACACACCCTCCACAAACTTCGTAAAGAATATATCGTGCCAAGCTATCAATCACTCTTTGTTTTTGGCCCCTTTCCTCTTTCCTTAACTTCTCATGAGAATATTTGTTATGCATGAAGTCAAAACAAAGCCTAACTGGCCCAATTCAAATGCAAGGGGAACTGAGAAGTGTGCATTTGTTGTGGTACCATGTTTAAATGGTCCCTCTCTTTTTAGGTTCTCTTTGATGTGTAGTGTAGGAGAATTATTTAAGTAAGGACAATGTACCAAGGAAAGAAATGGTGTTGTTTGTAAACAAGGGATAGATCAGAGACATTACAAGGTTTTTATTTGATTAAGGTAACATCGAATTTGGTGTTGGTCCTAAGCTTTGTTAGGGTGTAATAAGGTGGTTTGATTTAATTTTTAAAAATAAAAATTTAAACCAGTTAATAATAGACAATTTTGTTTGGTTTGATTCATTACATTGTAATATTTTGTCACAACTTTCAAAAATTAAAATGATGAAAAATAAGTTCTTTTGTTTGGTTTAATTTAGTTGATATATTTTAAAATTAACAAAATTATTTTATAAATCAAACTAATATATAATAATTAAAAAAATATATATAAATACAAGTAAATCAAACAAATTAACAAAAGTATTTTTTATGCTAAGACTACGAATATAGTGTGAAACAAAAAAAATTGATTTGAGTCTTAGGTGATAGATTTGAATGACTTAAAATTATTACTTAAATCAATAAAGACCGAGATTATTTAATTTGTTTCAATTTAAATTTAAAAATAAAAAAATAAAAAAAATAAAAACATACGAATTTAATTAATTTAAATTGATTTCTTTTAGTTTTTTGGGTTATTGATTAAGTTGTTACGCACCTAAACTTTGGTAACCTAGGATGAATAAATGACATTAAACATAAAATTAAAATGTGATTCTCATGACACACTTTTGCAGCATATTTATATCATGAAGTCTTGAAGTTACTATGGACTTCTTAAATAGTTGGCTCTTAGCGTTGGTCCACACCAATTAAACAAAAACAAAAATAACAAATGGATTTGGCTGGCCCATGTCACAAAGAGGGTTTTTAACAAGCATGTTTTTTCTTCAATGACGTATTAGAAAAGCACAAAATGGAGACAAATTATTTCATAAAAAGGACAAATTAGTATATCTGTTAACAAAGAAAAACAATTGTATCCCTTCACTTTTCATTGTTGGTTTATGTATTTTTTTCAATCCTCACTTTCATTTCTTGCCCAAATATGCTGCAAAAATAATCTAAATTTAAGACAAATAGAGATAGATTTTTCCACTCAAGTGTGGTTTGGTGGGATTACATGCCAAATTGCATTAGAAAGGTCTTTTTAGAGATAGATTTTATCTTCAATTATCGCTTTTCTTTTATTTTTCTTTTGGATAAGTTTGGTTTATGTCCCTCATCTTTGATTGTTTTTATTTTATTGTTTAATCATATTTTTGGAATGCTACATATGATTGTTGAAAAAAACATTGTGTTGTCTACCAATTATGACCATATTTTATTTGTGATTTGATTTTTATTAAGATCATATATTTCATTTTAGTTTAGGAGATTAGTTAGTTGGTTAATCTTTGCTTGTTAGTTTTCATGCTTAGTTAGTTAGTTACGTTTGAAATGTATTATATAAATAGAGCTATTGTATTTATTGTTTTAAGATATTTAATAATCATTTAAAATAAAATATTTTAAGATTTTTTTTTTCATTAAACTCTCAAACTTATTTTCAGTATGAGATACATCTACATCGATTATGTGATTTCTAACATGGTATCATCGCTTTGATTGTGATCCAAACAATATTGTTTGGCCGTAAACCACAACGATCTTGAAAATGAATAATTTGGTTTGAACGTGGTGAAGATAATTTCAGCAAAGATGTGAAATCTTCTTCACAATTTTTGTAGCCAAAATCGTCAATTCAAGAAAACACGTGTAAAAGATGGCGACAAATTTATGCGTAAATATTGTGATTTTGAGAGTGCATCATTATTTGCTACTCTATCGTGAGTCAATAACACCTCCACCAATTTTATATTCTATGCACCGAATTTAAGTGCCTTTCATGTTTTGAGTTCGAGAAGTTGATTTCGACAACTACCATATCAACATAGAAGACGGTGATTGAGCGTACTAATCTTATATATGCTAGATTTTCACCATACTCATATATGATGTTTGACCCGATGAAACAAATACGTTTTTGTCAAATGCAGTTTAATCTTTCTTGTTTTTGTGATGTGTGTTTAGGATGTTGATTTATTATTTTACTTTTACGATGGAGTCGTCATGTGGACCAGCTTCCGATTATCGGATCTAGGTGATTATGCCTCTATTGCTTATGTGACTTTTCTCACGAAACTGCATGCTTACTAAATTTGATTTTTTGAATAGGCCATCTCGTAGTCATGATCCTCGTGAGGAGGAGTGATGATCAACTACACAACATAAATGCTTACATGAGATTTTTTTGTTGTATTTTAATATTTTGTATCACATTGGAGATCAAACTCAAGCTAAGAATATTCTTACCTTCCGGTGAACTATTAAGATTAGATATTTTAGTTACTAATTTTGGAGATTAGTTAGTTGGTTAATTTTGGTTTGTTAGTTGGTTAGATCTATAGTTAGTTAGATGATTAAGTTTGAAATGTACTATATAAATAGAGCTGTTGTATTCATTATTTTAGTATTGTTAGAAATGTAGTTTGTTTTAGTTGTATACTTAGCTAGATGAGTTAGTTAAGAGTTGTTACAAAGTAGTTAGTAGTTAATTATTTATAAGCTCTATAAATATAGTATGATGTATTCATTTTACACAATCTTAGTCAATTAATTCAATATATTTTCAACATGAATTCTTAACGGTATCAATATGTTCTCTATCTTGTTCATCATCATGATATTCCTCCCTTTGATACATGGGTGTCTAACATGGTATCATAGCTTGGTTGTAGACCTTCAAATTCATTTCATGCTTTCATAAACGACATCAATGAAGATCAATGTGACTATGATTAAGATTATAAAGATGAAAATCATGTTCTTGAATTTGCAATCGATGAGAACAACAATTGCAAATTTATTTTTGATGATTCAAACTTTCCCTCGCTTCGAGAAGCATTAATAGCGGCCACCGCAACAAGAAACCACCAATATAGCAAAAATTTGCAATTGCAACAACAATCTGCTCTTGAATTTGGAATCGTGAATAAGTGCCAATGTGATATCATTTTTTGCAGCATTGATTGACATTTATGGAAGAAGCTACAAGCAGAAAGCACAATTTGAGCTTTGAAGTCTCCACCAAGATTCACAAGAATTTTGTTTCTACTATTCACACTGAGTTATTGTTGGAGAAGATGAGTGACTGCGAGAATATGATTTCCTTAACGGATGCACAAGACTCATATTTTGTATTCGATCCTAGAAGAATATTAATCGTCAATGATAGAGGAATGAGGATTTAGCAAAATAGACCTTATTGTCAAAGTCACAATGACAAAAGTCATTGCCGAAATAGATCTAAGATTTGTCTCTCACTTACTTGCATTAACAAATCTATAGTTGATCATAATCGTAAGGTAAAGATTGTAATTGTTCTATTAGTGGAGAAACTAATTATCAAGGATTTGGAGCAAGAGATCCACAATGACGATGTTGAAATCAATCTCACGATCCTCTCATTCCTTAAGAAGTTGAAGCGCAAGTCCACGTTGTTGCGACATCATCATCACCATGAACAGACAAAATGAGTTCGTCAGCGTTAGAAGCTTCTTTTCATTCTTTGATCTCTCAAATTTCTACATCACAGTCTTTGATCCTGGTGGGATACTTCCGACAAAAACATCATCATCCAACATATTCTTCAACAACTACAGGTCTTCCAAGGATATGAACTATTTGTTGAAACCAAGTTGATTTTATACTTAGAGTTTTGATGATAACAAAAGTATTTTATGAGAACAATATATTTGACTTCACAGAGTATGAAAAAAGTTTCGTGTTTTTGAAGAAAATATAAAATAAGATTTGATTCAGATTTATAATTAAAGAAAATCTAAAATAAGATTTGATTCTGATTTATAATTGAAGAAAAATCTAAAATAAGATTTGATTCAAATTTATAATTGAAGAAAATCTAAAATAAGATTTGATTCAGGTTTATAATTGAAGAAAATCTAAAATAAGATTTGATTCAAATTTATAATTGAATCAAATCTAAAATAAGATTTGATTCAAATTTATAATTGAAGAAAATATTTGACCAAGTTGAAAATAAGATATGGTCAAGATTTGATCAAGATTTATCTACAATAAAATATGAAAAGTATCAATAGGAAGAATTTACAAACTCAATCTGAACAAAATACGAACATAATCAATCTAGAAGATATGCTCAGATTGGATTCAGAAATAAAGAATTGACTAAAGAACATATTGTCAAAAAGCATCTTGTTCAGAACTATTTTTGAATAAGATCATTGTTGACCAAGATAGGAATGAAGATACAATTCATAATTAAACAAGGACTAAATTGAAGCTCTAATTTTATCTATAAATAGATACTCAAGGCTGAAGAAGAAGATCATCGAAAATCATAAAAAAGTAGAAGAACTCATAAGCTCAAAATTTCAAATTCATCTTAGAGTTCAAAGAGAGAAACACTTGTTCAAGTTAGAAATACTTTCTAAGTGTTTTTCTTAGAGTGTGATAGTCATTGTTATAATCATCTTGTTAGAATCAACTACTCAAGTTTCAAACCTTTGTATTCAAACCCGATAGTGGAGTTAGTGTGTCTTCAACAATTTGGGGTTTTCAGGTTGTGTGGAGAAAAGATGGCTACTAGAGTCAAGGTGCTTGTGTTTCACTCAAAAGTATGAAGTTGTCAAGTTGTTTGAGAAGACTTGACTTGTAGGGTCAAGGTGGTTAGTTCCTCAAAAGTCTGGGGTTGTCAAGCTGTTTGGGAAGATTCGCTTGGAGGGTTAGGTGTTTTGTAATTCAAGGTATTTGTATTAGTGGATTAAAACTTTCTGAATGAGGGGACTGGATGTAGCCAAGTTAGTGGTGAACCAGGATAAATCTATGTGTCCAATTATTTATGTTTTTTAATTGTTTGCCGCATCTGAACCCAATTGCTTGTTATCTAAGTAATTTATAAACACCAACCAGCCTTTATCAATTTAGCAAAAAATTATCAACTTTGTCAAACACAATTCAACCTTTTCTCTCGTGTTTGCACCTTCACTATTGACCCTACCTTAACTTGCTGGCACTGGGACTCACGGTTGATTTTTTTTTTTGTTATGTCACAATGTGTAATCTTTTAGGTCTATATTGTACAAATTTTTTCCTTTCTATTTTTGGTCTTTGTAATCCAAACAAATTCTCAAATTCTGAGTTTGTGGGGGATGTTCGAATTACAAAATTAGTTGGAGTTAGATGTTAGAATTATAAAGTTAGTTACAGTTTTAGTCAGTTAGTTAATATTCTTTTAAGCTTTATATAAAAGCTATGTGTAAACTTTTTTACTATATTTTCTTTTATTCAATATGAAATCTTATGAGTTTTATTATCCATCAAGCACTCATGCTTTATTCACTTATAAGATTAATCTTAATCTCTATGATCCTGTTATTTCTAACATGTTATCAGAGACTGATTAGATTTAGTTCAATATGATTTAAGATAGTTAGAACTTAATTATGATTAGATAGAAGGTAGTTTACCTAAGGGATACTATATAAATGTGTATCCTGGACTAATTGTATCATAATTTCATACCATTATTTTAAGTTTTATATTTTTCTTTAATTATTTCTCTCTTTCTTTGACTTAATCATGATTCTTAACATGGTATCACGAGCCTTTGGTTATATCGATGAAGATCAATATGAATTTGATTCCGTTACCAATCAAGATTATCCATTGGATTGTGATGAAAATTTCAATAATGCAAAAGACGATACTCCGCCCTAGTTGTTTGAAGAAGATGTTTCGCTGCTCTAGCAAGAATCGTCGAAAATGATCAGATTGAAATTGTTCTTGGTAATTTTTAATCGTTAGATACTGAATCTTTTCTTTCAAAAATCTTAGTCTAATGAATCAACAAGTGATGGTAGAAGAAAAATTGCAAAAAGTTGAGGAAGAAACACTAAATCGTACGGTGTTTTTCGAATTTGTTCTTTTTGCCATATATCATCACCATTATGGCATCTCACTCATCACATAAATTGAAAGTCGTCGCAGACACATTGATCTCCATAATGTCTTTGTCACTATTTTTAATTTCAGTGAAATTACAACGTTCGACATAAAAATACTTATTTAGTTCTTTTGTCGTTCTAGTACATGAATCACAATTTTTGATTCGTGGAAGAATTGAACTTTATTTAAAGAAATATGCATTTTCATATGTACTTCATCAATAATGTAAATATACTTCTTTTTTAAAACCATGTAACCAAAACAACAACAAACATAGTATTTGAATGAGATGCAACTGGCTTGTGTCTTTTAGGAACAGAACCACACACTTACACTTAGCTATCACTATTATACTCATTCCTCCTTAATACATATATCCATCGGTGTAAAGGACATTTTGATTCTTACAAAAAAAAACACATATTAATCCTTAACAAAAAAAGTGTTTTTTCTTTATAGTTAGTTTTTTACTCATGATTGAATTATGACAGACTACTTATATTGTAAATGAAAACTATGGACCATTAGGTGTTGTAACAATTTACTAAATATAATTTGATCAAGAGTTTTTTATGCTTTCAACTCTTACATGTGTTTTTTTCTTTTTTTCTTTTTTAATTTAATTTTTGAATGAAAGATTGATTTATTCTCTTATATTTTTATTAAAAAATTATTAAAGAAGTTTTTTTTCTCATATATTATTTGTTTTCCTAAAGTTTAATAATAGATTGTGATTCATGAACAAATTTATTCCAATTCATGATAAAAAATAGTCTTTTCTTTTGTCAAATACTAATCTAATCTATGAACCAATTTATTCCAATTCATTTGTTAGGATAAAAAATAGTCTCTTTTGTCAAATACTAATCTAATCTGTTCCGAATGTTTTTGGTAAATAATCAAAATATCCCTTTACTCTATTCATCAATTTATTAAATACAAGAGTTAATTAGCCTATTTTTGACTTTATATTTAAAATAGTCAAAATTGATGAGAAGTGTAAAATTAATAATTGATTTGATTGTCGATTCTCCGTAATTGATTTTAAGTGGCTACAGTCACGTTGTAGTTATTTTCTCATATCTTGGAGATGCTTATTAGGTGCACAATCTTGTAGACAATTCATTAGAAGAGTTAATACATGTAAGATTTTTATTATATTAAACTTAGAAGAAATACCAAGTAATATATTCTCTAATATATAAAAGTATATTTTAATATATTTTTTTTTATCGGTGGAAATTTATGACTCTACCAAATTCTAAGAGATAACACATAAAAAATTTTACCAATAAAAATATATATTAAAAAGGTTTTAAAGAACGATTCCCTAGTATTATTCTTCAATGAAAGATGTGAAGTCTCATTGTAGCTGTGATTCCTCAAAAGGAAAAATGAAATTAGCATCCGATTTCAGAAAATATGTGTCAGAGCACAATTTGACACATTCTGAACATAATTCAGCTGGCATCAATTATTTGGCTCCAAACAAACAAATACCAACAAACTGAAGCAGATCAAATTGTTTCATTTCATTTTCATCAACCTTTTATCACTTTTATAGATAACATTCAAAACAAAAAGCATAGTATATATAGGATTACCCTCTTATTAATTCCTATATATATATATAATACTTAATTATGCATTTAATTACTAGAAATGAATCTTATCACAACCATCTCCAAGTTGACCAGTCAAATCTTCACTACTTCTATACTCAGCTGTGTCCATAACATTCATATCAGCCTCTGCGGTTGTAGTATCCGTTACTAATTGTACTGTCTTTTTTGTTGCATCCCATGCTGTCTCCACACTTTCTTTACCACCTCCTTCTACATTCCCAAACACCTCTTTTGCTTTCTCTGACCCTTGATTTATTGCTCCTACTAATGGATCACCACCCTACAAAAATATTAACAATATTAATTATTTATATATCTATTGTAATAAAAATCTATACACAAAAATTGAGGCATGTTTACTTGAGTATGCACATGAGATTGGTTTGTAATTGAGAAGTTGCTAACTATTCCAACTTTATGAGTGCTAGTTGATCGGAGATTTTTGACCATTTCTTTGTAGGGTGCAAGAAAGTGAAATCTCTTTGCCATTTTTCAGTGTTTATATATGTGTGTATCAATTAATAATCTTAGATGTCTAAGTACGTGAACTAATATTGGATATCATGGTTTTGGTTAGCTTATATATAAGAGAAAAAAGGTAGAAAATGAGACATGGAATGAAGGAGAATAACTCTTCTAAAGGGAAAATTAATAAAATAAATAAATTTAATCATAATTCATTTGATTATTAATGGTTTAAATATTATTTATTTTATTTGTTAAAGTGAAATTCTAATTTTAAAGAGTTCAAAAATAAAAGAGTAAAGAATGCGACGATAGGTGTGTGACACGTGGTGAAAGACAATGACATGAGTCATGAAAATTGGAGATTTTGTAACACAACACGTTAATTGGTACGTGACTATGGTTGTGTGACACATGTAAGAGCATGCATCGGTGCAGAATAGATGAATTGAAATGAGACAAGAACAAATGAAGATTGAACAGGAGAGGAATCTATTACTTTGCAATATCCTCTTTTTATTCGAATGTATTATGTATGGAAAACAGGGTGAGATTATCCTGTACTCTGTCACCAAATCTGATTCGGTGAAGAACGGTTCTAAATTACATTTGATCAACACCGAATGTTAATTATCACCGAATTTATTATTAATTAAGAAAAGGTGTTTTTCGAACAAAGAACGAGTCGTTATCATACTAGGGAGTGCGATGAGGTCACGAGACCGTATATCAACTGTACGTACGGACATAGGCGACCACTAAACTAAGTGTGCTTCCCTTAGTAAGCAAAATTGCAAATAAGCACTTTTACGGTAGACTATAAGAATCTGACTTTTTCACCAATATATTCTACTTTTTCAAAAAAGTAATCAAAATGTCTTACTCCCAATTTAAAATATGGGATTGCCTTACTTTTTAGCCCCAGTTGCTGATCGCAACTTGGGGATGCGACGAACTGAAGAGATTTTTTTTCGTTGTAGTAGGAGGTCGCATCATAGGGATGCGACCATGTACTAAGGTATGTTTTTTTGTTTGTTACATTTTATTTATGAGTATAATTATTATTTAATTAATTAAAAATAATTAAAATATTTTAAAAATCAAAATAATAATAATAAATAAAATACATTATTAAATAATAATAATAATAATAATAATAATTTTAATAATATTATTAATATTAGTGACTTATTGTTAATTTAAATTAATTATAAATAATTAAAATATTTAAAAAACCAAAATAATAATAATAAAATAAAATACATTATTAAATAATAATAATAATTTTAATAATAACAATAATTTTAGAAGGGTTAAATTAGATGTGACATCTTTTTACCCCTTAAATTTTTAATATACAAATTTTACTACTTGATATTTTTAAAAACTTAATATTTAAAATCTAAAAATGAAAAAATATTCTTAAAAGGATTAAATTAGATGCGACATCTTTTTACTCCTTAAATTTTTTATACACAAGTTGTATTGCTTGACAAATTTTAAAACTTAATATTTAAAATCAAAAATGATAAAAATATTCTTAAAAGGATTAAATTAGATGTGACATCTTTTTACTTCTTAAATTTTTTTGAGACACGAGTTGTACGATTAGATAGTCTTAAAGCTTGCATTTTAAAATATTATTTAAATCAAACAAATTCTTTTTTTCAAAACTTTTTTTATCAACAACAAAACACAATTTCTTTAAAAGCAATCAACACATCCGTATTTTTTACCCAAGAACTACGTAGCTTTGATTTCTCCATCGCACCGGGAGATACGTAGGAGCAAGATCTCACTCTTGTCAAGCATAATAACAAAAAACTTTTTTTCTCTCTATATTTTAAATGTACTTTTATCATTAGATTATTTTCGTGAAAATATTATATTTGCATTTTAAAAAGGAGAAATAAATATATTTAAGTTAATATTAATTTTGCACAATTAATTATAGCTAACCGTTTTTAACGGATGTCGTAGGGTGCTAATACCTTCCCTACGCATAATCGACTCCCGGACTCAAAATTTGGTTTCAAAGACCATTTTTTTTTTTTTTTAAGGGTTTTTCCAATATTTTCCCTATTTTAAAATAAACTTTGGTGGCGACTCCATTGAATTCGAGAAACACTCGAAATTTTAGGCCGCGACAGCTGGCGACTCCACTGGGGACTGTTAGAGAGTCAAGCCTAACATAATTAATTGTGCAAATTTTTTTTTGACTTCTTTTATATCTATTTCTCCTTTCATTTTCTTTACTTTATGCCTTTATTGTGTATTAGTTATTTTCTTGTAGTCATTATCTTTATGTATATATATTTATATATGTGTGTTGAGTATTTTACATCGTTTATTGGATTGTGATTCTCTTCGCACACTACACATTCACTTACACACACATTTATGAGTGAGACCCTATACCCGGGCCTAAGTAAAACTTAAGTTTAGTTAGGGGTTTAGTGGTAATCATATTGGATGTACATCCTATTTGGTTATTGTGAAAATCTCGTCTAGAGTGTGACTCCATTGAAAATACCTACATTTTGGATGTACTTCCTATTTGTAGTGATGTTTCAATACGAGTACTTGGCTCTAGAGACCAATGAATTTTAGGACTATAGAACCCGCCCAGGAAAGAATTCACGAATTTAGAAGCTTATAGACTTTAAAATTTCTCTAATCTTGGTTAGAATGCATCTAAGTCATATCCTAGCTTTCTTGCTTTTAAATGCCAGATTTTTTTTTTATTTTTTTAATTATTTTTTTATTTGATTTTATTTATTATTTTTCTTTTTTTTTTCTCCACCATCCGACGTTAGTATACATCTCAATTTTTTTTTTCTATTGCATCAATGCAAATAGTTTTCATCGTTAATGTTAAAGTTAATTTTTTTTTGAAGTACAATGCATTCCTTTCATGCATTAAAAATTAATTTCAACACCATACCATACATTATTCATAATCATTCATTTTTATGTAGGTCCATTAGAGAACCATTGAATTCAAAGTTAGGGTGTGGATATCTTTGATTAAAAATGGGATCTAACAATGAAACTGCAACCCCAATGCTAAGGAAAACTATGAATGTGAAAGCCAAAAAGCCTCAGGTTGACAGTTTAAAAGAACTTCGTAGCTTGTTGGAACTTAATCGCCGGTCAACATTTACAAAGAAATATGGAAAGATTCTTGATTTATTGGATGTGGATGTACAAATAGGGGCTATTACCGCTTTGTCTCAATTCTACGACTCTCCTTTGAGATGCTTCACTTTTCAAGACTTCCAACTTGCGCCTACTTTGGAAGAGTTTAGACCAATTTTAGGCTACTCCCTAGAAAAAGGGAAACCTTATCGTTACATGGGGAATTATCAATCCACAACCAAAATAGCTGAGATACTAAAGGTTGAAGAGGAAATATTGATTAGGCAAAAGAAGAAAGAGACTTCTGGTTTCCTAAGAAGTTTTTTTGAGAAAAGAGCACATCATTTAGCTAAAGCCCAAGATTGGAGTGCTTTTATGGAGGTGCTAGCTCTCACCATCTATGGAGTTGTTCTATTCCCGAGTGATGAAGAAATTATTGATTTAGCAACAATCGATGTCTTCCTAGCCTTGAAGAATAGAGGAGAAAATCCTACAACAGCCGTCCTCGCTGACGTGTACTATACACTTAACTACTGTCATGAAAAAAAAGGCAAACGAATTTTGTGTTGTTTACCGGTTTTGTACGTCTGGTTGGTGAATCATATGTTTGATAGTGGGTGCCAAAAGCGTTGTCCTATCAATGATTTCAAGAACTGTTGTGTTGACATAAAGGATGATCGAGAATGGGCTCAGAGGTTGGTAGATCTTAATGAAAAAATAGTTCGATGGTATGCGAGATGGCGAGAGGTAAAAGAAGTGATATACCAATGTGGAACATTCCCTAATGTGCCACTTATGGGGACTAGAGGCTGTGTGAATTATAATCCAGTATTGGCCTTGAGGCAACTTGGGTATCCTATCATAGGAGAACCAATGCAAAAACGAATAACCCATTTTATTCTTTATGACATGGGCTTAGAAAATATTGAAGATTTGAGGAGAGTACGTCAATCTTGGAAGACAATAATCAGAAAAGGGAAGGAACTTGGAAGTAGAAGTTGTGGTGCAGATGATTGCTACCGACAGTGGGTCAAGAATAGGGCCCAAAAGATCAAGCTGCCTTTTCGTCGTACATCTGAGGTGGTCGATGAAACACCAGTGCAACCCATTATCGTTAGTGAAGAAATTGAGAAGTTGCAAGCATCAATTCTAGAGGCGGAAGAGGAAAAGAAGAATATGCGAGAAGAGTTGATGGTAGTCCATCGAGCATATGAGTTCGCCCTGTTGGAAAATGAGGAGAAGACAATTTCTCTTGAAAGATCAAATAAGAGGGCAAAGGTAGAGGAGGATTATAAGCTAAAGCTTCAATGCAATTTAAGGGCTTCAGACGAGTCTTTATGTTTGAGAAGACAAGAAAGAGACCAGGTGTGAGAGGAGGTTGAAAAATTGAGAAAATGGTTGAAAGATTCAGAAAGTAGTGAAAGAAATGCGAAGAGACAATTGGAAGATTTGAAACAACAATTGAAGAGAGTGGTAATAGAATATAAGACAAGGATATAAGAAGAAAAAATTGAAAAACAAGAAGTTGTTGCTATGTACCGAGATGCGTGGTTGAAGGAACAAGAGGAGACAAATATGTTAAGAAACCGAATGATGGAACAAGTGGAAGCAATAGAGATGCTGGGGCAAGAAGGGGTAATGTGGATGGATCGTTGTGAAAAACTCACTTCCATAGCCAACCAAGCCATCGAAAGGGTTTCCGTACTCTTAAGGAAAGCAGAAGCAAACATAGTTCCATCTGTCACACCTGTTGAGATTATTACTTTCATTCAACATTGTAATAGTTTGATAGAAGCAATGAATAGTTTAATTCGCCGAGAGTGATAGAAACAATGTATTTCAGATACAAAGAGAAATGTTGCACTTGTACCCTTTTTAATTATCAATGAATGAGCTTGTTTTGTGTTTTCTAAAAAGATGTTTGTGCCTAAGTTGCCAAATCAATGGTTCTCTAATACCCATATGCATGCATATAAATCTTCATTTTTTTTTAACTAGCATCATATGATCTTTCAGAAAAAAAATCAATAAAGTTGTTTCCCCGACACCCTTATTGGACTCGCGCAAACTCCAAGATCATGGACGAACTTGAGCAAAACCAAGAAGTGATGAGAGCAGATGTTAGCCAATTGAATGACAAGGTTGACAGAATCCTAGAGGCGATACAAGCTTTAACAACGAAGGATAATACAGATGGGAATCCTCCAACTACAAATGAAGAACACCAAGCTACCCCGTCTCACCCACTAGGCTTTACCCCAACTACCTAACAATTTCGCGCGCCAGGCATGCAATTTCCTATGTATGGTCTCCCACATGGTTATACTCCACCCTTAGTCATCAATCCCATGGACAATAATCCAAACCACTCAAATATCAACTCTCAAAGCCTAAACCAACCGCAAATCCCACCTCCTCAGGGCTACGTGCCACCCAAAAACACTATACCTTCAGAAAATATTTCGTTTAGTGCACCACAAGTACCCCATTTTGATGCTAATGGAAATTGGCAACAACCTCAGGTTGGTGACGATACACAGTCGAAAGAAAAATTCCATGTTTTAGAAGAACGAATAAAAGCAATTGAAGGAAGTAATGTCTATGGTCTTGAAGCTTTTGATATGTGCTTGGTTCCCGATGTGGTGATCCCTTCAAAATTCAAGACACCTGAGTTTGAAAAATACAGAGGTGTCACATGCCCTAAAAACCATCTGACCATGTATTGTAGAAAAATGGCTTCTCATGCTCATAATGACAAACTTCTCATCCATTTTTTTCAAGATAGTTTAAGTGGGGCATCATTAAATTGGTATATGCATCTCGAGCGAAATCGAATCCGTTCATGGAAAGATTTGGATGATGCCTTCCTGAAACAATACAGGTATAACATTGACATAGCCCCCGACAGGATGCAATTGCAAAATTCGTCGAAAAAGGACAATGAAACATTCAAAGAATATGCACAACGGTGGAGAGAATTGGCATCGCAAGTAGATCCTCCTTTATCTGAAAGGGAAATGGTTGGTATGTTTATGGATACTCTTCAGTCTCCCTTTTATGATAAGATGATTGGGAGTATGTCATCAAACTTTTCTGACATGGTCATGATAGGACAAAGAGTTGAAAGTGGCATGAGAAGTGGTAAGATCGTATGTGCAACGAGTGGTGTGAAGAAACCCCAGATGGGATTTACAAAGAAGAAAGAGGGGGATGCTAACGCTGTAATGGCAAACCCAAGGGTCTCTTATTCTCCAACCATGAATTCTTATCGACCTCCGAATTTTCAGCCTCCGATACCCCAAATTCCCTACATTCCTTATCCATATGTAGCTGCGATCTCACAAACTCCATACCCGCAATATCACCCTTCAAGGCCACCTTATTATCAACCACCTTTGGTCCAACCACCACCTGCTGCGTTTTTGCAACAAAACCAACGGAACCCAAATCCAACCCCGAATCACTACAGACCACCAGTTAATCGAGAGAAAAAGATGACCCGTTTCGACCCGATTCCCATCACATATAGCCAATTGTTGCCTCACCTACTCCAGAATTCAATGGTAGTTCTAAGACCAATGAAACCTCTGGAACCACCATTCCCAAAATGGTACAACCCAAATGCCAAATGTGAATACCATGCAGGAGCCGTAGGGCATTCCATCGAAGATTGTCAAGCCCTAAAATCTAAAGTGCAAGAACTGATCAATGCAAAATGGCTTACCTTCAAGGAAGACGGTCCCAACGTAGGGAGTAACCCTTTGCTGGGCCATGGGGATACCTCTGTCAACGCCATTGAAGAGTGTGCAAAAGATGATCGTGTGTTGACCATAAAGTCGTGCATGGAAAATAGTAGATCTTTCCTAAGACCATTAGAAATCCTCTATAGAAAAGAGAATCTCAAACCAATTCTTCACAGGCCCAACGCAATAATTGTCCAAGCACCAACTCCTTTTCCTTATAAAAATACCAAGGCGGTACCATGGAATTATGAAGCCACGTCCCATTTAGCCGATCATCAATCAAGTGGTAACTGCGAACCTAAAGGGATTGATGTGACCAACATTTCAGGGATTGGTGGGGTGACTCAGAGTGGTCGAGTATATGCTGCTGAAAAATTCAGGAAAAAAGAAGGTCATGCTATAAAAGGACCAGAGACTAGTAAAAGGATGGTGCCTGAAGAAGAAGCTAACGAATTTTTGAAATTCATCAAGCAAAGTGAATATAAAGTGGTGGATCAACTAAATCAAACTCCTACCAAGATATCTGTTCTCTCTTTGTTATTGAATTCTGAAGCACATAGAAGGGCACTGATGAAGGTTTTAAATGAGGCCCATGTTACTCATGATATCACTGTCGACCAGTTTGATGGGGTTGTCGGTAACATCACCGCTAGTAGTTGTCTGAGTTTTAGCGATGTTCAATTACCAGCTGAAGGGATAGAGCATAATAAAGCACTACACATCTCTGTGAAGTGTCATGATTATATTCTTGCACGAGTGCTTGTTGATAATGGTTCATCGTTAGATGTCATGCCGAAATCAACACTATCAAAACTATTTGTTGATGGAGCTTGTTTGAAGCCGAGTGCTTTGGTGGTGAAAGCGTTTGATGGATCCAGAAGACAAGTTGTTGGTGAGATTGACCTGTCAATTCAAATCGGACCCCATAACTTTGGAATAACCTTCCAAGTGATGGATATTAAACCAGCGTACAGTTGCCTTTTAGGGAGACCGTGGATTCACACTGCTGGAGCAGTAACATCCACTCTCCATCAAAAGCTAAAGTTTATAGTGAACAATAAGCTGGTGATAATATCTGGGGAAGAAGATATGATAGTTAGTCATCTGTCTTCTACGGGCTACATTGAGGACAAGGAGGAAGCCATAGAGACTTCCTTTCAAGCATTAGAAATCGTTAATGCTATCTTCATGGGTGAAGGATCTCCTTTAAAAGAACCAAAGTTACCTACCACATCCTTAAAGTCTACCAAATCGATGTTGGAAGGAGGAGTTTTTGCTAAATTTGGAAAATTGTTAGATATGCCCGAAAAGAACGATAGGTACGGTTTGGGATATGTATCTACTAAAGCTGACAAAGAAAAGGCTGTAAAAGAAAAAAGGGAAAGCAGGATGGCTCGTTTGGAAAACCAGACACTGAATTCACCAAAGATTTCTATTTGTGACATTCGCCAAACATTTCAGAGCGCGGGAGCAGTATATGCTGACCATGTGGCTGCTGCAGAAGAAGAGGACCATGTTGATGATGATACCCTCAAATTGGTGTACCCTTGTTCTCAAAACACCAGTCTCAACAATTGGAAGATCATCGAGTTTCCCGTGTTTGTTAATTCATGTTCAAAGTAATTGTGTACTTTAACTCCTTTTGCTCTGTCCAAGGCTATAAGGATAACTAATTAGGGCGCATGTATTTCAATTCCGTACTTATTATCAATAAATGCATTTTTGAATTCTTCGACTGCTTTTGTTTTTCTCTTTTCTTTTTGGAAATCTTTATTCATATTTTCTTTTTCCTTTTTCTTCTAAATTTAAACAATCAATTTTGAATTCTTCAACTGCTTTTGTTTTTCTCTTTTCTCTTTTTCGCAATCTTTATTCATATTTTCTTTTTTCTTTTTCTTCTTAATTCAAACAATGCAGAGTCGAAAACGAATATGTTGAAAATAGCAGCGCTAGAACTCATTCTTGTAATTTTGAACGCCCAATAAATCACACTGATGAGGATTGTGAAGAAGATTGTGAGCCTCCCCCAGAACTAGAAAGGTTAATTGAACAGGAAGCTAAGATAATCCAACCCTATCAAGAACCTGTTGAGGTGATCAATTTAGGGACTGAGCATGATAAGAAAGAAATTAAAATTGGAATGCCTATGAAAGAAACTGAACGAGAAAAGTTGGTTAAACTTTTGTTTGATTATGTGGATGTCTTTGCATGGTCGTACCAAGATATGCTTGGGCTAGATACTAACATAGTTGAACACAAGCTACCACTCAAGCTCGAATGTGTTCCAATTAAACAAAAGTTGATGAGGATGAGGCCTGATATGTCACTTAAAATTAGAGAAGAGGTCAAGAAGCAATTTGATGCTGGTTTCTTAGCAGTAGCAAAATATCCTCAATGGGTTGCTAATATTGTCCCAGTTCCAAAAAAGGATGGAAAGGTTCGAATGTGCGTTGATTATCGGGATTTAAATAAAGCTAGTCCTAAAGATGACTTTCTTTTGCCTCACATTGATGTCCTAGTAGATAGCACTGCTCAATATTCTCTTTTCTCCTTCATGGATGGTTTCTCAGGGTATAATCAAATCAAGATGGCTCCTGAAGATATGGAGAAAACTACAGTCATCACACAATGGGGGACTTTCTGTTATAAAGTGATGCCATTTGGATTGAAGAATGTTGGGGCAACCTATCAAAGAGCATTGGTAACTTTGTTTCATGACATGATGCATAAGGAAATAGAGGTTTACGTGGACGATATGATTGCCAAATCTCGGACCGAAGAAGACCATGTTGTTAACCTTCAAAAGTTATTTGTGCGACTAAGGAAGTTCAGACTCCGTTTAAACCCTGCTAAATGCACTTTTGGTGTAAGATCAGACAAGTTACTTGGTTTTATCGTTAGTCAAAAAGGGATAGAAGTGGACCCAGATAAAGTAAGAGCAATACAAGAAATGCCCGCTCCACGCACGGAAAAAGAAGTCCGTGGCTTTTTGGGTAGATTGAATTACATTGCCAGGTTCATATCGCATCTCACCGCTATATGCGAGCTAATTTTCAAGTTGTTGCGCAAAGATCAAAAGGTTGAATGGAATGAGAATTGTCAGAAAGCTTTTGAAAAGATTAAGCAGTACTTGTCAAAACCTCCAATCTTAGTACCTCCTGTTCCTGGGAAACCGCTTATTATGTACTTAACAGTACTTGACGAGTCAATGGGTTGTGTATTGGGGCAGCATGACGAATCTGGTAAAAAAGAACACGCTATTTATTATTTGAGCAAAAAGTTCACCAGCTGTGAAATACGGTATTCACTGCTTGAACGAACATGTTGCGCATTAGCATGGGCTGCTCTTCGGTTGAGGCAATACATGTTATGTCATACAACTTGGTTGGTGTCTAAAATGGACCCGATTAAATACATCTTTGAGAAACCTGCTCTTACTGGAAGGATTGTCCGTTGGCAGATGTTGTTATCAGAATACGATTTGGTATACGTTACACAAGAAGCGCCCTAGCAGAGTACTTGGCCCGACAACCTGTAGAAGATTATCAATCAATGCAGTGTGAATGCCCCAATGAAGGCATAATGACTTTATTTGAAGAGACTGAATCATCTGATAGAGAAAAATGGACATTGGTGTTTGATGGTGCTTCTAATGCGTTAGGACATGGAATTGGAGCCATTTTGATTTCCCCAGAGAACCAGTTCACTCCATTTACTGCTAGGTTGTGTTTTGATTGCACAAACAATATTGCAGAATACGAGGCATGTGTTATGGGCATTAAAGCAGCTATTGAATCAAAAGCAAAAGTTCTTGAGGTATATGGAGACTCATTGTTAGTCATCCATCAGACGAAAGGAGAGTGGGAAACGCGAGATTCCAAGTTGATTCCGTATCATACCCATATCAAAGAATTGACAGAACAATTCGAGAAGATTACTTTTCACCATATCCCTCGAGAAGAAAACCAATTAGCTGATGCCCTGGCCACATTGTCGTCAATGTTCAAAATAAGCACCAGTTAGGACATGCTGGTCATAAAAATTCAACAAAGGGATAAACCTGCATATTGTTTATCAATAGAAGAAGAGTCTGACGGTAAGCCATGATTTTATGATATCAAATCCTATGTCAAGAATAAGGAATATCCGTTGGGTATTTCAGAGAACGACAAAAGGGTTTTAAGGAGGTTGTCAATGAATTTCTTTTTAAATGGTGAGGTGCTTTATAAGAGAAATCATGATATGGTTCTCCTCAGATGCGTGGATCAAGCGGAAGCAGAGAAAATCATTCAAGAGGTTCATGAAGGTTCTTTCGGAACTCATGCAAATGGGCACACTATGACAAGAAAAATCTTAAGGGATGGCTACTATTGGTTGACCATGGAGTCCGATTGCTTTAGTTACGTAAAGAAATATCATAAATGTCAAATCTATGCGGACAAAGTACATGTACCGCCCACTTCTCTGAACGTTTTAACATCACCATGGCCATTTTCAATGTGGGGGATGGATGTTATTGGACTCATCGAGCCTAAAGCTTCAAATGGGCACCGATTTATCCTAGTAGCTATTGATTACTTCACAAAGTGGGTTGAAGCCGCTTCTTATGCCAATGTGACGAGAAGTGTGGTTGTCAGATTCATCAAAAGAGAATTGATTTGTTGATATGGCTTGCCAAATAAGATAATCACTGAAAATGCGACCAATCTGAATAATAAAATGATGAAGGAGTTGTGTGATAATTTCAAAATTCAGCACCATAATTCTTCTCCATATCGTCCAAAAATGAATGGGGCTATAGAAGCAGCAAATAAAAATATCAAAAAGATCATACAAAAGATGGTGGAGACATATAAGGATTGGCATGAAATGCTTCCCATTGCATTACATGGTTATAGAACTTCTGTTCGCACCTCAACAGGGGCAACTCCTTTCTCATTAGTGTATGGAATGGAAGCGGTACTTCCCATTGAAGTTGAAATTCCCTCAATTAGAGTCCTGATGGAAACAAAACTACAAGAGGCAGAGTGGGTTCAATCACGATATGACCAATTGAATCTCATAGAAGAGAAGAGAATGATAGCTTTGTGTCAGGGCCAGCTATATCAAAGAAGACTTAAAAAAGCATATGACAAAAAGGTTCGTCCTCGAGAGTTTCAAGAAGGAGACTTAGTGTTAAAGAAAATATTGCCCATAAAAAGGGATTCTCGTGGAAAATGGACCCCGAACTACGAAGGACCATATGTTGTGAAAAAAGCTTTCTCTGGGGGTGCTCTAATACTTGCAGAAATGGATGGAGATGAGCTTCCACTCCTAATAAACTCAGATGCAGTCAAAAAATATTATGCTTGAAAAAAAAATTGAAAAAATGGGCTCGCTAGGTCGAAAACCTGAAAAGGCGACCTAGGCAAAAATTAGAGCATCCCAATGGATTGAAAACTTGAAAGAGCGGTCCATGCAAAAGTTAGGGATAACAAAAAGATCAAGTGGTTCAAACTGAGGCATTTTATTATTCTTAGAAGTCCTAAATTACAGGAATGACTAGTGTTGTTATCTCTCCAACTAAAGCTAAACACATTCATCCCTACATTGTAACCTTTAGTTCAATTGTATTATTCTCAAAGTGATGAATGTACATTTTCCAATCTTGTCATTCGATGCTATACATTACCCTCTTTCTAAGTTGATTCAGCCTCATGTTTTTTTGGTTCTAGTATTTTTTAAAAATGTTATTTTATGATAATAAATTTTTGGAATCTGAAATATGTGTAAATATAAAAAATATATATATTAATTATTTTGACACTTGAAAAATATATACACAGGAACTCGATAGATTCTCAACACATACGGGGTATAAAAAAAAAGGAGGGTAATTATTTTAAATAATGCATTCGCCTCGAAAAAAAAGGGGTAGTCATACAAGATATATTAAGTCATCATGCAAAGAACGATTGTTATCTTCATGATCCATTGAATCTCGTAGGCGTATAAAGTCGCATAAGGATCGGGGAACCAAAAAAAAAAAAAATTTATCTACATTGCATGCATATTACATTTTTCATGTAGTCACACATGATCTATGCATCTTCATTCATATTTTAAATACACTCAACAACCTTGTGCAATGCATAATGAAGGAGTCATGCATATCTTATACTTTATTTATACTCAACAACTTTTGTGTCACATTGTTCATTATATGTTTGCGTTGCAATTACCATAAACATGTTTCTCTTTTATTTTATTTTTTTTTTATTTAATATATATATATATATATATATATATAAAACAAAGAAAAAAAATTTCTCTCTCTTTATTTACTTTCTAAACTGGACCTACATGTTTGTTTATGGTCATCATTTTATTAATGTCGATCTACGCATCCGTAACCAATCCGAAGACGACCATTTTATTTACGACGACCTACGCATCGGTAACTAATCCGAAGACGATCATTTTATTTACATCATCATTTTATTAATGTCGATCTACGCATCGGTAACCAATCCGAAGACGATCATTTTATTTACGTCGATCATTTTATTTACATCGATCCACGCATCGGTAACCAATCCGAAGACGATCATTTTATTTATGTCGATTTACGCATCGGTAACCAATCCGAACACGATCATTTTATTTAGGTTGATCTACGCATCGCTAACCAATCCGAAGACGATCATTTTATTTACGTCGATCATTTTATTTATACATCGATCCACGCATCGATAACCAATCCGAAGACGATCATGTTTTTATTTATGTCGATCAACCAATGCTTTTTATTTTGCTAATCACCAACTTTTAACATTACATATCAAATTGTTTTCTGTTTTCCTTTTACATTCGAAAGTAATTTACTTTCATAATTTAGGTAAAATTTAGGTTCTTATATTTAATTATTTTTTACCACGATAATATTTTTACTAGTAAAATATAATTAAATATGGGCAGCTGTAGTACCTAAATTTTGTCCGATCAATAAAATAATTTAAAAAAAAAATAAAAATAAAAATATAAAAAATATATGTTGGTCTAAAAATTGTAAAAATTGTCATCTGGTTTCAAGTTCATATTAGTTTCATTACATTGCATTTAAAATATATATGAAAAAATAAAAAAAAAATAAAACAGAAAACAAAGCAAAACCAAACAAAACAAAAAATAAAAAAATGTTTTGCTTGTACGGTTCTCCTTCCCCTACTTTCCTGCTAACTTCTCTGCAATAGCCAACCCACATCAACTCAGCACACTCACATCAATTACATGCCAGCCAAAACACAGCAACATGCTTCTTCCTGCAAACATAGCAACACTTTTCGAAATCAGTATGCATTCTTTTATTTTCTTTGCCTTATTAACATCTTAATACAAACATGCTACAAACCGGTTTCTTTCTTAATCTGATTTATTTTTTTACTTAATGAGGTAATTACTTGTAACATCTGTGCACTCCATGGAAAAGCTAAAAGACACTTTTTCCTTATTTATACATTGCTTAAAATTTGTTACAAAAGCAATACGAAATCCAGTTAAATTTGGTTGTAAAACAATACAAAATCCAGAGCTCAAATTTATCTAGTGAATAGAAACATTCACTATTTTACCTATAAATTGAGACAAACAAAAATCAAAAAAGGAGGATTTTTAAAAAAAGGAGAGTTGAGAATAACACTACTGATAAAAAACACATACAAAGAAGGAGAAGAGGAAGAAATCAGAGAAAGTATCAGAAAACGCGAAGGTATTATTTTTCTATATAATGAATCGGTTTTGTTCTTTATCTTCACTATGTGATTAATATTTTTATTTTTTGCTATGAAAGAAAACATAATGAACGAAAATAAAAAATGGCTAAAAACTCAAACCTCCGATGACGCCGTCGCCGGAAAACCGACCACCATTACCACCGACACCAAACATATATCTCTACGGAGAAAGGCATCCACACTTTTAACAATAACTCTTCCTTTGCTGAAACAAAAAAACACATTCTGGGTAGATGAATAAATCATCAATGGTTGGAGAAGATGATTAGTTTTTTTTTTCTTTTAAAAATCTTTGAAATGAATAAGAGTAGAAGTACGAAAGAAATAGAAAAGTAGGACTCAATATTTTTTCACAATTATAACATGTACCGTGCAAGCAAGCTTTAAAAGTCTATCTTATGCTCTAGGCATGATAAGATAGCTTGCTGAGTCTTTGTTTTACGGCCTGTGCATATCACTTCAACATTAACCATCCAGCTGTAAGTTTTCTTTTTTTTTTCAAAGTCTTTATGAATGACTTTCTTTAATACTATTTAATATCTATCTACAATCTTGGTTGTTGATCCAAAATCTGCAAACTTCAAGGCCCCCCAACTAATATAAACTATAGTATTAAATCATAAATAGAGGTAATTTCATGGCATAGAGGTAATTTCATGGCTTCTTAGTATAGTCACATTATTCAATTTTAATATGAAATGTTGATTTTTGTTTTGACCAATCTAACTATTTTTTTAATTTTTAGTTCGTTTCGTAGGGTCATCTACAAAATGTTTAATAATCAATATCAATTTTTAAAAAGAAAATTAAGTAAAAAGTATAATCAGATATTAAAAGAATGTGATTTTCTTTTAATTTATTTTGAGTTGTTATGATATAAATTGTGACAGTTTGTAGTTCTAAAACTCATTTTGGTAAGCAAAATAATTGAAAAAATATTTTTTAAAAGGGTTAAATTAGATGTGACATCTTTTTACTCCTTAAATTTTTAATATACAAATTTTACTACTTGATATTTTTAAAAACTGAATATTTAAAATCGAAAAATGAAAAAATATTCTTAAAATGATTAAATTAGATGCGACATCTTTTTACTCCTTAAATTTTTGATACACAAGTTGTATTGCTTGACAAATTTTAAAACTTAATATTTAAAATCAAAAATGATAAAAATATTCTTAAAAGGATTAAATTAGATGTGACATCTTTTTACTCCTTAAATTTTTTTGAGACACGAGTTGTACAATTAGATAGTCTTAAAGCTTGCATTTTAAATTATTATTTAAATCAAACCAATTCTTTTTTTCAAAACTTTTTTTATCAACAACAAAACACAATTTCTTTAAAAGCAATCAACACATCCGTATTTTCTACCCAAAAACTACGTAGCTTTGATTTCTCCATCGCACCGGGAGATACGTAGGAGCAAGATCGCACTCTTGTCAAGCATAATAACAAAAAACTTTTTTTCTCTCTATATTTTAAATGTACTTTTATCATTAGATTATTTTCGTGAAAATATTATATTTGTATTTTAAAAAGGAGAAATAAATATATTTAAGTTAATATTAATTTTGCACAATTAATTATAGGTAACCGTTTTTAACGGATGTCGTAGGATGCTAATACCTTCCGTACGCATAATCGACTCCCGGACTCAAAATTTGGTTTCAAAGACCATTTTTTTTATTTTTTTTTATTTTTAAGGGTTTTTCCAATATTTTCCCTATTTTAAAATAAACTTTGGTGGTGACTCCATTGAATTCGAGAAACATTCGAAATTTTAGGCCGCGACACTTTGTATTGTTTGAAGCTACATTTTATATAAATAATGATTATTTTATTTATTTTTAATTAAGTTTAATATATTTATCTTAAAATTATTTTCATTTTCTTCTTTATATCTGGACATCATAAAATAAATGTTAGTTTTGCCACCTGTCACAAATCAATCACTCAATGAAGGGACTAAATTATATGATTGAGATGCTGCTCACTCTTTTAATATTTTTTATGATAAGATTTTAACATCAATAAGATAAAAAGATTATGGATTCATATGTTACATATTATAAAAAAAAAAGTGATTTTGACAATTATTTATTTAAAAATTATTTATTTAAAATTTTAAAAAAGTTAAAAGTTATTTTGTATTAGTGTGTTATAATGAAAATGCTTTTTTTTAAATAATAAATTATAAAAAATAATTTTTTTAAAACTATTAAAAATAATTTTTCATTTAAGTAGATTTTAGATTTTTTTTCTTCATATTCTCATTATTTCAAAAAACTGTAACAAATAGATGAACTTTCAAAAATGATATTTTGATAAATAAACTGTAACAAAATGAATATTTCTTCAGTACTCTTCTTTCTTTTCTTTTGGATGTTTTAAATTGGATTGTGCAGAATATTTATCCCAAGCTTGAGTGGATCTACTTGTTTCTTGACGTCTAGGACCTTTGAAACAAAAAAAAAAAAATATATATATATATATATATATATATATATCAATTGTAATCAACACCTTTTTTACTCTTAATTAATTTTAAGAAAAATTCGAGAAAGAAAGTTAAATTAAACTATAAGTTAATTAAATAAAAGTTGATGAAACTTCAACCCTAAAAATATATAGTGAACTACTTACCTATTACATGCCGATGAAAATTCCATTTTAATAGAAAAATATAAACTCACACCTATTTAATAATATGAATCAAATTTTTACCTACTAAATCAATATGAGTATTTCTCACTAACATCATATTAATTTGGTAGTGTTTTCGAACTTGAAGTGTAAAAAATATAGTAAGAAGGGTGCTTGTACAAATACATTGGGAGGGAGAAGATATTCATGATTCAAATTGAAAGGTACAATTATGATTCAGATGGACAGGTTTCATATTTCAAAAGAATAGTTCCAAAATTGGTTGGATCATACGCAAGAGCTTTCTAATAATTGTCTGGTGATGCTTTAAAAAAAAGTAGAGATGATCGTAGAATTAGATTTTCTGTATTCTACAATTGAACTTATACTCCTTATTTATAATTTTTATTCCTTAACTTATTAAAATACTCTTAAGTGAATAGTAAAAATTAAAATAAATTTGGATATTTTGATCATACCTCTACATAAATTTTTGAAAAAGTAATTTTTTTCTTTGAATTTTTCTAATCTGAAATTTCAGGAACGAAATTTCCGATAGTTATATTTCAATACCGAAAATTTGATTTTTAAAATTTTCGGGAGTAAGTTTCAATCGGAAATTTAAAATATCCGGTAGTTGTTTTCAACCTAAGTCAAATTTTTATAGAATGAATTGACGTGTATATGCTCTTTGCGACACTTACTTGTCTCAAATGACCCTTTAATCTTAATAATTTGTAACTTCAACATCTCATTCATATCATCTCATACCTTACAAAAATCTATTTTACTCTATTTAAAAAATCTCTTCAATAATCAATGAATAGACTCAACTCTAATATTTAAACATAAAAAAATGTTTGGTATTATTTCAATAAAAAAATCTATCAAACATGCATGTTTAATCCTAAACATGTATAAATATAAAATAAAATGCAAGGTTTTAATGACAAACTATTAGTCATAGTATTTCCTAGATGCAATACTTGATTGGTCCATACTTCAACAAATCTTTCTTTGTGAGGAGTCAACTATGTGTCGTGTCTCTGACGTAGTCAAAGAAAATAATATTATCGACACATGATTACCCAAACCTTTGCAAAAGTTCCCCGTACTCCTTCTCATCATAACAATAAACAATTTTCCTCCACAAATCTAGAACAGGTTCCTGCATATCATTCTTCGATATATATTGTTTGCATTTGCCTCCAACATTTTTGTTGATATGAAGTTGACAAAGTAAATTTGTTGAAGATGGAAATACAACTTCAATTGCATTCATCAAAGGAAGTTATCTGTCAGTCACGATCACATGAGAAAATGAGGTATTTGAAACAAACAACTCTTTAAACTTCTTAAATGCCCAACAAAAGTTTTTTTAACGCTCACAACTTCAAACAATGATAACCTATACTTGTTGGTTTTGTAGGTGTTATTCATGATCAATACAAGAGGGAACATGTTCAACAAAGTTATGGAATCTAGATGCGTCCAAAACATGTCTCTCACAACGTTGAAGTCTTCATGAGTCCTACTCCAACAAGCATGCTTCTCAGCTTCAAGTAACTTCAACAGATGTTACATATCAATTTTGGGTCCTTTCAAATTATTCCTGCATGTGGTTCGTCGTTTATAAATTTGAGAGATATTAGTCATGTTCTCCTTATCTCGATCTCTCAAAGATGACAACATATATTTCGGTACAACGTGATACTTTGTTAACTCATCAACATATTTCTTATCTTCTTCTTTTAAGCGTCTCACAAATGGATATTTATCAAAGTAGTCACTAACTCATGGTTGTGGAGTCCATACATTAAACTAATAATGTATCCCTCATCATTCTTCAATGGTCTCGATTTGAGTTTAAACGGGCAACCACACGTTTTAGTTGAAGTCCTTGAGTTACTTTTATTTGACTTATATTTTCAACCTCTATCACAATCGAAAATTAATTTTGACTTCATTCATCTCTTTTCACACTGTATGTCAGAGCGAATAATGATAACAGCTACTCGATTTTTGTCGACCAATCTCTCTTGCACATGATTTGACAATTTCTTGTGACTTAAAAATTTGATTAGTTGTAAATGCTTTAATCAAATCTATATATAATAGTATTTTTTTCATCTCTACAAAAAAAAAATTACACTATTGAAATTTTCGGAACACAAATTACACTATCAAAAATTTTAAAAACTTTGTGTACCAAATTTTGAGAGAAATAATTTAATACAATTTTGGAACAATTTTTTTACATGAAAATGAAAGAGATGAAACTAGATTTTTTTTACATTTTAGGGGTATAATTTCAACACTAAGAATACAAGATGATCTTGTCAAGATCCAAATTTTGGATGCATTGGTCGAAACCATATTGGGCTTTGTCATTGCAACTCTGGCGAGCTGATGAGCCACTCCATTTTTACATCTATTTTCTATAAAAAAAATGAAACTTGAATCAATCACCATCGTGTTCCTATTCCTCGACTCCGTCATTTTCATCCTCCCTTTGTCGTGATTCTTTTTCTCGCGGCTCAACACCCATTAGTCTGCGATCAACACCATTTTCACACTCATCTCAAAAGGCAGAGACCTCCTATTGAGTTTGATATAATTAAATCCATTACAGTCATTCAGAAACATAAACTTTCGACAATTAATTTTATTAATAATAATTTTTAATAATTGATTATTATCAATTCATAATTATTTAATTAAATAATTAATCTAACAGAAATTTGTTGTTTCAAAATAGAGTGACAACAAAAGATAAGTTATGCAGTATGACACATTAAGGGGAGAGTGTGAAAACAGAAAATAAAACATTGTGGAATTATCTTAGTGGGAGAGGGACTTATAAGATGTTTCCTCCGTAATTATGATTGGCCTTGTTCCTTGTCACAATCTGGAACCTTATTTGCAGCTGCTATCCAAGCTCCATCCATGCTATCCTTGGCAGTATCTCTCACAATATCTCCTTCTTCCTCTGCTTTTATTGGACCCTCTCTTGCTGCATCACTTGACATACCCATGTCTTCTCCCATACCCTCCCTCGTCACACCACCATCATCACTATTTGCTTCCGCCACCGCATTACTACCCTGCAACATTTTTCTACTCCCTTTGTTAATCATAATTAAGATTATATTTCAATTAACTTCTTCATCATACTTAACTTTTTTTACTCATAATTCATTTTTAATTCAACATCATAATTTAAGCCATATCTATAATCATCAATTTCATTTTGTAAAGATTTTACATTATCAATCTATTACTACCTCATAAAAATATTTCTAATTAAATTAAAAATTTATTTACAAATTTAATGTTCATTATTTTCTTAATTTTGTATATTGATCAAAAATCTTATATATAGAAACAAAAATAGTATTATACATAGATTAAAAAAATTGACTTATTAAAAAAAATCTTTTATATTACTATCTATTATTTTATTTATTAGTTAGAAAAACATAATTAGAGATGTTTTAATAAAAAAATAATTATTGAAGTTATACGAGAATTAATTTAAGAGAAATCGTTTTAAAAAAAAGATTTAGAAGAATGTCTTCTAACCCTTATATGTCAAAAGGTGCGTAAAGTTTTTCTTTTAATTTTTTAATTTTACAGAAAAAAAGAGACAAGTATCGATACTTCGGCGCGTTCATAAGCTGTGGATAAGGAAGCTGTGGAAAGACGAGAAGATGCGTAAAAAGACATGGATTTGGTGACTATGTGAAATGTTTTCTTGGTTAGTAACATGGCAAATTTGTAATGTTAGCACTACACCTCGTACTTATTCTAAATAACCTCTTTTGTTAGGTAGCTCAGTGATATGCTAATATTATGCTACTTGTTGGTTGATATATATATTGAAGATGCAAGCGGTGAAAGCAAAGTATCTTTCAAGTTTGGACGACACGTTAAAAGGGTCCGGATTGACACGTTAAAAGGGTCCGGATTGACACGTTTCGGATACGTGGTATTATTCATTATTGTGAGAAAAATCCAATTAAACTAATATTTATAAGAAAATGTTAAATAGTAATAAAGTGATAATACTAACAAATATAAAGGTTTAATCAGTTTTTTTTCATTGTTTTCTCAATTTTATTATTAACAACTTTTAATAAATTTCAATTTATCATTCTTATATTTTTCTAAATATTTATGTCGTACTAAATAATATTACTCATCTTTATTTTAATATAATATTTGACTGCGATGTAATTTATATGAATTTTCAATAGCACTTATTCAAAAATCGGTTATATAGGCATTGTTATTGAATGTTACATTATTAAAAGTGTCCAAAACAAATTCTGGGTAGAAATTGATGTTTTTTCTTAGTAGTAACTAATCTTACCGTAGGTAGCAGATCTAGAAGTTATACTTATTGCGGTGGTAGAATTCTAAAAATTAATTCAAAAAGTTTATTAAGTGAGTAGGTCTCGAAACCTCATCAAAATTAGATAGGATTTCAAAGGCTCATATAATAATTTTCTACAACAAGTTTCTTATGACTTACTTATTATTCCTTTATGAGTTATCAAAATCTTATTCGGTTTTTCGATTTCTTAAAATTATATATTTCCCTTACATTTATAAACTTGTATATATTTAGCTGAAAAAAGCATGCATGACAGCAGGTACCATTCAAAGCATATATGAGTTTTTTAGGCAATATTTTCTTTTGGGCCAAAGATGAAATAGGTGGATTAGTGTAGCTGTTTGCGTACTTGTGTTGTTTTAAGAAGGCCCATAAAATGGTAAAAGGCTACAAGGTTAGTCCATTAAACCGATATTTGGACCAAATATAAGCAAACATAGAGCTGCATCCTTTGTGTTTTTTTGTATGTCTTTTTTCTCCTAGATTTCTTCCATTCTTTTTATTTGAGACGCATTAATTAGATATTAAATGTAGATAATTTTTCAGCAGTGACTTAAACACGAATTCTCTACGTTATAAAAGTATAGCACCTCTCACTAGATCTCCGTCAGTTGTCTTGATTTTTTTTTAATAACTGTACACTAAATCATACCCTCGTAAGTTTTCAAATTTCTCATTTTATTTTTCTCACTTTTGACTATTTTTATTTCTGTTTTTTTTCATCTTCACTTCTTCAATTATCTAAAATATACAGTTTTTTTTACAAGATTTAAAATATTCAGTTTTTCTAAGAAAAGTATATAGTTAGTAATGTCTGTTTTTCAAAAAAAAAAACATTACGGTCGATATTTTAAAAAAAAAAGTTATTTTTTCCTAGAGGCTAAAACGTAATTCATTATAGAGTGTTCAAATTTTTGAATTTTTTTACGATTATAAAAAAAACTCAAATTTGAGGTTCTAAAACTTTTTTAAAAAAATAACTTTTTTAAACACATTTGAGTTCTTAAAAATTAAATTTAAGTTTATCAAATATAAAAGTCATCAACCACTACAAAATTTTATGTGTTACAGAAAAATTCAATTTGAGTTTTTAATATTCCGAAAAGGGAATACAAAACTCTCACTACTAATAAATTTAAGTTAAGTTGTATATTATCTTTTTCGAGAACAAACTCTGTTTTTTTTTTCTTTAAATAAAATTGTAAAAATATTTGTAAAAAACTGTAAGATTACGGTTTGAACATAAAACATGATTATCAATTTAATAATATTAATATTTATCAATTGAACTGGATCTTATAAATTCTAGGAATTTTTTCCCATATATCCCTTTTTTTCTCCCACTTTCCCAATCTGCCACACTCTAAAAAAAAATTTCCAATCTGTCCTACTTTTTGGGCTAAACAGGAGGTCGTCTGGGGGGTGCGACCAGCTAAAGGGCTGAAATTTTTGGGCCCAGTGGGAGGTCGCTGGCTGGGGGTGCGACCTCCTACTGGGGTGTTTTTTTTTTTTTTTTTTTTTTTTTTTTGTCTTTTTGTGGTTTTATGTTATTTTAATTAATTAATTAATAATAATAATAATAATAATACATTAATAATAATAATAACAATAATAATAATAATAATTTAACAAATAATAATAATAATAAAAACTAATAAATAATATTAATTAATTAATAATAATAATACATTAATAATAATGATAAAAATAATAATAATAAATTAACAAATAATAATAATAATACATTAATAATAATAACAATAATAATAATAATAATAATAATAAATTAACAAATAATAATAATAATACATTAATAATAATAACAATAATAATAATAATAATAATAATTTAAAAAATAATAATATTTAATAATAATACATTAATAAATAATAATAATAATAATACATTAAAACTATAATAATAATTAATTAATTAGTTAATTAATTAATAATAGTAAATTAATAAATAATATTATTATATTAATAAATAATGATAAAAATAATAATAATAAATTAACAAATAATAATAATAATAATAAAAATTAATAAATAATAATAATAATTAATTAGTTAATTAATAATAATACATTAATAAATAATAATAATAATAATACATTAAAACTATAAAATTAATTAATTAATTAAATAATTAATTAATAATAGTAAATTAATAAATAATATTATTATATTAATAAATAATGATTATTATTATTAATTAATTATAAATGGATAATAATAATAACAATTATTATTATTAATTAATGATAAATGAGAAGAATTAATTAATTAATTAATTAATTAATTAATAATAGTAAATTAAAAAATAATAATAATAATTAATAAATAGTAATACATTAATAATAATAATAATATATTATTATTATTATTATTATAAATGATGACAATTAAAAATAATTAACAAAAGAAAATTATATTAAAATTTTAAAGAAAATACATAAAAAAAAAAAATACATCACATAAAATGAAACAAAATAAAAAAATACATTAAATTATTGATGTCCACCTAAATGACCTCCAGTTCCACATCTAGGATGTCGTCGAACTCGTCTAGCTCTTTGAACGAGTTGAGGTTCTTCCGGTTCATTCAGATCATTATCCTCTTCAATGTAAGTCGTAGGTGGATTAGAAGCACTACCACCCGCTTCCATGAAATTTTGAGGCTGAGGATTATACATGGAGTCAAACACAGCATAAGCCGACTCAGGAGTTGTGCAATGAGTTCCAAACAAATTATAGAAAAGCCCACTTTCTGTCTGATAACTGGGGGTAGGCATTTCTGGTATTGGCGGAACATAATATTGAGTCGGTGGTGGATCATAAGATGGAACATCTGTATGGACATGTAGATGAGGTGATGATAGAGACGGTTGTGTTGTGTTTTGTTGTTGTGGGGTGGATTGGGAGGTTGACGTCACAGAAGGATACGACGGTGGTTGCAAACGGGGATCACGGAGATATTGTTCAACAGATATAAATAATTTGGTGTGCTGTCTAAACCAAATCATATATTCCGTAGTATGGCATAAAAGACCTTCCACGATCTTACCTTGCAACACGTAATTGTGACGCTCATTCCAGTGTTTAATTTCTTCCCTCCAAACCCAATTCCAATTATCATCAACCCCGTGTCTCATGTCGACCTCATGGTACGTTTTCATGTCCTCTGGTGGTTGTGGTATTTCTTGATGGAAGCCGAACTGAAGTGCGACTCTATCTATATGATGTTTTTCAACGATATGATAGCAATGCAGATAGGTACATGCACTCCAAGTGACCACCTCTTCTACCGGAACTTCATGTTGGAACATGAGATAAGGTCTCCAATAAAACTGATATTTAAAAAACAAAGTAAATTAATTATAACAAGTATAAAAAAAAACAAAATATTTAAAAAATTTAAGTAAAAGGGAATAAATATATTACTTCATGAACCATTATGTGATCAATTGTTTTTCGGTATCCTTCTATGTCGTTATGAAGAACTTTACCGAAATTTAGACCACCAGAATTAAATCTGTCGAATATATTAAAAATAAAAAATATAATAAAATTAGTAATATGGTAAGCAACTGATTTTAAAAAAAGGAAAAAATAATATAAAATAAATTTGCAAATAGTTACCTTTGTGCAAGTGGAAATATCCATGGATTGGGTGATTCTAGAGCGACACAAGACAAACGATACGACAAGTACAAGGGAACTCTTGGTTGTACGGCAAGTACAAGGGAACTCTTTTGGTAGCAGTTGCACAAGATGGGAACGACAATGTAATTCCTATTGCTTATGCTCTTGTGGAAGGTGAGACAAAAGAGGGTTGGAGTTTCTTTTTGAGAAATTTGAGAAAATACGTCACTCCACAACCCAACATTTGTTTGATTTCGGATAGACACGAATCCATTAAGAGTGCTTATAATAATCCGAACAATGGGTGGCAAGATCCTCCGTCAAAGCATATGTTCTGCGTCCGACATATTTCACAAAACTTTGCAAGGGAATTTAAGGACAATGCTTTGAAAAAAAAAAGTTATTGCTATGGGTAATATTTTCATTTTTAATTGTTATAATTAGTGTAATGTAATTTTTGATACATTTCATTCTTAATTTATATAATTACTGTAATAATGTTTTGTCTACTATTTCAATGCAGGTTACTCGATCAATGATCCTACATATCGATACTACCGCAGAGAAATCGGCATAGTAAACCCGGAGGCTTTGAAATGGTTAGACAACATACCTCGACAAGATTGGATTCGAGCATTCGATGGAGGTAGCCGTTGGGGTCAAATGACAACCAACCTTGTGGAGTCGATCAACGCAGTATTAAAAGGCTCGCGCAACCTTCTCATCACTGCTTTGGTCCAATCAACTTATTTTAAAACGGAGACATTGTTTCCAACCATGGGTAAACGACACGCATCAATTTTAGCTTCTGGTCAGGTATACACAGAAACTTGCATAGATTTTATGAAAAAAGAAATAAGTAAATCCAATAGTCATAGAGTGGATAGTTTTGATCGGAGCAACCATACTTTCATGGTCCACGAGACACTAGTTCCAAAGGAAGGGCGACCAATTGGTCACTTCAGCGTAAACCTTCCTAACAAGTGGTGCGATTGTGGGAAATATCAAGCTAAACATATGCCTTGTTCACATGTCATAGCAGCATGTTCTAGCATAAAATATGATTATTGGAGCCTTATACCTGATGTGTACAAGGAGGAAACGGTACTAAAAGTCTACGACGAAGCGTTCCCACCATACCAAACAAAGGATATTGGCCAGAATATAAAGGTGTTAAAGTGTGTCACAATCCATTAATGCGGAGATTTAAGAAAGGTCGCCCAAAGAGCAAACGCATTAGAACAGAAATGGACGCTACAGAAAAAGTACCACGAAAATGCGGATTATGTCGGCTATCTGGTCATATTAGAAAAAATTGTCCAAACGCTGCGGGCACATCTACTCAAATTTGATGTATTTTTATTTTTAATGTATTTTCTTTAAAATTTTAATATAATTTTCTATTTTTAATTATTTTTAATTGTCATCATTTATAATAATAATAATAATAATTATTATTATTATTATTTGGATTTATTATTTTTATTATTAATGTATTATTTATTACAACTATTATTATTATTATTATTATTTATAATTAATTAATAATAATAATCATTATTATTATTATTTATTAATATAATAATATTATTTATTAGTTTACTATTATTAATTAATTATTATAGTTTTAGTGTATTATTATTATTATTATTTGTTAATTTATTATTATTATTATTATTGTTATCATTATTATTAATGTATTAATATTAATTATTTAATTAATTATTATTATTATTATTATTATTTATTAATTATTATTATTATTATTATTATTATTATTGTTGTTGTTATTA
>JBBPBQ010000003.1:45935930-45946733 GCA_037974755.1 Cicer yamashitae
ATTATTATTATTTGTTAAATTATTATTATTATTGTTATCATTATTATTAATGTATTATTATTAATTAATTAATTAATTAATTATTATTATTATTATTATTTATTAATTATTATTATTATTATTATTATTGTTATTATTATTAATGTATTATTATTATTATTATTTGTTAATTTATTATTATTGTTGTTATCATTATTATTAATTAATTAATTAATTAATTATTATTATTTATTAATTATTATTATTATTATTTGTTAAATTATTATTATTATTATTGTTATTATTATTAATGTATTATTATTATTATTATTTGTTAAATTATTATTATTATTATTATTATTATTATTATTATTGTTATTATTATTAATGTATTATTATTATTATTATTATAATTAATTAATTAATTAAAATAACATAAAACCACAAAAAGACAAAAAAAAAAAAAACACCTCCAGTAGGAGGTCCCACCCCCAGCCAGCGACCTCCCACTGTGTCCAAAAATTTCAGCCCTTTAGCTGGTCGCACCCCAGGCGACCTCCTATTTAGCCTAAAAAGTAGGGCAGATTGAAATTTTTTTTTCAAAGTGTGGCAGATTGAGAAAGTGGGAGAAAAAAAGGGATATATGAGGAAAAAACTCTAAATTCTATACATACAATTTTTAATAAGGTAAAAACTTGTTTATTATAATGGAGGATAATTTTTTTAATTTACAAAGGTATGTAGGGTTGGATTTTTTTCTACTATATATCTTTTTTGAAAAAAAAGTATTCCACTTTGAAAAAATATATTAAAATATCATATTTTTTGAATATTCATTAGGTCGTATTTCTGGAATGCAATTATATAAGGAAATTAATTTTATTTTTGAGTATTAATTCACATTGTGGAGATGCAACTATGACTTGAATAACTTTTTTTAATTTTATTTTGGGAAGAGTCGGCCATTAAGGGTGCAACCTCCAACTCATTTTTTTTTGCTTTTCTTAATGATATTTAATAAAAAAAAATTAAAAAATTTAGTAAATAATAAAAAATGTTCATTATTTATTAATAATACTACTTAATTGATTATAATTATTAACAAAATATATAAATATCACATAGATATCAGGCAAATATGTCAATAACATTTGGACAATATTTCTTATTTTGTTTTGAATATATTAATTTTATTAGAGATGTATTTCAAACCATCTGATGACTCAAACAATATTTTTTTATTATGTTCAAGTACCGGACAGAGACTTTATTTCTTTATTACTTTAACTCTAACAACTATTTTGATTTTAATGATGTTCCTATTTTTAAAGACTCTATTTTAAAAATTTAATATAAATATAGATTAAAAAAAATATATAAATAGATATAGTATAATAAAAAACATTTAATTAATTTTAAAGCTTATGAGGTATAGTTAAAAATGTAAAATAACCATAGACAAAAATAAAAAGGAAACTATATATAAATAAAATTGTAAAACGGCATTAGAATTAAAACAAACGTTAGAGATAAAGTTTTAAGAAAATAAAAATCATATGTAGTTCCATATCGTAATAAAAATATTATCTGAATGTAATTGCCCCTCAGTCGAATATAATTTTTATGTATTTTGTTACTAATTATAATCAACTAAGTAGTATTACTAATAGATAATTAATATTTTTTATTATTTATTTAAATTTTTTAATTAAATAACATTAAAAACAAAAAAAAATGGATTGGAAGTCGCACTCTTAATGGAGGATAAGATCATTTTCATTTTTTTCTCCTCTATTCCTTCTGTCTAGAGAGAGATAAATACAAAAATATTGAAAAAAATTTAAAACTTTAATGATGCAGGGACCCACTTAGTAGTACGGCTTATTAACTATTTGTGTGTATCAATCTCTCTCCAAATGCACCATAAATGAAGGGGAAATTTTTTATCACCCAACTTGTGATCTCCCCCAAAGTTAATAAATAAATAAATAAATAGAGTACATGTTCGTATCTCTACGATGCAATCTAGTGCTGAAAAATAAAATTGATTTTTTAACATGGTCACATATCGAGAATGCGACCTAATGAATACTCAAAATATAATATATTTTGGTATATTTTTTAAGAGTGGAGTTTTCAAAATATTATTGTAATCCTGATTTACATTTTTGGGAAATTAGAAGTTGTTTAACTAAGATCAAATGTTCCAAAAAATACATATTTTAACTTTTATTTTACAAGAGTGATGGGATGTTTTAGTCACTCACAAAAACATCCAGGATATATTAGTTCTTGAGAAAAATAAATAAATAAATAACAGTTTTTCAGCCTGCTAATATCTTAACTACAGTAATGCGAATATCCCTAAATGCAGTAAATCCACATCCATTTTCCATACAATGTTCTCTTTGGATATACCATTTTGCCTCCATCTTACACCATTATGTTCATTTTCCACTATTTTCTCACATACCCTCTATTTTCAACGACATCAATCTAGAGGAGGAAATTTCCTTGGCATCATTCAATGTTAACGCGTTGCTTCTACTATTCCTAGATAATGACTTGACCAATATCATTATATACTTTTTTTTCTTTGACAAATCCTAGTATCACTTTATAATTTATTTCCGCCTAAAGTACATATTAAAATATAATGCATTATTGGTCACATATGGAAAAGAGATTACATGGATATGTTTATTACCACACAATTTGTACTGGCTAGTGCATTAGGTGAGTTCATGTCAAGTTGTCATAGAAACATGAAGAAAAACCTCAACTGCCTCAAAAAGCTTAATCATATTTTTAAAGTGCCTTTTTTTTTTAATGCAACTTGTTGGTTTCATGGGATTATAGATTGAAAAATTGCACTCACATCAGCTGAGATATGTTTAAATATTTGTCCACATTTGCTCCTGCCCTTGTATTATTTAAACTACCATATATGGGTCCGGTGCTCTGCACGAATGTGAGAAAAAAATCAATTGATATATCAAATTTTTATTCAACACTCGGATACATTGATATTCTATTAGATACGATACCCAACGTTGAACTATTTACTACCACATTTTTTTTACATTTAATTAATATTTAAATAAATTTAACTTAAAAATATTTATATCTTGTTGATACCGGCCAAACACCAAAATAAGAAAGAATTTACTAATTTTTTCTATATATATATATATATAAAAGATAAAAGAAAGATTTGTATGCAGCATAACGTGGATATATAAACAAACTGTGTATAATTAAAAACATAATAAACTCTCATTATTCATTGAGAAAGTTGCACACTGCTTCCTCAATTCTGTTTAAAAGATATATATACACACCTTCTCTATTATTAAAAGAAAGAGAGGAATTTTGTATAATTTAATTAGAGAAATTTAGATTATCTAAAATGAGTAAAGTAGAAAGTCAGAAAATTAAAGGTTATTATTTTTAATAAATTTATAATTTATTATGATGTACCTTTTAAGGACAATATCGATATTGTCAGTTGAGTTAAGAGTTAAGGACAATTACACCAATATCTATTGTAAAGTAGAATGAGTGTATATGTCATTTAAAAGAGCTCATTTTCTCATTTTTGTTTATTAATAAAAAATTGGCTAAATTATAATTTTGATCTTTTAAGTTTTATTTGTTTAATTTTGATATTTTAAGTTACAAACGTTAAACACTTTGATCTCTCAAGTTACTTCCGTTTCATTTTAGCCCATTAAATTACGCTTTGGTCCCTTAAGTTACAAATATTATACAATTTGATTATTTATAATAGTGTTTAACATTGTAAGTTAAACGACTAAAATATTTAATGTTTAGAACTTAAGAGACTAAAACAGAACGAAAATAACTTAAATGATTAAGAAATCTACTTTTTGTAAATTAAAAAATCAAAATATTTAATGTTTATAACTTGAAGATTAAAACAGAACGAAAATAATTTAAAAGATCAAAATATCTAAAGTTTATAATTTAAAAAATCAAAAAATAAAATTTAAGAAAAATCTAAAATTAATATAAAAGATTAAAAATATAGTTTAGCCTAATTATTTTTTCCAATACTAAACTTCAGGCTACTTTTCAAACAAAAAATTCCTTCCATTAATCCATTCCCATTAGAAAGCTACTTTAGGAGCTCTTGGAAAATTAAAAGTAACTGGGATAGGAGAAGTTTCATCATGGAAATGACATTTTAATTAATGTATAATACATGGCAGTGAGATTTCACATTATTGATGTGATGTGATTTATTTCTTCAGCCAATTAATAAATTGCCAAGTGCATATTCCACTCATCTTGTATTTGACAATGATGCCCCACGTTTTAAGAATTGTTTGGTCCATTCTCTCTTTAAACCACTATGAATTGTTCACCCTTTTCTTAATGAAGAACATAATCCAATGACCAATTTTATAAAAGAAATGTATCGTTTTCTTCTCTCTAATTAAATCTTTGACTTGAATATTGAAGTCTAACAAATGGTTTTTCAATCCTCATTTTCCACAAGAGAACATAGGTTTATTCTCTGATTTTGCATAGTCTTTGTGTTTGCAATGAAAGAGGGCAAGAAATTCATTTCTAGATTTTAATGTCAACATTATCATGCATCAAATTTTAAAACGCCAAATAATGCGGCAGGAGAAAAGAAAGAAGGATGACATAAATACGTGTATAAAATCCTGAATAAAAAAGTGACGTAATTATAGGAAAACATTGAAAATAATTGAGTGATAGAGTGCATATTTGTTTTCAGGGTACAGATATGTTGAACATAATAATGTCAAAGCTATTATTTACAACTTCTACTTGAATGCACAATAGATCCCTTTCGGTCATAAAAACAAACACATTTATAATTTTACTAAGTTATGATTTGTAAATAGACAAGTTTTACTATATTATTAAAAAAGATTGTGTATTGGTATTATAAATATTTTGATTAATATTTTTTTTTTAATTTATCTACGTGAGTATTATTCTAGTTTTTATTAAAGTTTATTAAATTAATAGTTTTGGTACATTTATCTATTCAATTTTGACTTCAATGATTAAATAAATTATTTTTATAATTGAAATAAACATCATTTCAGAATAGATCCAAAAATTAAAACTTAAAAATTTAATTATTTCATATCAACGTTTATTAAGAATTAGATTTTGACAAAGAAGAAAATACTAACGGAGTATCTTATGAAACTTAAGGGAGAAAGTAAAAGAAAAAAGTACCAAATTAGGCAGTGTCATTAAATAAAGAAATTTATTTACATTGGATAATCAAAAGAGGAATCATCAATGCATGCTTATTAGGTGCACAAGCACAATCCACATATTCAAGCCACACATAGTAGATCTTACTAACAATCAAGAATGGGGACAAAAAAAAACCAAAATTGAGTGATTAAGACCAGGCAAAGAAAATCAACATGAAGAATAAAGACAAATAAATTTGTAAGGATTAGAAATTATTCGTCATACACACCATGCATTACATGCACATGAAAACAAGTGCATGGCACAGTAATAGACTCATAATACAACAGAACATTAAAATCAGAGACACAAATAGGAAAAGGGTTACATGTTTATATTGCCTTTGCAAATATTTCATGAAAAAAAAAAAAAAATCATCCCTTTATACATGTTACAACTATAAGTATAATGTAGTAAAGGACTAAACAAACAAAATAAAAGAGTGTGGCCATAATAAGAACATTTATATTCCACCTTTCATATAAAAAACTTGCTTTACAAGAACTGTATTGTTAATCATACACCAACCAAAACCAAAAGCAAGAACTATGAGATCACTGTTGAAATCCATCAAATTTAACACTATCAAGCCATGAAACAACCATTTCAATAGAAGGTCTTTGCCTTGGATCTTGGTCAAGACATTTACAAGCAATGTCAAGCATTTCCAATAGTTGTTTCTCCCTTTCCTTTTGCCAAATGGCAGGATCAAAAATTTCCTGCTCCTTATTTTCATGTTTCATTTGATGAACCCAATAAACCAGATTCCTGCAATTTTTCCCCTTGATGACTTCGACAGGCCTTCTACCGGTAAGAAGCTCGAGAAGAACGACACCGAAACTATAGACATCTCCACGGAACGTTGCTGTCAGTGTCTGACTGTATTCTGGAGGAATGTATCCTAAAGTTCCTACTAAGTCTGTTGTGACATGAGTATCGTACGGTTGAAGGAGTCTCGAGAGACCGAAATCGGCCAAATGAGCTTCAAACTTGTCATCCAAAAGTATGTTGCTAGATTTAACGTCACGGTGCACTATGTAAGGTTCACAACCTTGGTGCAAGTAAGCTAATCCCCGAGCCGCGCCTTGTGCAATCTTGAGTCTTATATCCCATTTGAGAGCTGAATCTACGTCGACGCACTCGTGAAGCCAATAATCCAAGCTTCCATTTTCCAGGTACGAATAAATTAGCAACCTGTCGTTGCCATGCCGACAATAGCCTTTAAGGGAAACAAGGTTCTTGTGTTGAGCTCTCGAGAGTGCCTCTACTTCCGCTTGGAATTCGCGTTCCATCTGACCGCAGTCTCCAGAAAGCCTCTTGACGGCTGCTTTTGTTCCGTTCGGAAGATACGCCTTGTAGACAAGACCAAAGCCGCCACAACCAACTATATTTGCCTGGTTGAAATTGTTTGTGGCTTTTAACAAATCAGCAACTGAGAGATCCTTACAATCCGAATTCTGAAAAAGCACCAATTTCGACGAAACAAGTGCTCCCGATAACCTCCGTGGCCTACTACCATTCATCTCCTCATCAAAGTTATCATTAGGTTTATCTTCTTCCCTCTTTGACAATCTTAATAGAATAACTGCAAGCAACAAAGCAAGCCCTACCCCTATGCTGATTGTTATGCCAAGTACACTGCTTCTACTAAATTTTCTCGATGAACTAGACGCCAAATTCGGCCTTGCATCGTTAAACTTTTTGCAACGAATATCAGTATCAATATCAATATCCCTGCAAAGCCCCAAATTTCCCTCAAAACTTGAACTAGGGAAGCTTAAAAACTGCCCTCCACTTGGAATAGGTCCTTGCAAGCGATTATGCGCCACACTAAACTTCGACAAGAATGTGAGGTTGTTAAATGAAGGAGGGATTGTTCCAGAGAGATCATTGTAAGATAAATCCAATGTTTCCAAATTCTCCATTGCCGAAATAGTGCTTGGAATCGTACCACTAATGTTGTTCCTGCTGAAATCCAAGACATGCAGTGCCTTCAATTTGCCAATTTCAGGCCATATACTTCCACTCAACATATTATTGCTCAATAAAATGGAAGGAGGGAAACTTGATGCTTGATTATATTGCAAACCATTAGCACTAGTGTTTCTCTTAACAAAGAGAGGAATGAAAGCATAAGCAGCAAGATTCGCTCTACCGCAATTCGGACACATGAGTCCCTTCAACTCTGTCAAACTTTTCGGTATTTCGCCTGTGAGAGAATTGTTTGAGAAATCCAAATAGAACAAACTGTCCATCTCACCAATCCAAGAAGGTATACTACCATTCAAAGAGTTCCAAGACAAATCAAGAACAGCCAATTTCCTACATTTTAACAGCCAAGAAGGAATATGGCTTTTAAGACCACAGTTTCCAAGTGCTAACACCATAAGACTCTCAAAACCATCTGGTACACTTTGTGGAATTTCTTCACCATGGAAATTCTTAGTTAATATAAGAGTTGTGAGGTTTTTGCACTTCCGAAAAACAGAAAGTGCACCAGATAAATTCTCTATGCTATTGTTTGACAATGACACAAACAAAAGTGAAGGGAGGTTGGCATAGTTTTCAGGAACAGAACCATTTAAACCATTCCTAGCAAGGTTTAAAGCTTTCAATTCCTGACAATAGGACAAAGTTTTAGGAAGTGGTCCAGTAAAATGATTACTAGCAAGATCCAATGAGCAAAGACTAGACAACCTAGTAAAATCAAGATCAATTGAACCTGACAATGAATTGTTCCTAAGATCAAGCACCTTAAGCTTAGAGCATAAAGCCAATGTGGAAGGTAATGAACCAGAAAATGAATTAGCATGTGCTACTAATTGTTCTAGGTGCAAAAGGTTACCAAAAACATTTGGAAGTTCACCTGAAAAATGGTTTTGAGATACCACAAAAGATTTTAAGCTTGAAAGCTTACTTAGTTCCTTGCTTAACTCACCAGAAACATTGTTAGCAGAGACTGAAAATTGCTCCAAATTTAACATTGAATACAATGAATCAGGAAGAGTGCCAAAAAATGAATTGGAGTCCAAATGCAATCTTTGGATCGATCGGGAGCAGTTGTTCAAACCTTCAAGATCACCATCAAAATGGTTTGCAGATAAATCAAGGGTGTGAAGATTCTTTGAAGAATTGCAAATTTGAGAACTGAATCCACCAGTGAATGAATTGTTACTCATGTTAAGAGCAAGTAAATGTGGAAACTCCACAAACTTGAAGAGGTTTCCAACAAATGAATTACTGGAAATGTTCAACACTTCAATGGATTGTAAACCAGAAAGTGCAACACCAATTTCTCCTGACAGCATATTATAGCTCACATCAAGTAATTTCAATTGCTTCAAATTGGATAACTCTAAAGGCAATTCACCCTCAAGATGATTGACTGAAAGATTCAGCACATTAAGTTGATCAAGTTTAGCTAAAGAAGGTGAAATTGTTCCATTGAGATTCATTTCAGAAAGGATCAACTTGGTCACTCTATTAACAGATTCTCCATTATCACCACCACACACAACACCAATCCAGTTACAACAAACAACATCATTGGACCATGATTTCACAATAGAACCATTTGTAAGGTTTCCTGCAAACTCCTTAAGAGCTGATAAATCACTAGGATCACATGATTTTGTTCCATTGTCAAGACTCAAAGAGACACAAAGTAAGCAAGAGAAGACACAACACTGCAATAGTGTCAACCAGAAACATCTCAGAAACACCATTGCTTAAACCAAAACAATAAAGTTCAGCTTAAAAAGAAAAGGCTAAGCTAAGCTCCATAACAATAACCTCAAATGAAGCAACTTTATTAATCACACAACTTGAACTTTGCAAAGGAGAAGAAAAAAACACCAATTTCAAGGAAATGAGTTAAGATCACCAATCCCAACAAAAAAAGTAAATCCCAAGAACAAGAGATCTAGAGAGTGAGAGAAAACTCCTATGAGTCAATCTGAAAGAAAATTAAAAAAACACAAGTATTGAAGAAAGAGAAAAGAAGAAGAGATAGGATACCCCCAAATAAGGATAGTTATATCAGAAATACACAAACACCAAAGAAAGTAGAACATGGACCATATGACAACAGCTTGTGAATGAAGCAATAAACAGTAGCCATTAATAAAAAAGTAAGAAACGGTGAGATCCCTCAGTCCCCACTTGAAAGTTTAGAACTTTGACTCAAAAAACAAAAACCCATGATACTAATGTATAGAGATCAAACTCAACAGTGACACTTTAATTAACATGGAAGAAAATTAGAAAACCCTTTTGCCCAAAAATCAAATCTTTGCTAACTTGAGATGCTAGAAACAAGAAAAAGGTTTGAAATTTAAGCAGAATAAAGAAAAGGGGTGGTGGATATAAACAGTATCATTACAACCTAACCCCAACAAACTCTCATCAAACCAAACAGATCTGCTTCAGTTTCAAAATTTCCAAACCAAACAAAACCCACTTTTTCTTCTTCTTTATTTCTTTCTCAATGATTCCTATTTAATCTTCTTGAAATATTTGTAATTTGTCAAAGAGGGTAAAAACTGTCCCTTTTTGTGTCTGATTTTCAAAGCAAAAACAGTGATGATAGATAGAATCTAGAGGAAGACAAAGATAGCAGAAATTTCAAATCAAAGAAAGGACTATGTAGGAGAGAGAGAGAGAGAGAGAAGGATAAATAAAAAGCACAAGTCTTATCACAGAGATGAAGACAGAAAAGGAAAGTTCTTTATCTTTCCTAAGAATGTAAAAAAATAAAAAATAGAGAATAGATTTGAAATGAGGAAAGAAGAGCTGACTTGTGTTGTAATAAGGAGTTTTGGATTTGATCACATCATAATGGACAACAGAGGTTGGGTTGAGTTAAGGAAGCAGACAGCAAAAACAAAAGTCTTACTAGCTGACTTACAAACAAACAAACATATGACATGAAAGATCTCTCTCTCTCTCTCATTCATTGTCAATGCGGGTCACCTAATTTTGTTTCTTTCTTTCTCTCTCTTTGAAATCCTGTCATGGGTTTGATTGGACAACTTTAGTGTGGTGGGTGGATGGGTGGGTGTGGTAAAATTTAACTACAGACAACTTTTTCTTTCTTTCCTATTACCACTATATCATCCAAATGGTATATGCAATACAAAAATATAATATTTAAAATTATTATGATAATGAAATTGATTTGAATTTAGAATCGAACAAGTTAAAATAGAGAAAGAACTATAATTCAAATTTTGCTGAATAAAAAAAATTCTAATATAATAATTTATATACATTTGTTTATAAAAAATTATTATCGGGTAAAAAAATAAAAAATCAATTATAAGAATGTAACATTTTAAAAATATATATTTAAAATTTTTATTTTTAACAATGGTCTTAGGATAGATCTTATTTTACAGGAAAAAAAAAATACTAACTTACTAAAAGAATATTTGTGAATCCGCATGAGTTACTCGTCGTTAAAATATTTAAAATATTTAAAATAAAATTTATAAAATATTTTTAAGATAAGAGTAAAAGTATTAAAATATAATTTTTTTCTTATGTATTTTCATGCAAAAT
>JBBPBQ010000003.1:45947345-46009731 GCA_037974755.1 Cicer yamashitae
AAAAATTAAATGGAGTAACATTTTAAAAATATATATTTTAAATTTTAATTCTTAACAATGGTTTTAAGATGGATCTTATTTGACGGAAAAAAATACTTATCCTATGATAATTGACCGAACTTTTTTTTAAAATAAACACTATGATACTCTAGAACTTTGTTGGATATAATACTCAACATTTTATTATTTTCAATTTTTAAATCTAATCATTTAAAATTAATTTTGTCGTCATAATATCAATATGCTATAAAATTATAAGGTACTTAAGAATTTATCAAAAAAATATTACTTCAAAATAATTAATTTTTTCATATTTCAATATGATATTAATTTTTTCTTTTTAATTATATTATCTAATTAATAATACATGTATCACTCTTAATTTAATATCTTTCACTTTATATTTATTGTAATGGTAAATACATCAATACTTTATAAAAATAAAAGTTTTTTTCTTTTTCATTTATATGTTTTTTTAATCAATGTAAAAATTGGAGGATCGTCACTTTTTAATCTCATCTTTTTATAAATAATTAATAAAAATCAGTGCACTGATTATTTTTGCACAATATGTGATGAAAATTAAAGTTCCATCAATACCTAATAGTAGTCATGAACTTTCAGTTCATATTGTCATGGAAGTTAGATTAACCAACTTGACCGTAGTTAAGTTTGAATAAAACATCTCGCAATAAATTCTAATACCATATGGTAAAAGTCATATGTTCGTAGTTATGTTAGTACTTACTATATATGTTAGGGAAGAATAAAATGTTAGTGCTAGGACAGTTTTCCTATTATTTTTTATTTTGTGTTAGTAATTTTTGTATATTTTATCCTTTTGCCTTTACTCAAAATAATGTCTTGTCTCTCACTAGGAATAAAGTTCAAATTATTAGTGACATTTTAATTAATAAAAATTATTTTTCTACTAAATAAGAATTTATAATTAAATAATAAATAATAAATAATAAATTTCTCTTATAAATTTGATAAAGAATCAAATAAAAATTGTATGGAATATAACATTGTGAATGATTATCTCGTCACATACATAAAGAGGGATATTGTGAGAGTATTAAAAATGGAAAAACCTATGACACCTTCAAAATACAAAAACAAGGAAAAGGCAATTGTAATTAAGTGTCTTCAAACTTTTTGGATATACATTGATATAGTTTTTGTATATCTCTTTTTTCCCTTATTTTATTTCTTATATGTTGATATATTTTTTTCTTATAAATATTCATTGTATATAACATTGCCTCAATTAGTTGAAATTTTGGATTCGTCCATGGTCTTACTTTGTAAATGACTTACTCAATTTCTTTGTGAGTTTAATAACCATATAAGAGTGTAAATTTTTATATACCGAAGCACTTTAAACATTTCGGTTATTTATGTTTCATGCAATTTAGTTTTTATATTTTTTTAAAAATTTATTTAACTTCTTACATAGTATCTTTAGTTAAAACTTTTCTTTTTTATCACTAAATCAACACCATTCATTTAGGCTCCTCACTTCACACCTTATTTATCTCATTTTCTATATAATTTATTTATACTCATTTGATAAGTGTCATTTAACTTCAAAAATTAATTGTCATCTATTTAACTGCTTGATATGAATTATGTCAATTAATAAATGACTCTACCTTTGAGATTTTACACTTATGTATTGAAATTCACTTTTTAATTTGTCAAAATTTACACTAAACATTCATTTGTCCATGTTTGTAATAGATTCGCCGTGAAAATCCAAAATCAACTTTAAAAACAAGCAAGTAAACTTACCCTTTACTCATGATACCAGTTGATAAACTCTGGGCAAGTCTTGTCACAATAAGTTTTTATTAAACATATGGTAACTTAAATAAAGAATGATGATACTCATTGTGCTTTTTTGGCTTGCTAACTTTTTTTTCATTTTAAAACCATTTTTAAGGGGAAAAAAAGGTTAGTTATGATAAATCTTGGCAAGCAAGCTTAAAAAAGATCAGGATTTTCATACTTGAAACATGATGGTACCATCCACAATAGACACATTCATCATTTCCCTTTTTCACATGCTCTTCTCTTTTTAGATAGTTGACATTTCAAAGTAATTAATACACCACATTTTTCCACAGGTGCAATATATATATATATATATATATATATATTAAGTTTTCAATTACTTTACATTAATATCAAATTTTTAAATTATTCATTATTATTTTTCTAGGAGAAATTATTAATTATGTTAAAGTAGTAACAAATTAAAATATCTTTTGCTTTTGCATTTGTGAGGTTAAGTGACTTGGAAGAAAGGTCCCTTAAAATATGCTTTTATGAGTTTGCGATCGCTTTGCAGTGCCAAGACATTGTATTGTAATTGTATAACTAACTAATATATTTAATAGCAGCATGGATGATTGTTAATTTAACAAAACAATAAATTTAATTTGGGACTAATACTGTTTTTGCTAACTTAACTAACAACCAAATTAATTTAGGCTTATTATGAAATATTTTAGAATTAGTTTTATATTACTATGTCATTTGATTTATGCCAAATATTAAACTAGATTATTTCCGATCAATTCGATATCAATTAAAAGTTATTAACTATTTGACTTCAACTACTTGATTACTCATACAATTGACTCTATCAAAAAAAAATATTTTATTAAGCTAAAAGTAATAATCAGGCTTTACATACACATCCACTTGAAGATGGGATAAGAGCCAATTTTCTTTACAAAAATGAATCAACGATAAATACACAATTATAATTTTCATACACACATTCAATAATTTTTTTATTCTTTTTTTTTTCTCTTCATATCACTTCTATATTACATCATATTTTCTATTTTACTCTCCCAAATAGTTGATGGGGTTAATGAAAGTCTATCAACTATTTTCTTTTTATTTATGATCCCCAACAACGTTTTATCATTATTTAAGAACTTGCTCACAAATAAAAATATTTTATAGAGATTTAATTCACTCATTTGAAATAAAATTACAGTAATATTAATCTTAACCATTGGTAAAAAAATCAACCGTTAATTTACATATATACTACATATTTATACATGATAAATTATATACGAAAAAAAGGCATTACCTCTTTTTTCAACAAAATGAATTATATATGAATAAAAAAAATATCAATCAAGAATGAAAAGCATATAATGTGTGGTGCTCTAACTATGGTTGGCTTGGTGTGTCTAGGGTTGGTGTAATGAAGACGTGAGTAACTTTGCAGCAAAACTTATTAATCCGTGGAAAGAAGAAAATCAAGCTAAGATATTTTATTTGGAGTGTTGTTGTTTGATGTTTGGTTATTCCAAATAAAATTATTCTTGATGGCCTATTAATTGTGGAACATTAAACTATTATAGCACCGATGAAGATAATTTCTTTGAGTGATTTTTAACAAAGGAATGTAAGAATCTTAATTGGACTTATGTTGATTGGCGTATCAACCTATTGGGTTGTTTCGACTTAATTTAATGTAAATATTAATTTGTGATTTATTGAGTTGGAGTTTCGACTCAACCCAAGCTTGTACTCTATTCTAATAAAACATTGCTTAACAAAAAAATTAACCACCATGTTTTTGTTTGCTCATTAATTTGCATTTTTCTTTTTTAGATATGAACGGTTGATTTTTCAATGGAAATGTATTATTTATTCAGGAGAGAGAAAATTTGTTAACGATATAAATCAAAGTCTTTAACGTCTCAACTCATATTATTGAATTATACGTCTGAAAAAATATACCGTTTAAATACAAATTACATACAATAATAAAAAGACATAAATAAAAACTATAAGGGATTCTCTCATGTTCCCTTTAGTTGAGAAATCTCCATCATTGAATCCATTTCTCCCTTTATTTATTTATTTATTTATTTATTTATTTTATCTCAAAGTCTATAAACTACTAAATCAATGGCTGGGATTGGATTCTCATATGATATGAGAGAATCCTTTTCTATATAGAAATTATGAAAAGAAGTATGAGCAATCGTCTTCCAAACTCCCTCTCCTTTACCTTTCACTAAAACAAGGAAAAGAAAAGGAACAAAAGTCAAAGTAAAAAATGGCATATTGTTTTCCTTTTCACTTTTTTCTTTTGGTTGCTAACTTAATTCGCTCTTTGGTCCAAACAAAATTGAATTTAAACTGTAGAGGAGGCTAGACATCTTATAAGGTAAGAAAGCTACCCTAACACCAAATTTTATCACATTAACAGTTAAGACTAGTTTTTTTTTTTTTATCAAAAAAATAAATTAACTTTTTTCGTAAAAGGATAAGGTAAACCATGACCTTCTTATTATTTCAACGTTCCAAATCTTAGTACTAATTTGTATGCTACTGTCTAACAAATTTTTAAAATTATTAGTCAAGTTGAAGGAAAATATATATTTACCTCACTTTATTATAGTTATGTATAATTAGTTTCTTTTTTACAAATTATTAGATATAATTAATGTCTAAGAGTGCATTCAACGTTTAATATATATATATATATATAAAAATAAAAAGAGAACTAATGTTTATTGTAAAAAATGAGAATTATTAATACCAATTGTCTGAATTAATTAACACATCCGATTAAAAAATCTAACTAAAAAACTCAGTTGACCTTATTCTACTCTTCAACGTTGTCGCTCAATTTACCTTGCGCCGCCAAAACTATCAGAAAAGTTTTCTGTTTTTTGTGTGTTGCTCTTGCCGCCATCTCCGACGTGTAAGAAATAGTTGCGATCTCTCCATCCATTCCTTTGTTGCTTGCTCATATCTGCCGTACCCACGTCATTGTATCTTGGATCCTCATGTTATTGCTCTAGTTTATTTTTGAATTTGTTTTAACTTTTTAATATATTTTTATTTTCATAATTAAAGTTTGGAACCGGATGAAGATCATCAACCAACACTTGAAGTCACATAAGATGTTTCTATACCACAATCAGCCAACATAATTATAGTTTACTTTATCTATACTTAAACAATTATTGAATAAAAAATATACTTCAATAAATAATAATATGTAATTTAAAAATAAAGTAATTTTTATTTTAGAGTTGAATATACTAAAATATTTATGTGTTAAAAAGGTAAATATATTTTTAAATAATTATATATAAATTAATTTTGCTTTATTACAAAGAAAAAGGTAAAACTTTATTGACTAGTATAATTCATGCAAAATCTATTAAAATATCACACTGTTTATAAAAAAAATTAACTTTAGAGATAGAGTCCTTATCTTTAACATTTTTTTCTTCATATAAACTTTATTCAAGCTTTTTATTTTCTTCGAATTGTTTCTTTCGATGATATATTTGTTAAATACTTCAACATTTCTGTAATTTGTGGTACTAAAATAAGAAGTCTTTGAAGATAAAATCTATTTTGGGTAGTTAGTTTTTAGTTAGTTAGTTGTAACTAATTTTGTTTGTAACTCCTAAATTGTAAACAACTTGTATATAAGCCTAAGCAAGCAATGCTGGCAAAAACAAAGTATAGAGAAGATTGAATGCGTTGCAATTTTAATCAAGAAAGTGCAGAAACTGGTAGTGCATAAGTAGCAAAACATTGTAATCATTTCATCTCATGTTAGTGATAATTCAAGTCGAATCCAGTCTCCCAGATGTAGGAGTTTTAACTCTGAACTGGGTTAACAATTGTGTGTGTTCATTTTAACATTGCAAGGCTTAATTCTTTTTTTTGACAGAAAACAGAGAACGTTCTCCGTTTTACAAGCTGAACAATCTGCATTTTACAGAAACCAAGAACATTCTTGGTTTAGTGAATGATCAATCTCCGTTTAGTGACTGATTGATCTCTGTTTTTAACAACAACTTCTTTATCGTAAAAGTTGTACATTTAACTATAATATGTTCTTCATTTTATATGATTTATATTAAGTTTGAAACATTAGATTTTTTAAATTTATATACTTTTTGACATTTTCAATTTTACAAATGAATCATGAAAATTATTTTATGTAAAAAATTTGTTAACATTAGACTAATCAGGTGTATAGTTAAAGAGGATAGATCATTTTAATGAAAATGTGAATACAAATTTGTAAAGATTCACAAATAGGTGTTTATCATTGACAAGTCACTAGTTGAATATAAGTGTATACCAAAGACTTTTTAGGATCAAAATTACATTTATTCTTTATGTTTTAGTCAAGCAATAGTTAATGTTGTATTTATCAAAGTAATTGGCATTAGAGTATGACTATATATACACCAACCCGAAAGTGAATTGTTCAGTTTGACAGTAAAAAATGAACAACTTTATATGTCAGATAAGATTTTTTTATATACTCTAAGAGTTCATATATAACTTTGTAGAGAATAATTCTTGTGTGTACACAAGAATTTAGACACAATATTTAAACACACACATAAAAAAATAGAAAAATAATAATTAAATAATGTATAATTTTAAAATAATTAAAAAGTATATAATTTTTTGTGTGTGTGACTAAATAGTGTGGTCAAACTCTTGTGCCTATACAAAGATTGTTCCTTTGTACTTTGAAAAATGAATCTCTTGTTCAGAATATGATGAAAATTTAATGAGTAATGTATTGAAATTTGAGGGCGGCTATTATGCTTGGGAAGTTAATGAAACATTAAAATGCTAATGTTTGCTTCAATATGTGAATCAAATTGAAAGGCAACTCAAACATCTACTTAAAGGGCTCAAATTAGTTCTCATTCTCTTCAATGTCATCGTTTCAATTTCCTTCCCTTCTTTCTCTGCATCAGTTCTCATTTCTCTTCACTTTTTTGTCTCCGTTTTCCACTCGCCCTAAACTTCAACATTGTCAATTACAACAGAGGTTGTGACACAGTTATGCATTTGGAAACACAACTTAGTCGACCATCGTCGAGTTATGATACCCATTTGAAACTTTGATAATGGATTCTGCAGTATACTTTGTTGATGGTTGATGACATCTTTGTTGAATATATATTTAGTGTATTTAATTTCTACCAAGTCACGTATTGAATTATTAGTATTATGATATTTAACCATAATTTATCTAACAAAATTAGTAGAGAAATGTGATTTCCACACACATATATATATAAAATTATCCGTGGGGTTCAAACATTGGTGTAAGAATTAATTAATCACTATCTCATCAAGCATCTATATTCATAAAGAAAGTCACATGCTTATATATAAAAAAAGTTATAGGCTTAATTTTGATTTCAGTCTCTACTTTATCACACTCAATAAATAGTCTGTCTATTTTAAAATTAATTTTGTTTATTTCTTAATTATTATATTTATTGCAGTTTTAATCAAAATCTAGATTTTTGACCTCTAAAATAACAATTTTGGCCTTAAAAATGGTGAAGTAGCCCCAAATGTAACTTTGAAGAGAAAATACAATTTTTAAGAGCAAAAAAATCGCCACTTTTAGACTAAAAATCACCATTGTTGAGATAAAAAATTATTGATGAGAAGTAAAATTGCACCAACTTTGATAATTGAACGATAAAAAAGATCGGTTTTTAAATAGGAGACTATTTTTGTGAGTTTAGTAAAATAGAGAAACTAAAATTACAATTAAGATTATCTTAAAAGAAGTTATTATATATAGGAGGAAGTATGAGGAGTTGGAGTATCTCATCTAAGAGAGTGAAAACAAGAGTAGAAACTCTCTGCGTAAGGTCTAATAACAAAATCAATGATTTGATGAATTTGAAGAATTAATGTAAACCAATTAAATTGATTCAATTTTTCATATTCAAGTCAAAATAGATTCAAATAAATCAAATCAGACCTCTATTAGTTCGAATATCTATTTTACGTCATTCAAAACCAATTACCCACCACTCGAATCAAATTAATATATTTTATAATTATTTCTTTTATTTTACAATATATTAGTAGTATTATCTTAAAATATATATTGTATTTATATTTTTTTAATCATTGTATTTTTTATTTCAATGTAACTTTTATCTTATTTTGTTTGTATAAAAAAATTTTAGTATTTGAAAAAGTTAATTTTTTTAGATTTTAATAAAAAAAAGTTAATTAGATTTTAAATTGTCAATTTAATTGAACCCGAAAAAACCAAACATTTACTCATTGGTTTGGTTTTTCTTTTTTTACTAATTGTCATCAATTTGATTTGGTTTTGATTTGAATTTCACGAGAATAAACTACAAAAAATGAACCAATCCTAGCTCTGAGATCATTATTTATGGACATAATTAAGCCGCTTAAATCAAGCACTTGAACTCTTGTTAATAAGAAAACAAAATTTATTCTCAAATTCAAATTTGTTATTTAAAAGACCTAAATCAAAAGTTGAAGTTATATAGATTTATTTTGAAGTTATATATTTTTTTTATAGGCGAAAGTTAATATATTTATGTTAAGGAAACGGAGAACTATTAACTGCCAATTGAAACTCATAACCATCTTGTAGGCTATTCTATAAGGAAGATAGCAGGTTCTGTTCCTTTTTTTATATAAGTTAATATTGCAAACGTAATAATAAGGCTAATGGCTAAGTTCAATGAATTTGATTTGATGAGATCAATCTCTTCCAAAAGTATATGCCATGATCTGTATTTTAGTATAAAGCAGCTATATATATGTTCTGTTTTACCCATGTGTATTGGTTTAAGTCCATTGAAATTGTAAAGTTAATTTGAACTTAGCCAAAACAAAATATTATAAAACATTACCATGTTTATTGAATTATTTATATGTACTTTCTCATTTTAATGCTACATCATTTTCTGGGGGGTCACTAACAAAGGACAATTTTGAATGAAATTACTCAATTTCTGATAGAATTGATAATAGTTAGGGCCCTTTGAGCTATAATATAGTACTGTAATAAATTGGTGACTGTTTTTGCCTGCAATCTGCAGTGTATTATTGTCCTGCTGTTGCTGACTTTCTTGACTTGCTTTTGAAGATTTTTTTCTTAAATATATATACTCTTCTTATAAAGGAAAAAATAATAATAGTGGTTGGTCACTTTGGTAACAGGCGATTTATGGAAATGGAATTATATTAGGGTGGGAGGTGTAGCATTTAAACATAGAAAATTTAAAGAATATTGTAGTGTGTAGGAATTAAAAATATTTTAAGTTGTTTAAATATTAAAAATATTTTAAGTTGTTTAAATATTAAAAATATTTTAAGTTGTTTAAATATTAAAAATATTTAAACAAACCTATGGACAAAAACTAACAGTAAAATAACCAAAAAAATACTTCAATAACATGATAAAACAAATAAGCAAATGTGTACCAATTCCTAGAGTTTTTTCTTCTTTTAATTAATCTCTCTCTCAATTTTTTCTCTAATATTTTTCTATTGTCTTTTTTCTCTGATTTTATTTCTCATTTATTTCATTTTATGAGTAATTATTGATATGATTGTACAAGAATGACACAAGAGCAATAATATGTTTCTCTGATGGCCAGATTTAAACACACCAAACTTACTTCTATTGTTTTCCCCTCTTTGAGAGTCATCTAAAATTTCTATTAATAGTAGTAGATTAAATTTAATTATTTTTAGAAAAAAATTATTCATTATTATTAATCAATTACACCTTCCTTAAAATAGTTGTCATTATTTCTAATTAAAGGCAATTAATAAAATTCCTTAAAAATATGTCATTATTGCTGATTAGGGTCAATCAATAAGACTGACCTTCCTATTACAAACTTTTTTAATTTATTAAAAAATCTGATAGTCTAAGTCCAAAAATCTCATTTTATTAAATTATTTTGTTTTCTTTTTTTAAATAAAATAATTTCAATTTTTTCTTAAATCAAATGTCTAACATAGTGTGTTTTTTTTACTTTTGTTATTTCAGTAAATTTTTTAATATTTTCAAACAGAATTAGGTGTTTACACATACCAAGTCTTATTTAGTAGTTATTGTTGATGTAAAAACATTTTTGATATATGTTTTAATGACAATAAATTTTATGAAATAAATGCTTGTGTTTAATAAATTTCTACTATTGATAATTGCACTTGAGTTTTATTTAAGAAACCTGAATCACATAAGTGGACAAGCTAGAAACCATTCACATCAACAAGAAGTATCAATTCAATGATGAAATACTGAAAGTAAAATCAGAAGATTACAACAATAATGTAATAAGCTTCATGGAGATATTAGAAGACTATTGTTTAAACCTCCAAAGAATTAATTAAGAGGATAAGAAACTTATCATATAGAGTCTTCCTCATCATATGACGGTTCATATTTGAGGGATAATAGTAGAAGAACTTCTATCTTAAGCTACACGAGATTATTCTTGAAATAGTGTGGCAAAGCTCACATTGAGTTTTGTATGAAAGCCTTGAGGTTTGTGAACAATCTTGAATGTCTTTTTAAAAGAGCTCATAAAATACAAAGAATGATATAAGGACAAAGAACAAAGTTTATGAAATCCTTAAATAATTAATTCATCTAGCTTATCATTCATTGATAAGAATGTTCATTACAAGAAAAGAGAACATTCTCCTTATCGAAAGATGTATGATGATCCAAGAATACATGGTTGCTGCCTTACGAGACAAGAGAACATTCTCTTTATCTAGCACTATTCCAAACAACTATATAAACAAATGATCCAAATGATCATTCGATACCTTAGAAAATATGTCCAATGGATATATTATATATTCAAACATATCTAAAGATAAATAAAGAAGTCAAAGAACATCTTTATAAAATAATCTCAAAAGAAATATATCATAAACTATATCAATCATTCAAGAGAATAATTTTTAAATTTTCAAGAAGAACATGTTCAGTACATTCAAGAAGAACATGTTCAGTATACAACATGTGCAAACACCAAGAGAAATTGTGAGAAGTATTGTTTCAACAAAAGATTTATCCTATCATATAGAAGAGAACATTCTCAATTGTTATGAAAGAATGTTGTCATGATAAACAAGTTCATTGCACTCATAAATATTTCTACCAGTTTAGCAAAATGACAATAATTAACTTTGAAGAAAAAATTATTTCAAAATTTAGTCATTTATTAAAAGATGGAAGAACATTCAACAAAATGTTCCGATTGTTCTATTAAAGGACAAATGATTAAACAGTCTTTTTGGAAAGACAACATGCAGTAAATCAGTTGGAATTTCGCACATGAGCTTCTCAATATTTAATCGACAATTAAAAGTCCATATTTAAATGCCACTAGCAAAAAAAAACATGCAAAATGTTCTGCAGATTGATGACATGAAATCAAGTACAAAAAAGCACTCAAGTACATTGAATTGGTATTGTTTGACGTAATTATTGCACATGCTTCTGACTCACTACTGTTCCAACAGATATATTCATCATTCGTGCTCAAGTTTCCTTTAAGACTTAAGGTAGAACATTCAAGTTGAAAGAAAAATATTATGTACAGAATTATTCTACACTTAAAAGATTGATTCAGAAGATTGTTGGCACCTTGGGAAGTGTATCCAAAGACTATATTCAATTGAAACTGAATATTCAAAGTCTCTTATTATATATAAGTCTCTTGTCATCCATAAGTTGAAGATCAATTGGAAGATGAAGATAAGAATTCAACTTGCAATCTACCAACACTTGTACAAGTAAGCATAAGTCAAAAAACTTTTCGAGCAAACTCCAACTCTCTTCACGATATATGTGAATCATCGTATATTGAGTTTGTCTTTATTTATCTCAAATAAAGAGTTGAGAATCATTATATCCCAAATACTTTTTATCATACACATTGTTTGTAATTCAACTCTATCTTTTATATTAGATTGAGTGTGATTGTAAAAATCATTTTTGGTTTGAAAGGTGATTGTAAAAATTTATTATGGATTGAAAAGTGGATTTAACAATTCCTTATGGATTGAAAGGCAAAGGAGAACGTTCTCATTCTGAAGAATATAGTAAAAATCTCACAGTTGTGAGGATTGTATTAGCTCGAGTTTGATGAACTAGTATACTTCTTGTGTGTGATCTTTCTATCCCTTATCTTTTAATTAATTCATGCATGGATCACACTTCACTATCATTGTTTTTATTTACATCTTAATTTCACATAAATTGTTCAAAACGTTCTGGTCAATTGAAAGTTTACTAATCAACTTTTGTTCACCAAGTTTAATATTGAGTAAAGTTTCAAATAAAGTGTAAGAACTTCGTTTTAAAATAGTCACAATTCAAATCCCACTTTCTTGTGATTATTTATTCCACTTCCATAAGTCAAAAATTAAGAGTTCAAATGTGGTGTTGGCTATTTTTCAAGAACTTCTATGAGGAAAGAGAGGAAAATGCACGTGAACAACGAAAAGGGTTGCAAAATGTGGGAATGTTAACGAATAGTAGTAGGCTGAGTAATGGCAATTGGAGCACAATTTTTAGTTAGCCAGAATTATCATTTAGGCAAACATTGACCTATCAAAATCAATATTTACTTTTAATTTATCTGCACTTTACTTTTATTATATTTTACTTATGTATTCAAGATAAAAGTCCTTAAAAGTATGACCTAGAAATCGAATTTTAAACTCATTTTTTGTGGAAGAAATTTTTAAGGTATTGTAAACATATGTACAAAAAATTATTTAAAAATATATGTTGATATTCTAATATGAACTAAAAATGCTTGCATAATAGTTTTGTAAGGACTAAACCATGTAAGCGTTTTTTACATGAAGTATAAATGAAATTTCACAATTTTATAGACACTAAAAACTTATTTAATCCTTGATATTATATTTGAATTTATATGTTAACTGGACAATTACAAATAAAATTCAAAATCTTAATTTCACTTTTAGTCCCTCTATTTACCATATTCACAAAAATAATGTCGTTATTTTAAAATCAAACTTTTTAGTCTCTCTTTTTTTCACATTTTTTGCACTTTTGGTCCAAAACTAGAATTTTGACCAATAAAATAGTGATAATTCATAGTCTCAATTGTTAATTTGAAGAAAAAATATAATTTTTAGTGCAAAAAGATCATCATTTTCTAGACTAAATGTTACCATTTTTAGGATAAAAATTATGTTTTGGGACTAAAACTACAACAAATGTAAAAATAGAAGGACCAAAAAGTTTGATTTAAAAATAAGTGAACTATTTTCATGAATAGATTAAAATAGGAAAGACCAAAAGTGCAATTAAGTCAAATTCAAAATATGGAAACAACAGAGCAAATAAATAAGAGCACTATGAAGGCTTGATCAAAGGAGATGGAGTAAGTGGTTGTTCTTACATGTCCCCGCAAGATTGGAGTCCCATCAATGAAACCAATCTTGTTTCGTAAATGTTGATGATGGGCCTTTGATAGAGGCTTTGAGGTTTCCATATCATATGATCATGTCATGAACAAAATGATTTTCATTGGATATGGGTTTCATGCGAGAGTGATATACAAAATTGTGAGTGAGATAGGTGGCACTCACATTGTTATGTGAGAGTGTCTATAGAAGTAGGTATTGGTGATCACTTGAAAAGTTTGGTGTATTATATGGACAAATTTGTTGGGTATTGGCCTCCCTTTTTATGTGGAGAAAAGCCCAAATATTGTAGTCCATGTGTCTCATTTATTTAAGTGGAGAGTGATCTAATTAGGGTTGTGTCGCGGCCTAAAATTTCGAGTGTTTCTCGAATTCAATGGAGTCGCCACCAAAGTTTATTTTAAAATAGAGAAAATGTTGGAAAAATCCTTAAAAATAAAAAAATAAAAATAAAAAAATGGTCTTTGAAACCAAATTTTGAGTTTAGGAGTCGATTATGTGTAGGGAAGGTATTAGCACCCTACGACATCAGTTAAAAAACGGTTACCTATAATTAATTGTGCAAAATTAATATCAACTTAAATATATTTATTTCTCCTTTTTAAAATGCAAATATAATATTTTTACGAAAATAATCTAATGATAAAAGTACATTTAAAATATAGAGAGAAAAAATTTTTTTGTTATTATGCTTGACAAGAGTGCGATCTTGCTCCTACGTATCTCTCGGTGCGATGGAGAAATCAAAGCTACGTAGTTCTTGGGTAGAAAATGCGGATGCGTTGATTGCTTTTAAATAAATTGTGTTTTGTTGTTGATAAAAAAAGTTTTGAAAAAAAGAATTGGTTTGATTTGAATAATATTTTAAAATGCAAGTTTTAAGACTATTTAGTCATACAACTCGTGTCTCAAAAAATTTAAGGAGTAAAAAGATGTCACATCTAATTTAATCCTTTTAAGAATATTTTTATCATTTTTGACTTTAAATATTAAGTTTTAAAATTGTCAAGTAATACAACTTGTGTATCAAAAAAAAAAATTAAGGAGTAAAAAGATGTCACATCTAATTTAATCCTTTTAAGAATAATTTATCATTTTTCGGTTTTAAATATTAAGTTTTAAAAATGTCAAGTAGTATAACTTGTGTTTCGAAAAATTTAAGGAGTAAAGATGTCACATCTAATTTAATCCTTTTAAGAATATTTATTGTTTTAGTTTTAAATATTAAATTTTAAAAATGTCACATCTAATTAATATTTTGAAATAATTTTATATAATTATTAAAATAAAAATAAATAAATAAAATACAGTCAAGTTATTACAATATATATGACATAATTGGGAGCAACATTCTACTTATTTATTTATTTATTTTGGAAGACAAGAGAAAAATAAATAAATAAACAAGATTCAATAAAATAAAAGTTTAACCATCATTTCAAAAACAACTCATAACCAAGGCAGATAAAAGTGGAACCATCACGTTCTGCACAGTGTAAGCATCGGGAAATCATCTTCGCAGTCTAGCCTTAAAACTCACTTTTCAATCAAATCTTAAATACAAGAAGCAGATTTCAACTCATTTTTTTAATAAAATCCTAAACCAAGACAAAGTTTCTTTCAGTAACCTCAAAACAAAATTTCAATACATTTCAAAACATACTTCTCATTTTAATATAAACTTCATACAACAATGGTAGTAAAATGATCGAGAGTAGAACAAACATGAAAGTGATGCACTGCGTTGTTATGCGAAGCAGAAGAATGCAGTTGGTGTACGACTGACGGTATTGGCTGTGGTTGGCGGCGGTTACCGGTGGAACTTAAAATAGTAATGATCTTTTTACCTCTGTTTCTTTTTTAAATTTCCCTTTCTTTCCTTCTCTTTATGCCTTTTTATACTTCTCTTCTGAATCCAACTCCCCTTCCTTTCAAAACTGATTTTGGCCTTAATTTATAGACTACAAGGTTGGATCCATGTGTCTACGAAATAAATTGATGTCTGGATTTTACATTGTTTTGGTAGAAATATTAGAACTGCAGAGATGAAAATGGAAAAGGGTGGCTGACCTTTTGATTGAGTGTACAATTAACAAAACTAATAACCTTTAAATAAATAGGGAAATGGTACTGTTGTGTGGAGGAAGTATTTGAACTGATTTGTTTGAAATGTTTTGAAGTGTTTCAAAGCAGTAAGATGGTGTTTTGCATTAGACAAAGGAAATACTCTTGTATCTTAGAAACAGGTGTAAATAATTTTTTTTGTTTATGTTGGTTTGTTTTTAACTTAATTTTGTTTTTTTTAATGTAATGAGAATATTTATGTAAATACAAACTCAAAATAATGATTTTTTTTTTATATTTTAAAATAACACTTATAAAATATTTATTAAACTTATTACCACTAATTTTTTCAATTACTTTTAATTAACCGGACAAAATTGGGTACTACAGGTCGTAAGAGAGACTATTTTGAGAGGAAAGACAATCACCAAAAGAGAAAATAGAATAGTAAACCCTATTCCCGATTTTGTTAAATCAGTCTCAGAAAAACATCGATTGCGCATTCGTTAACCGTTGGATTGGGCTGATTTTTGGATAGTAGGTTCGAAACATTCAAGGTTTTGTTTTCAACGGTTGGATCGGAGAAATGATTTCTGGAGAGGGAGGAATTGTGCTCGAACAGCAGCAGGTTTTTAGTGTTTTTCTTCTTCTTGTTTTTCACTTGTAAGCTTTAGTGCTTTGTTATTTTGGCTGGTTGTAGGCACAATTTGTGCATCATTTTGAGACTCTCTTGTACCCTTATTTGATTATAGTGGAGCTATTTCTTTGGTCTGGACGACCCGTGGTTTTTACCCTTGCATTGAGGGGTTTTCCACGTTAAAATATTGGTGTTCTTTACACTATTTTATTTTGATTAATTTGCTGCCATATATATTTGTTGTTGCTCCTCACGGGTTCTAGCAAGTTGGGGAAATTTTATATCCGCTGCGTATTACTTGTTATTGTGTTTCTGTGTTTATTCCCCATTAGAGTGGCATCAGAGCTCTTGGTTAAAGGGTTATTTGACTTGCTTGAAGGATGGAGGCAAATATGAATATAAAGATGGTATGCTTGAATGGTACTAATTACCCTTTGTGGAAGGGCAAGATGAAAGATTTGTTATTTGTGAAGAAAATGCATCTTCCTATTTTTGGCTCTAAAAAGCCGGATAATAAATCTAAGGAAGACTGGGAGTTTGAACATCAATAGGTATGTGGTTTTGTTAGGCAATATGTATAAGATAATGTTTATAATCATATTGCTAATGAGACAAATGCAAAAACTACGTGGGATAAGATACAAACTTTGTTTGCCTCTAAATCAGGGAATAATAAATTATTCTTGCTGAATAGTTTCATAAGTTTGAAATATAAGGAGGGAACGTCTATTTCGGACCACTTGAGTGAATTTCAGGGGCTCCTTGATCAAATGTCTGGAATGGGTATCAAGTTTGATGATGAGCTATTGGGACTATTTTTACTGTTATCTTTACCAGAGTCTTGGGAGACATTTCGGGTTTCTATAACAAGCTCAGCTCCTAATGGTGTTGTTGCTTTGGAAACGGCTAAGGGTGGTGTTTTGAATAAGGAGATGAGAAGGAAGGCACAGGGTTCTTCATCTCAATCTGAAGTTCTTGTCATTGAAAATAGTGGGAGAAGTCATAAAAAAGAACCGAAGGGTGGTAAAGAAAACAGTAGAAGCAAGTCCAAGTCTAGATACAAAAATGTGGAGTCTCATTATTGTCATAGAACAGGGCACATACAGAAGAATTGTTTTATGTGGAAAAAGGAGAACAAAGGCAAGAAGGGTAAGCAGAAACAAAGGGGTCGTGATGATGATAGTGATGATGACCGTGTTACTACTGCTACTAGTGATGATCTTGTTATTCTCTGTGACTATGAGTCAATTAATCTTGTATCTGATGAGAGCATGTGGATAATTGATAGTGGTGCTACACTACATGTTACACTGAGGAAGAAGTTCTTCACATCTTATACTTCAGGTGACTTTGGAGTTTTGAAGATGGGTAATGATGGTGTATCTAAGGTAATTGGTGTTGGTGATGTATGCCTGCAAACCAACATGGGAATACAATTGTTGCTTAAAGGAGTCAAACATGCTGCAGATGTTCGCTTCAATTTGATCTATGTGCATATGCTTGATGAAAGTGGTTTTGATAATCATTTTACTTCTGGAAAGTGGAAACTCAGTAAAGGTAACTTGGTTGTGGCTAGAGGGGAGAAAATTAGTAAACTGTATTGGACAAAAGCTTTAGTTGCAAAAGACAGTGTGAATGTCGTGGATATGGAATCATCTTTGTGGCACCGAAGGCTTAGCCATATCAGTGAAAAGGGGTTAAATTGCTTAGCTAGAAAGGATGTGCTTCCAGGATTGAAGAATGTAGATTTGGAGAAATGTTATCACTGCATAATTGGTAAACAAACTAGAGTATCCTTCAAAAGGCATCCTCCCTCTAGAAAGTCAGAGTTGCTTCAGTTGGTGCATTCTGACGTCTGTGGCCCTTTAAAGGTAAAATCTTTTAGTGGTGCACTTTATTTTGTTACTTTTATTGATGACTGTTCCAGGAAACTATGGGTTTATGTTCTGAAGACAAAAGACCAAGTGTTGGAGAAATTCAAACAATTTCATGCTTTGGTTGAGAGGCAGACAGGCAAGAAGCTGAAACGTGTTCGTACTGACAATAGTGGTGAGTATTACGGACCCTTTGATGTCTATTGCAAACAGCAGGGTATAGCACATGAAAAGACTCCTCCTAAGAGTCCTCAGCTGGATGGTTTAGCAGAGAGGATGAATCAGACACTTGTTGAGAGAGTGAGGTGTATGCTCTCTAAAGCTAAGTTGCCTAAACATTATTGGGGTGAGGCACTGTACACGGAGGTGCATGTTATTAATCTTACTCCTACTGTCGCTTTGAATAGTGAGGTACCAAACAAGGAATGGTTTGGGAAGAATGTCAAGTATGGTCACTTGAGAGTCTTTGGTTGCAAGGCTTTTGTGCATGTTCCGAAGGATGAAAGATCCAAGTTGGATGCAAAGTCAAAGCAATGTATCTTCATTGGTTATGGTGAGGATGAATTTGGCTACAAGTTGTACGATCCTATAAACAAAAAGGTTATCATAAGTCGTGATATAGTGTTCATGGAAGACCAAACTATTAAAGACATTGATAAGGTGGAGAAGAATACACCTGAGAGAGATAACGTTTTATCTGATGGTGATCCAGTTCGGTCACCTGTTCCTGATTTGGATACTACTGATGGTAATGTTTAGAATGATGAGTCACATGATTGTGTTGATGATCATCGACTTAGAGATGAGGTAAATATTCCAACTAGTGAAGATCATGAGTTTTCACACGATGAGAATCTTAGTGATGCTTATGAATCATCTCTAACCCAACTCAGGAGGTCTAAGAGGCAGAGACAACCATCTACAAGGTATGTTTCTGATGAGTATGTGAATTTGACTGATGAATGGGAACCTGAGTGTTTTCTAGAGGCCATGGAGAGTGTAGAAAGTCAAAAGTGGTTGGATGCAATGCATGATGAGATGAAATCCTTGCATGATAATCACACTTATGATTTGGTGAAGTTGCCAAAAGGCAAAAGGGCTTTGGAAAACAGGTGGATCTATAGAGTGAAACTTGAGAGTAACTCAAAGTCTCCAAGGTATAAAGCCAGATTAGTGGTGAAAGGTTTCCGTCAAAGAAAGGGTGTTGATTTTAATGAGATTTTCTCACCTGTGGTAAAAATGTCATCAATTAGAACCGTGTTGAGTTTGGCAGCTACTCTTGACTTAGAGGTAGAGCAAATGGATGTAAAAACGGCTTTCCTTCATGGTGATTTGGAGGAAGAGATTTACATGAAGCAACCTGATGGTTTTCTTGTTGAAGGCAAGGAAGACTATGTGTGTAGACTAAGAACGAGTCTATACGGTTTGAAGCAAGCTCCAAGGCAGTGGTACAAAAAGTTTGAGTCTGTTGTGTGTGACCAACGATACATGAAGACTACTTCTGACCATTGTGTATTTGTTAGAAAATTTCTAACGATGATTTCATTATCCTGTTATTATATGTTGATGACATACTTATTGTTGGAAAAATATTTCCAAGATTGGCAGGTTAAAGAAGCAGTTGGGCGAGTCCTTTGCCATGAAAGACATGGGAACAGCTAAACAGATTCTTGGCATAAGAATCATGCGTGATAGAAAGGAGAAGAAACTTTGGATGTCACAAGAACACTATATTGAGAGAGTATTGCAAAGGTTTCAAATGGAAAACTCTAAGGCTGTAAGTACTCCTCTTGCTGCTCATTTTAAGTTGAGTTCTAAACAAAATCCTTCCAGTGAAGATGAGAAAAGATACATGGAACGAGTTCCTTATGCTTCTGTTGTGGGTAGTTTGATGTATGCAATGGTGTGTACAAGACCAGATATTGCACATGCTGTTGGTACAGTCAGTAGATTTTTGTCAAATCCAGGTAGAGAGCATTGGAATGCTGTAAAATGGATTTTGAGGTATCTTCGTGGTACTACATGTATGAGGCTTTGTTTTGGAGGTGACAAACCTATTATGGTGGGGTACTCCGACTCAGATATGGCTGGAGATATTGACTCGAGAAAGTCAACTTCAGGCTACATGATTAAATTTGCAGATGGAGCTGTGACTTGGCAGTCGAGATTACAGAAATGTGTAGCATTGTCTACAACTGAGGCAGAGTTCATTGCCATTACCAAAGCATACAAAGAGTTGATCTGGTTGAAGAAATTCTTGCAGGAGCTTGGGTTTATTCAGGACAAATATGTATTATTTATCGATAGTCAAAGTGCTATTCATCTTGGTAAAAATTCAACGTTTCATAGTAGGTCCAAACACATTGATGTGAGGTATCATTGGATACGTGATATTTTGGAAGCTAAGTTGTTGGAGTTGGCTAAAGTTTGAAACTTGTTGTGATATCGCCGATTTGGCGATTATCTCCACATAGTTGTAAGGGAGAGATTTCTTGGGTATTGGGCTCCCTTCCTATGTGGAGAAAAGCCCAAATATTGTAGTCCATGTGTCTCACTTATTTAAGTGGAGAGTGGTCTAATTAGGGTTGCAAGAGAGAGACTATTTTGAGAGGAAAGACAATCACCAAAAGAGAAAATAGAAGAGTAAACCTTATTCCCGATTTTGTTAAATCAGTCTCAGAAAAACATCTGTTACGCATTCGTTAACCGTTGGATCGGGCTGATGTTTGGACAGTAGGTTCGAAACATACAAGGCTTTGTTTTCAACGGTCGGATCGGCGAAACGATTTCTGGAGAGGGAGGAATTGTGCTCGAACAACAGCAGGTTTTTAGTGTTTTTCTTCTTCTTGTTTTTCACTTGTAAGCTTTAGTGCTTTGTTATTTTGGCTGGTTGTAGGCACAATTTGTGCATCATTTTGAGACTCTCTTGTACCCTTATTTGATTATAGTGGAGCTATTTCTTTGGTCTGGACGAACCGTGGTTTTTACCCTTGCATTGAGGGGCTTTCCACGTTAAAATATCGGTGTTCTTTACGCTCTTTTATTTTGATTAATTTGCTGCCATATATATTTGTTGTTGCTCCTCACGGGTTCTTGCAAGTTGAGGGAATTTTATATCCGCTGCGTATTACTTGTTATTGTATTTCTGTGTTTATTCCCCATCAGAAAATTAAGTGAATAAGGGTCGAGCATTTGAGATAATTGATATATGAGATGTAGTAGATAACGAAGTGGTTTGGTTTTGAAGAAGTAAATGATGAGTGGAAGATATTTGAAGTTTCCAAATGATTAGAAGGTGGGTGAGAGTGAGGATTTACTATCTTGTGAACTTTTTAATTAGAAATTGTTGACATAAAAGATCATAAAAGTTATATAGAAATAACAACGTTTGATGGATGACCACATGTCTTGAAAGATAAATGTTTTTAGTGGGACGATGATAAAATTAATAGGCATGATGTTCATATGAGAAACCTAGAAAAACATGAAGTAGGTTAAGATTTGAGAATTTGTATTTAGAGTACAGTCGAATCTAAGGATAACAAAGACAACCAAAGATAGTTGGATTTGGTGCCAAACAGATTTCACGAGTATACTTGTGATTGAGGTAAAAAGTTGGCATGTGAAATGTTTATGTTTGTCACGATTTAAAATCGATGATTGTTTTTAAGCAACCCTAAAATTTTAGATTTTAATAGTCGACGACTCTACTAAAGACAGTTAGAGAGTCTGACTTTAATAATTAAATTTAATAATTAAATTTGTATATTGTGTTAATATTTTTTTCTACTTGTTTTATCCTTGTTTTTGTTTGTTTATTTCAAAATATTGTACTTGGATTGAACTCTAAGAAGGAAAACTTTTATAAATACATATATATTTCTTGTACATTGTTGCATCTTGAGTAATTGTAAGTATTTTGCTTTCTTCACACACTACAACTATATTGCTCCACACATTTATATGCGGGTGAGACTTGATACCAGGGTTTGAGTGATGCCTAAGATGAGAGAATGTTGTTAATGATAGTCATTTTTTATCTACTTTTTGTCTTATTATCACAAGAATCTCATCTAAAATCATGTATTTATTTTATGGTATTCCATACTAGTAAATTATCTATTGTTGTGGGAAATATTATGAAATATATCGCAAAGCTCCCTTAAAGAGTTTCCACAAGATACAAGAGTCATATACCAATAAGGTAGAATTTTGTTAGTTTTTTGTACTACCAATTTAGGACACAAGAGAGCACTTTAGTTGTTAATTTTTATATTATATATATATATCAGTCAAAATGCATCGGGCGTTCTTGGTATCAGACTTGGGGAGGGATAAGTTTTATAAAATTAGTTATAACTATTTAAAATCTGTAATTTTTAATCAGAAAAATAATAGTTTCTGGGTAGTAAGTCCAGTGCTGGGGAGGGATAAGTTTTATAAAATTAGTTATAACTATTTAAAATCTGTAATTTTTAATCAGAAAAATAATAGTTTCTGGGTAGTAAGTCCAGTGCTTAAGCCGACGAACAGGCGTTTTAGGGCAGTGAATCATTTGAAAGTTTTTTCTGATTAAAACTAAAGATTTCAAATATGAATAACTTCTTTTGTAGAACTTCTTCTTTTTCAACTCCTTCTACCCAAAACCTCTCTGGACAAAAGGAACCTATCAATAGTGAAGAAATTACTATTGAAGATTTTCAAAAATCAATTAACAATTGGCAAATTCCAAAAATAAAAAAGGACCAAGTTTATGAAACTAACCTTTTCAAAAACTTACTCAAAACTGACTTCGTTATCAAAACTGAAGAAAGAGATGTTCCTTTATCAAACCCTTTTGAAACCATAAATCTTCTTTCTCCAAAAACACTGCAGAAACACCGTAACAGGAACTATAATTTCATACATATAGGTCTTGTCCAAGTTGGAATCAAACCTCTAACTAGGGAAGGGTTAAACACTTCAATCCTATGCGTCTTAAGAGATGCACAGTTCTTAAACTTTCAAGATTCAATAATAAGTACAATTGAATCTAGTTTGTGCCAAGGACCAATTTGGTTTGAATGTTATCCAAATTTTTCTTTATCCTTGAAAGACCCAAATATCTTAAAATCCCTTATATTACAAATCAAAACTCACAATTACAATATGCTCTCAGGTTCTATTCCTGTAGCTATTATTTACAGAGTCCATTACAAAGCTATGTTCTCAGCCTTTACCGCTACTAAGAATATTGAAAATAAAAAGGGTGAAACCCTATTCTTACAAACTGATTTAACAAAAGCAAATACAGTTATTCCAAAAACCATCCTTTGGAAAGATATAGATCTTCCGGAAGAATGGATTCTGGAAGGAGCTTTTAAACCACAGTCTCCTGAACAGTCTAAACCAAACAACAATTTGAGGGAAGTGATACAATATAAAGACGGAAGGGTAAAACTAAGTTTTTCCAGAACTTCTAGTGCCAGATATTCTGTTGCTGGACCCTCCAGACTCCCTTCAGTTATTCAGCTACCTGGAAAAATTGAAAGCTTCACAAAACCACGTTTTTCGTGTTCTAGTATACCAAGTGCTTCCTTTCAAAACGTAGATTATTCCACAAATGTACCTCATCAAATCTAGAACAACTAGAAATAAGAGTCCGGAATGGGAAATGTCTAATGGTAGGAAAATACAATTCGATCATCCACCTTTAAGACAAATCAAAATAGCCCATCTTGATCAAGTTGTAGAAGCTGCACCTTACAAAATCCCAAGTGAAAATTCTGATAAAGATATAAAAAATATCATTATACAGAACAATTTCACAAATGCCCATCTTAGCACGATTGCTAAGCAATTAACCAAGATGGAAGAAAACCAACAGACTAACATTGTCTCTCCTGATGAAGCAACTGGGCTGAAACTTAAGAACCCAGTCTTTAAACCATTTCAAATTTCTAAAACCAGCCAAAAATTATTCAAAGATGGTAAATCTGAATTTACCCAAGCCTTAAGAGACCAACTAAGTAGAGTAGAACAATCTTCTACATCCTCACCTATGGTTGTCAAAGACTCTCTGGAGAAAACTATCACAACTTTAGACCAAGCCTCTGAAGTTGAACATGAAAAACAAAACATATGCAGACTCCAATGGCAAAAGGGTCAGCCTTTAGCCATGGTTACTGCACCTGACCTAGGAATTGAGAATAGACCAAACGTCATTTCTCAATCTAAATTCAATGCTAGTACTGTCTATGAATGGAACATAGATGGTATGTCTGAATACAATATCCTAAGTCTTCTCCAGCAAATGACTATGGCATCTAATGCCTACAGAACCCAAGCAAATACACCTGACAAAGCCATAGCTGAACTCCTAATAGCAGGATTCTCAGGTCAGCTTAAAGGTTGGTGGGATTACCATCTTACACCTTCTCAACACTTAGAAATTCTAAGTGCTATCCAAACCACAGAGGAAGGTATTCCCATCCTCGACGAAATAGGAAACCCTATACCGGATGCAGTTGCAACGTTAATACACACAATCAGCTTGCACTTCATAGGTGATCCTTCTCACTTAAAAGACAAAAATGCAGAACTTCTTTCAAACCTTAGATGCAAAAAATTATCTGATTTCCAGTATTACAAAAACACTTTCCTAACCAGAGTCACGCTCAGGGAAGATTCTAACCAACCTTTCTGGAAGGAAAAATTCCTTGCAGGACTCCCAGCCCTTTTAGGAGAAAAGGTTAGAAACAAAATTAAGGAAATCTTTGGGGTAAACCAAATTCCATACAACCATTTAACCTATGGGGAATTAGTTAGCTTTACCCAAAAGGAAGGATTAAAAATCTGTCAAGATTTGAAACTTCAGAAACACCTGAAATGGGAAATGAAAAGAACCAGACAAGAACTAGGATCTTTCTGCAAACAATTTGAAATACAAACAACCAATACTCCTAAAGACTGTGGAGGTTCTTGTTCCAAAACCTTCAGAAAACCTCACCGAAAACCTTTCTCCAAACCAAGGAAACAAGATTTCTATAAATCTTCCAAACCTCAAAATTCCTACAATCAAAGAAAACCAAATTTTCACCAGAAAAAACCCTTTCATAGAAAATTCGAACCCCAAACTTCTAAGCAGATAACTTGTTATAAGTGTGGTCAAAAGGGACACATTTCAAGGTATTGCAACAAAACCAAAAAGCTTCATGAATTGCAAATTGATGAGCAATTGTTGCAAAAGATTGAAGCAATTCTTTTAGAAACTTCAGAAGAAGAAAGATTCTCAGAATCTGAATTAGGATCTTCGGAAAATGAAAATCCTTTACAGTTTGATGATTTAGAAACTTCAGAGTCTCCTAGTGAAACAGAGCATAGTTCTAAGTCAGTCAATGTCTTAACAAAAGATCAAGAATTAATTCTTGAAATTATAAAGCAAGTTGAGGACACCAACTTGCAAAAAGACATAATAGGAAAACTTCTAAGTACTTTTGAATCTAAGCAAAACCGACCTTCCACCTCTCCTTCGAAATTACTTCCTAAGACCACCTATGATCTAACCAATATCCTAGGTGCAAAAGGAAAATTTCATAACCCGGTTACTATCCAATCTCTTCAAGAAGAGATAAAACTTGTTAAATAGGAGTTAAAAACGCTTAAGCAAAAACAAGACTTAGATTCAGGTATTCTCCAGACCCTTCTTTCCCAAATCCAAAATCAAACCGCTTTTGAATTAGATGAAGAGGCAGAAGATAATGAAGACTACTCTCTACCCTTACCCCCAGAAAACAAAATCGATAGCTTAAAAGAAATCCCAGAAGATTTCCTATGTATTTTGAGATCGATAACCACGAGAAAATATTTAATCAAAATCAATTTAGTCTTTTCTGAAGATTACAAATTTGAAGCATTTGCACTTTTTGATACAGGAGCAGACCTAAACTGTTTCAAAAATAGCATTGTTCCAGCTAGATTTCTCCAAAAAACTAATGAAAAACTTGTTGCCGCCAATAACTCCAAAATGACTATAACAAATAAAACTGAAGCCTCCATTAAAAATGGACTTGAGAGATGCCCAGAAAAACAAAAAGAATTGAGGTCCAGAAAGACCAACCACAAGAAAACCCAAAACCCATTTCCTCTGCAAAACCCATCAAGTCATGGGCAAAGGCAGTAGAAGAAGAAGAAGAAGAGGAAACTCAACACATTCAAAAATGGCTTACAAGCCAACAACTTGTGGCACCCCAAAACTTTGTGCAAATTAGAGGATTAATGTCAGATGACATTAACTTTCAAAAGGCAGCAAGGCTCAGGGAACTCCAAATAGAGATTGAAAGTCTCTCAATGGAACTTCCATTGACACAAAAAATTGAAAGGGGAGAATCTTCAAAAACCCCTACACAACAAATTATTTCAAAACCTTCACAGGAGGGATCATCCTGTAAAATAATTTCAAAACTTCCTCAAGAGGAATTTTCAAAAATTTCTTTGAAACCTGATGAGTCTCAGACTTTGATGATTTTTAAACCAAAATCTGAGTATTTCATCAAAAAGGAATCCCAAAATATATGGACAATAGAGGATCACTATTACAATAAAAATCCTCAATTGATCATTTCAAAAATTTTCCCAAATGGTTGGTTTTTTAAACCTTGGGATTTTTCAAAACCACAACCTTATTACAAAGCTATTCTTGAATTGACTGGTTCAGTAACAATCCAAGACAACCCAAAAGAAGGTCCAGTGGAATATTCCACTGCGAAAATTCATAAAATCATCCCACCATCAGAATGGGGACCAAACCTATATACTGCAAAACAATTCCCAATTGACTTCAAAACAACATTTAACCATTGCAGAACTTTCAACTACTGGGACTACCAACAGGCCTGGTATAATGCTTTCCTCATCCAAAATAAGAAATTCGGTCATACTTGGCTCTTTTTCTTCAACCTCACCATGGATGCATCAAAAATCCCTCAATGGTTTGCCCATTGGTGGAAATTTTACGGATCCATCCCTGAAATACTAAAACCGGAAGTCCAAAATAGCTTCCAACTTTTCAAAACACAATATAAACCATCAGACAGAGAACGCATTTTTCACCCTCTAATGCTATTCTCTACAAAATTCTTTTTACCATAGGTATTAGCGTGGTACTTTGAAAATGACCAAAAAGAGGCCCAAACAGTCCTCACTCGAAAATTCAAAGTGAGATGGTGGACAAAATTCTCCATTCCAAGCCGTCACAACTTGGCTTCAAAACCAAGGGATAATGAAACCACAGCCAATACAAACTCAATTCTTGGCCCAAAAGTCATTTGCCCAGACACAGTTGGCAGCTGCAAAAACAGAAGAAGAATATTTTGAGATAATGGCTCAGCTACTAAAAAGCAAGACCAATTCCTCAAAATTTTCCTCCAGTACTCCTTCAGTTGCATCCTCGAACTTTGAAGACGAAAACGAAGATAACTGTTTTGGTATCTTCGCCCCTACAAAATAAATTTGGGTCAATCCAAATTTGATCAAACCGGGCCTAGCCTAATAAAAAAAAAAAGAAGAAGAAAACAAAACAAAAAATTGGAAAAAAGCACAAACAGAGAAATTTCGTAGAAATTTCATCAGAAGACCAAAGCTTAGCATTTGTCTGCCACCAGCATGAAAAAGTCAAAAAAGCAAAAGGAATCCCATTGCCATTTGTCTGCCATCAACATGCTCAGTCAAAAAGAAGAAGGAATATCATCATTTCCTCCACTAAACAAGCCATTTGTTTCTCTGATTCTTGGCTATATAAGGAAGGCTCCTCTTCAAGTATAAGGCAGGGTTTCAGAAACGCAAGAGAGAAATACATAGAGTTCACTTAGAAATCTTGTAATCTTGAGTGTCTCAGTTTATCAAAACTTGTATCTTTAGTTTCCGTTTTCCAAAACCTATTGTAAGTACTATTATGCAATAAATTTATTTATTCAAACACATGTACTTATCTTTGCAAAACATAAGTATGCTCTGCACTTGCAGCTATGGCTGATCTGGTGCATCAGAAACAAAATTGCTGCATGTTTATACTTTAATATGCATTTTGCTTTTGCTCAATTTGTTTTCCAAAACGCATATTTATTAACAACAGACTTAGATTGGTATCTTGATGACTTCTCATGGATGATTCAACATAACCATCTTTGGGTCTTGTTTTCGTTTTCTGCATTTTGTAAGATCTTTTATCCTTTGATTTGTACCTCTGCATCCGATATCAGAAACTATGCATTTTGCTTTTGCTCAATTTGTTTTCAAAAACGCATATTTATTAACAACAGACATATATATATATATATATATATATATATATATATATATATATATATATATATATATATATATGCTGTATTACACATTAGCATCTATATTGTTGCACATTGTTCATGCAATTTTAATATGGCAATTCTCTAGAAATATAGGACTAGTTTTTGTTGCTATAACTAAATTTATCCATAAATTTTGCTTGTGATACCCAAATAGAATGTACATTCAGTAAGTTATCACAACTCAAACAAAATATTAGTCATAACTAAGCAAGATGTACATCTTGAAGGTTACTCCAATACGATCAAATCTTATTTTAATCACTGAGTAGATTGTCTATTGGTCGATTTGTGCGAAATTTTAAGGATTGAGTGGTATTTGGGCAATAATTTGTGTGTCATTCGAGCGTTGGGCTTGATGCGAGCATACGACATGCCATATAATTAGAAGACTGCGAGACCTTTAAACGCGAGCATTATGTAAGGTGCATGAACTGTGTCAAGTTATGCCTAGATGCATGAGGTGAGATGCATGATACGATGCTAGAATGATGCTTACATGATTAGCGCAAGATGCAAGGATCTTCACACTATGATTGTATCTACTCATGCAAAAACTCAAGATACACACCAAATCTTTAGCTTTTTGTTTGTTATCGTTGTTAATTTTTTAGAATAAGAGGATGCAATGACCTTGTTTGGTGAGAAAGGTGTTTTTGTGTAAGAAATGAATTTCTTCACTTGAACACTTCCTTGAAAAAATTCAATATGTAAAACAAGATTTGAACTCAAACTCAAGCAAAATCAAGTTTGTCATGTTTATGTTTATCATTATTTTCACTCAACTGTTGCAAATTAGTGTATTTTGATGATTGTAGTCTCCATCAATGATTGAGTGATGACTTCTTGGAAAAAATATGATCAACTATAGTTTTTTGACTACAGTCATCGAATAATTTTCACCACGTTAGTCTTTTCTTTTGACTAGGACACCTTAGAAAACTCAACTCTTTTTGGTCAAAGATGTTAATTGAAGATTTTCCAAAGAATTGTTAGATCATGTCAATGAACTTACATTCTCTTTCTTTGAAGCATTATTTAATTAAGCAGACATGATAGTGAAAATAAGGTTGAAACAGTTGGTTAAGATTGTAGTAACTATGTCGATTAACAAGAAAGGGGGTTTGAATTGTAAATGCACCTTTTTAAAAATTCCTGTTATAAACTTAAGAAAATAACTCAAGATTGATCTTGGTTGTGAAAACAGAAAACGGAGAACGTTCTTGGTTAGTTAAAATCAACAATTTAACTTATCTATTTAACTTGATAATCAAGCAGACTGAAAGTAAATAGATAAGGGAAGAAATATCACACAAAGATATATCCTGGTTCACCCAACTCGGGTTACGTCCAGTCCTCACAACCGTGAGATTTTTCACTAAGTGTTCAAAAAGGAGAACGTTCTTGGTTTTTACACCACCAGTCCAAATCAACCTTGATTTGTTACAATCTTCACCTTGCAACCTAGAAAGGATTTTTACAATCACCTTTCAGCCTTGGAAGGATTTTAACAAACACACTCAATCTAACATAAAAGATAGACTTGAGTTACAAATGATGTGTATGATAAAAGTGTTTGGGATCTTGAAAATTCTCAACACTTGTTTGAGATAAATGAAATACAAACTCAGTAAATAATGATCCAAAGATATAGTGAAGAAAGCTGGAGTTTGCTTGAAGAGTTTTTTTGACTTGTTACTTGAACAAGTGTTGGTAGATTTGTAAATTGAACTCTTGCCTTCATCTTCCAATTGATCTTCAATTTATAGATGCTAAAAGGCTTTGAATATTCAGTTTAAAATGACTATATCCGTTGGACACACTTGCCAAGTGTCAGATATATTTTAAAGCAATTAAACATGTGTTTATTTGTTGTCCAAAACGTTCTTGCTTTTGGGTCTCATGGAAAACGTGAATGGGTGAGTGAATGAGTTGTCACGTGTCAGTTGGCACTGTTTAGAGTCAGGTTTATGCAGATCTTTCTGCAGAATATTGTAAGTACAATGTACTTGTGTCCTTGCTCACATCTCATCAATTTGGAGATCAATCTTGAGGTTGTTTTCCACCTTTGGTTATTGATCTCGAGTTCTTGGCTTCACCAATGAATTGAGCAATCTTGATACTATTTAATATGTGGTTTATATTGTGTAAAATTATATGTTTTAATTCTGTCTTTAAAAGAGAATTAAAATCATAATGTTCTTTTGTAAAAAACAAGAACATTCTTCGTTTCTTGTTTTGTTTGAGTGTTGAACTTTGACAGCTGTTATGTGTCAGTCCTTTGTCTCAGAAACATAATGTGCTTTATGCAAAAAGGTGAGCATCAGTGTCCTTGATGTTTTGGTTGTCATTTCTCATAGCTCATCAATTTGGAGATTGATCTTGATGTTTTGCTTTGCCTTTGTTGATCCTCTTTGATCGAATCTATCCAAAACAATCTTGTGTAGATTATTAACTTCCTCTATGATGAATACTGATGTTTTGTAGTGTAGATAGATGTACTTTTGTAGCCCTGATCGATATTAAATTACAGCAGATTTTGCTCTTCCAAAGCTGTGAAAACGGAGAACGTTCTTCGTTTCTGTTTTGAGTGATTGCTGGATTTTGACAATTCTGATAGCTTTTACGTGTCAATCTTTTCTATTCTGTAAGTGTGTCAGTGATGTAGTGACTTTATCATTTATGTCCAGTTTGTACTTGCTTACTTTAGCCATCAACTTTGGGGATTAGTCTTGCTTTTTATTCTTTATGCATTGCTTTGCTTTTTGTTGATCTTATGGAAAGAATCTGTCCAAAATGATCTTGAGTATATAATTATGTTCCTTTGTAATGAATACTGGTGATTTGCAATGTAGATTGATGTATTTTCGCAGCCCAAATCAATCTTGAATTAAAGAAGACTTTGTTCTTTGTAAACCAGAATGTTCTTGGATTAATGCTTTCAAAACCAGAACATTCTTCGTTTTTCAGACTGCTGTTCAGAATGATCTTCATTTTTCATACTGCTGTCCAGAATGATCTTCGTTTTTCAGAATGCTGTCAAGAATGTTTTTCATTTTTATAGTTAATGACCAGAACATTCTCCGTTTCTATTTTCTCAAATTTGATCACGCTTTTTTCAAATGATCTTGCTTGTTTAATTATGCAATTCTTCTTCTTTAAATAAAACTCAAGTGCAATCATTAGTAGATCACCATTCATAAAACTTAATCATTTATTCCATAAAGTTTGTTGTCATTAAAACATACATCAAAAAGATTTTTGCCTCAACAAAGATGTGCCTCAAAAGGAAGGTGGAATATTTGGGTGATAGGTGGAAATACATGGGCTTTGAAAACTAAGGTAATTGCCTCAATCCATGAAAGATTACATTGCTTTAATTTAGATTTTAACAAATAGTTGTCGAAAGAAAGTGGGATTACCTAACTATTCTCCACGAGCTAAGCAAGAAGGAACATAAAAGTGTCCCATTATGGAAAGATAGTGAGAGGATGTTGAGATGAAATGAGTGATTGGAAAAACAACATCAAAATTAGTTTTGTAGGAATATAAAAATGAAAGATAGGGGAGGTGCCCCATGAAAAAAATTCAGATGATATATGGAGAATCAAAGATAATGAGTTTTCCTTAATTTGAAATTCAGAGATACTCAATCCTTGAATGAATGACGGAGAAAATACCCTTATTTTGAAATATACAAAATATTGTGTATGTGATTAAAAAAAATGGTAAAAGGATTGCCCCAAGTTATAATTTGGAAGGCATAATGTTTGAATGGGACAACGGTGGTGTTGCCCCAGTTTTAGAGTATCAAGTTGAAAGATTTCCCTCATACTACGGGAGTTTTAATGAGTGTGGAGAGAATGGGTTGAAGAATGAGCAATTATTTTATAGAATATATGAATATGAATGAAGGGTAGGAGTATTATCTTGGTTGAATACGGAATGCCTCAATTTTGGTCCATCATTTGAAAGATTTGCATCATTTATAAGTATGATAATTGTCATCTGTTTATGTACAAAGAATTTGATCTCGTTGATGATCTCCACAATTTTGTCAAAGCTTTGAAAGAATCCTGAGCGTGCAAGTCCTTAAGGATTATTTTAGCATATTGCAAACAAGATTTGTAATTTTGTCCCAAAATTAAAAAATTCAGATAATGAACAATCAATCATTTATCAGAATGTACCTTTTAGACATGTAATGTGGTGAATGACTAAGAGGTTTATGAAAAAAAAAATTGATGTATCAGGCTCAAATAATTATTCCAAGGTCAATTAAGACAATGATTTTTTAGATCAAAGACTTACTACCTCATGGGGTATCAATCCAAAATTTGTATTGCACTCACTTTCATGTTTTTTTTTTTCAATCTCCTTTATCTATGGACTTTGACTGATAGACTATTTTAGTTCTTTTTTTTTTTATATATATATCATAAGTAATGCATAGGTGACGAGGTATCAAATAAACTCCTAGTATAGAAGTGATCTTTGTCTTGGATATTTGAAAAGAAAAAAAAAAGGTCCTACTTTTTTGGCTCAAAAGGGGGAAGCAAGGGATAGGTTTTTTGTTTATATTTTTGGATGTTGAAAGACAAATCGTAACATTCATTTCAAATCATGATTGTTCATTTTCAAAAAAAAAATTTAATTTCAGGACAAAGCTTGACAGATCTATTCATTTTTTTTTTTTGGCCCTAACTTTTGCTTAGGATGCCACTACAGGTTTTCAATCCTAACGGACTTGCACTAATTTTTCAATCCTTTATTCAATTTTTTTAAAAAAGGACTTGCACCAATTTGTTACTTTCAAAGTATTACTTTGTGAGATTTGATTATTGAAATCAATTAGGTATGCCTTTCAAATTCAATTTGTGAGACCAATTTTTTCGAAGAGATTGAGGCAAGATTGAAAAGGAAAGAATAATGAAGGAATGTGTACAAACGACGATATTAACGGGGTCATGAAAAAGTAGAAACACGTGACATGCATGCTCATTGAATGAATGGTTCAAAGAAAGGTAACATTAGTTTTTGAGTTGAAATTTTTTTTAATTATGTCAATCACATATGTTAACAAATTTGACCATTATATTTGTCAACAAAAGACTATGAGATCTGTTCTCAAGAGTCTCAATTGATTTTGAGTTCATTTATGATTTGAAAAATCTTATTTTTCAAAGAACAGTGACCAATTCAATATTTTTTTTTGCAAATAAGCATCATTTCAAGAACATACACCACTTATAAAAATAAAAAAAAAAAACTTTACATGAATTTTAGTATTTGTGAGGTTTTTTCCGTCAGTAACATTCCCACTCTAGATGAAATTCTCATGATAACTGAACATGAAGTAGATATGAAGTATTTACTAACAATATTTTAGTTTTGATAATCGATTATAAATAGAAAATGTATTAGAAATCAAATAAGTTACCTATAATTAATTGTTTAAAGTTTGTGTTAACCTTAAAAAATTTGTTTTTTTCCTTTATTATTAAAGCACAACGAAAATTCAAATTTTTTATTAGAAAACACTTTATGAAAATATATTTTATAAAAGAACTTATTATTGAAATGAAAAAAAATATATAAATTTATTAATGTTTGACTAGAGTTACTTCATACTCCTATGTATCTCTAATTGGGTGGAAAATTTAAAATTAAGTACCTCTTGAAAATATAATAATTATGTGTTGGTTGGTTTTAAATTTTTAATCAATCGTAAGAGAAAAATAATTTGCAGTAACCAAATAAAAAGATCTAAAATGATCATCACAAATAGGTTACTTTAAATAATTTTGAAATTGCAAGCTATTAAACGATAATTAAATAGAAAGAAAATTCAAAATGATTATCACTAACAACTCAACTTTTTAAATGTTGAAGAGATTTACGATCATCAAATTAGAAAGGCTAAAATGCAATTTTGAGAAAAAATTGCAGATTTGGTATGAGCAAAACTGATTTTGAACATCTATTTAAATTAATTTTAAACGTTTGATGATGTTTACAAATTAAAGTAAAAGAAGATTCAAAGTGAGTGATCAACACTTATATTAAAGTAAAAGAAGATTCAAAGTGAGTGATCAACACTTTTTTCTGACTCAAATGACCAATACTTATAACTGTTGAAAATATTGTTGAGAATATTATTTTCAACATTTATCACAAATTTTTAAATTTTTAATGTAAATGGTTTTGAGGACGCTTGCAACTACCAAACAAGAACAAATCAAAAGTGACCATCAAAATAATTTTTTTCGATGATTTTAAAAATTAGGAGTACATGCATGCAATAGTCAAAGAGAAAGTAAATCCAAATGAATTATTATTTTTTATTATATATATAGTCATTTGAAATTTATTTTATATAAGTTAAAGATATTTAAATTTATTTAAATTTTAATAATGTTTTGAACGGATGTTAATAACATTTTAGTTTTATATTTTGCAAAATGGATGATATGAGTTTATTGTATTTTATTTTTAAAAAATTCCTCCTCAAAATCTATTAGAAAAAGGCTACGTTCTGGGACTTAAAATAAATTAATAAACATATTAAAATATTATTTTTTGAATTTATTTTTCATAACGACAAATTTTGATCAGAATGATATTATAAATAGTTATAAAAAAAATTAAATATTAATAATGATAAAACGATTTTAATTGATTGATAATGTAGATTTTATTTACAGTAATCGTATGTATAAATTAAATTTTAATTTTTTACTCAGAGATAAATTTATTAGATAAAGATACTCTTGACTTCTCTCAAACTTTTTGTTTTGACAGAGCCTTCTCTCAAACTTGTTCCTCCTTAACTGTTTCTAAACATTTTTGTCTTAACTCACTTTTTAATTTTTTTAAAAATATTCTCCCTGCAGAGACATATAATAGCAATAGGTCAAAAATTAAATAGGAAAAAAATTAATAGTTTACGAACAAATTGATAATTTATTCAATAGAGAGATATAGCCATAAAAGAAATACACCGTGAAAGGCTTACCTCTTGAAGAGCAAGATTCTTATGGTTTTCTCTAACACTTATGCCTCTGTTTTTCTGTTATTGGTATTTTTTTTCTCACAATATTGATGAAGTAAAATGTTGTTCACCAAAAACTCACTTTTTTTTTTACTGAAATATTGTCTATTCTTCTTATCCTCCGGTGACCAAAAACTATCCCCTTATGCAAATATGATGGAGGTATATATAGAATCTAAGGGGGTAAAATGTTGTAATTGTAGCATGAGACCGAAACATGTAAGTAGTGGTTGGAGAGCATCTATTCTCTTTGGAGCAAAATGGAAAAAGTAGATTAAAAACTAAAATTGGAAGGATAATCAAAGATAGAAAGCATCCGTTGAGATACTGTGCTGTGAATATACTTTTTTTTTTTTTTTTTTAAATTGGTGTAGGGTAGCTAGGTGAACTAGATATGGTGTGATCAGTGGTGGTGGTGGTCATAGATGGTGGCCAATGGTGGTCGGAAGTGAGTGGCTGGTGGTGATAGTGACGGTGGTTGAATGTGGTTGTTGGGAGTGGGGGTCGATGGTTGTTGGAGTGATGTTTATGTATGCAGATAATAATATATTAATTTTAGAAATATAAATGAATTTTAGTGAAAAATTGTTTTGAAATTAATTCAGCTTCATTTTAGTCGAACACGTTTTGATTTAAAAATTAACTTTCAAAACCAAAAACTCACGAGTATTTCGAACGGATTTTAAATTCTATGTTCTCAGTTTAGTTTTTAAGAAAACTAATATGATGACAAATATTATAATATTAAAAAATTATGACCTATTTTATAGATTTATTTTAAAATTACTCGGACAAAATTGGAGTGGAACAATGCCAATATATATATATATATATATATGCTCAAGTGTGTATAGAGGACTAACATAATGAGATACTCCATGTGAATTGAAGTATATGGTTTCAATTTGAGATGAGAAGGATGCATTAGTCTAAGGTGGATTATAGGTGTCAAGACTGATCTTGGTTTGAATTGTGTGGCTTTGCAAGGTCTGCATTATTAGTAATTAAAATTATTAATGATTAATATTTTATTAAAGATGGATATTAACTAACGACATTTTTATTTTTTATTCCACAACTCTTTATCTTAGCCACCAAATCAATCTTATATCTTATGAAAAAATAACAATCAGTTATTGATTTTTCTTCTTTGCGCAACATTGAAGTCAGATTTTTCATAGACTTACATATTTTTTTAGATCAAGTATTAATAATTAATACGATTAATATTACTAATATCCTATTGATATTGTATAAAATTATGGATCTCGTTATCTTTGGACTTTCTAACTTCATCTACTTAGTCACTTAATCAATCTTGTATTTCCATAAACATCTTAAATTCCTACTGCAGTTGAATACTACAATAACTATAAAGAACATTAAAACATTAGATTTAAGTGTCTATATAACTGCACTGTAGACAACCGTAGAGGAACATGCACATTTTTTGTCGACATAACGTGAGAATGAGATTTTCATATAGTGAGCTTCAATTGCGATCTAGAGAGGACGAGAGCGTGGTTGTGCGGGGACAATGTGGGGTTCAGAGTAATAAAAACGTAGAGAAAGGTAGCATAATAGTAATAACACCAACATTGATGCCAAATAACACCATGGTGGCAAAAGGAGAAAATCAGTCAATTATTTACTAATATATTCAAAAAAATTACTGTTTATAATAGTTACCTAATATTTCAATATACTAAATTATGAAATTGGGACTAATATTTAAAATCTAAAAGCTCACAATACCTCAAATGCATGCCAGCTTAAGAGTAACCCTTTTGGTATAAAAAAACAAGGATAGTTGCTCTCTTTTTTCATCAAGCATGGCCTAGTTGACCCACAAGGAAGCAGCATTTGTGACTAATAATTACCCAATTTTCAACATGCCTTAGCTAGCCTATAACCCCACTACCCATCCTCACTCAAAATTAAAGTTGGCATTATTAGACAAGCATCTATACTGAAAGTGATTGAAGTGGAATCCAATGAATATACATCTTAGTAAATGAAAATTTGTTCAAATTGTAATTTTGTAGATTTTTTTCTCCATATATACATATTTTTAAATTCTAAAATACCTTAATTTAAAAAATATTAAAATATCTTACTTTTTTAATTTTTACTAAGTCGCTTGGTCGCATAATGGAATCCAATCTTCTACTCATATATATATATATATATATATATATATATATATATATATATATATATATATATATATTATTTTTTATATTAAAATAATATAAAAACAAAAAATTAATAAATAAACCATTGAAAATAATTATTATTAATCAATAATAATATAACATTAATTTAAATTAGTAAAAAGATAAATAAATAAATTATAGAGACAAGTAGATCTTATAACAAAAATAGACGTATTTGATCCAAATTTTAAACTAAATACATCAATTTTTATTGACTTAACCTTCTCTTGTATTCAAGACCAGATGAAGTACTTTTCATGTTATTTTGTTGACTTAATTGCAATTTTAGTCCTCATATTTTCTCCAATTTGCAAAATTGATTCTTTTATTTTAAAATCCAACAGTTTTGGTCCTCCCTTACATTTTTTAACTAAAATATGATGATGTGACAAATTTTAAACCACGTGACATATGATACGACAATATTGAATGAAACATAAAATTACAATAAGACTCTCTAAAAACTTCAGTTTCAATTTGTGAAATTATTCATTTTTATAATTTAATTCATAATATATAAATTATTAATGCATCTAGATAGTTCTATATCATGAAATTTGTATGTCACGTCATTAAAAATATCTCAAACCACCATTTTTTAATTAAAAAATATGAAGGAGATACCACAAATGTCAACTTTTAAAATAAGAAAACTAATTTCATGAATTGATAAAAATAGGGAAACTAAAACTATAATTAAATCTTATTTTGCTCTAATCATCACACAGAAGTAAACGAAACAAATGTAAATACAATTTAGTGAATTAAAAAAGCGAACAAACAGAGCATGAGAGTGCCCATCATGAAAAATAATAATACATGCAAAAAAAATAAATTACTTACAATTCAGTTTGATTTGGATGACTCCTTAAAAAAATCGCTCCAATTTAATATTGTTTAAATTGGATTGGTTACCCAATCACAATATAAAATATTATTAAAAAAATCTACTCAATCTCTATAATTTTTTATATTTTTCTACTCATTATAATCACTTTTATATTATTAATAATTAATAATTAATATTTTTAATGATTTAATTATTAGTTTTAATTTTATATTATTTAACATAAAAAATAATAATTTAGTAGAAAGTGGTATGTCCGTTATGCGACCAACCATTAGTAAAAAAAAATGTATCCACATAGTGAAATCCTATTGAAGCGACACAGTAAAAATCTAAGAAATAATATTGAGTTTTTTTTTTTTAAATTATTGTATTTTGGATTTTTTTTTTAAATAGAAATAATATTGAGAGAAAAAAAATATAATATTGTTCTTTAAGTTGTAACTTTAATTCATAAATGTATTGAAATGACAAAAAATAAAATTTTATATTTCTTTTGTTAATAATGATATAGATTAAATTGATTAATAAAAATACACAATCAAAAATTGAATTGATTAAAAAAAACACATTTGATGACTAAAATTACTAGCAAAAAATATATTTACATATATTTTTTATTTTGATACATTTTAAAACTATTCTACCAACTCCTTACGCATTTAAATACATAAATGATTGTATACTAAGAAAAAATAGAGGAAAAAGTAAAAGACAAAAAGGGAATTAAATATATAAATTATTAAGCAAGAAAGAAGATAAAAAGAGGACAGAAAAGTTGAACATTTTCATTCTCTGTTAAGAAATTGAGATCTGAGCACTTGATTGGAAATGAAGTTCTTGTTCCAGTGTCCTTGCTGCTCATGCTTTTGTTTCATGAAGCCAAAGGCAGGGAAGGCAAAGGTGAAGGCAGTCAAGGAAGTGAAAGAAGCTAAGAAAGAAGAAAAGGTTGAAGAAAAAAAAGAAGAAAAAAAAGAAGAAAAGAAAGATTGACATGTAACTCCATTGCAAATTACTTTCTTTGGTTATTTAATGTTAATTTTTTTTCCCTTTTATGTTTCTTATCAATATTCTAATTAAGCATATATGCACAATAACTTGTGTATGCTTTGTGTTTTTTAATTTGGCCTTTTAGCATTGACAAGCTTTTTTATTATAAGCTTGAAAATGCACATTAATTGCATTTGTAGGTAAATGCTTAAGTTGAAAATAAATTACCATTTCAATAATGCCTTTTAGTTTGGTATAAGCTCATTCCAATCATGTTTATATGTAATTCATAGTTTCCTACTACTTTTAACTGTTAGGATGATGATAGAAAATGGGAGAGTGGAATTAGAACCAAATTGTTCATACAATTTTCCTCTATTGAAAGAAGAAATTAAGTACACTTTCCCTTCTTCTTTTTGCAAAATCTACCCTCCGATCTCTTTTAAGGAAAAGTATGTCACATTTTAATATATAGTTAATTTTTTTATATGATTCTGAGTATAATTATTAAGATACAATATGGAGTCTGTTTTTTTTTTTTTTGTGGGGGTATGTTATGGAGTCCTTTTTATAACTATGAGCAATTAAAAACAGTATGCATTTGATTGATATGAGTGGTGCTACTAGTCAATTGATCTTTTAAGTCATCTTTAATATGCAGATTCATACTTGCATAGTCCTACCATCCCTCTCATTTCAACATGTATTCACTTTATTCATAGAATCGTATTTACCTTCATTGAAAGTTTGTTACCATACCTCACACACCGACAATCGAGTATTACATTATTTTTATTGTCCAATATTTAAGATTTTAAGTTTTTTATTCGACTTAATTAACAAATATCGATATTGTTAAATTGAATATCATGTCATAGAATTTAAATTGAGACCTCATAGTTGTGTGTGAATTTATTTATCATTTTGTCTACCAACAAAAAAACATATTCTAAGTTTTTATAATCATGTTCATAGAATTCGCTAATAATTAATCACCTTAAGTGGAGTTTCTTCACTCAGCTATTTTCTCATCCAGCTTTGCTAGTGACTAGGATAATATTGGTTTTGTGTTATCGGAGGTTTTCTATCTTAGACTGTGACATTATTCTCTCACCCCAAATTTGTTTTCACTAAAAAAAATATAATATCGTATTTTTTACGGTATAAATTTAAAACTACTACTTGGGTCTCAATTACAAGCAAACACAAGTTAATGAAAGTTGTTGTATTTGATCCAAATCTATTATCTATTTCTATTATATATATTAAAATAGACTCCCACATAAACATCATCTAATATTGTGACATTTCATTCAAATATTATCACCTCAACAAAATATCATATGTGGCACATCTAAAAGGTTTTTCCTCTTCAATTCTCCTTATTATTCAACTTCCAATTTGCTTTAACACACATTTTACTATTATTATTATTATTATTATTATTATTATTATTATTATTATTATTATTATTTAGCATCTAATATTATGTATAACTATTAATGTGTCATGAGTTACAAATTAAAGTACAATTAATATATAATTATTTTTAGTTTACTATTCTACTTTTTCAAACAATCTCTACCAATAGTGCCTTGCAATCCAATTATTTTCAAAGAAGTAGATATAGTTGAATTTTTTTTTTTTAAATAGACTCCCACACAAATATCATCTAATATTGTGCCATTTCATTCAAATATTGTCAGCTCAACAAAAAATCTCATTTGGCACATCTAAAATCCAATTATTTTCAAAGAAGTAGATATAGTTGAAAAATTCTTTTTTTTTTTAAATAGACTCCCACGTAAATATCATCTAATATTGTGCCATTTCATTCAAATATTGCTACCTCAACAAAAAATCTCATTTGGCACATCTAAAATCCAATTATTTTCAAAGAAGTAGATATAGTTGAAATTTTTTTTTTTTTTTAAATAGACTCCCACATAAATATCATCTAATATTGTGCCATTTCATTCAAATATTGCTACCTCAACAAAAAATCTCATTTGGCACATCTAAAAGGTTTTTCATCTTCAATTCTCCGTATTATTCAACTTCCAATTTGCTTTAACACACATTTTACTATTAATATTATTATTATTATTATTATTATTATTATTATTATTATTATTATTATTATTATTATTATTATTATTATGATTATTATTATTATTATTATTATTTAGCATCTAATATAAGTATAACTATTAATGTGTCATGAGTTACAAATTAAAATACAATCAATATATAAATTTTTTTTTTACGTATACGATTCTACTTTTTCAAACAATCTCTATGATTAGTGTTTTGCAACCCAATTATTTTCAAAGAAGTAGATGTAGTTGGAAATATTTTTTTTTTTCACAAATAGCTTTTGAGTAAGTGGTATTTTGTAACATATTATACTTATTTGCTCAGTTTTCTCAAAACCTTGATTGTTGTTTGTTAGAGTATTGTTTTTGCAGACATATTTGATCTCATCTACGACATGAAAATATATTGGTTCCTCAAAAGACAAAGAAGATTGTCCATATTCAGCTTTATATGAGTGTCATTATTGTGTCTTTGGGAGAAAACTATTTACCATTTATAGATAAAAGAATAATGTTTAATATTTAGATTAAAAAATTATTTGTTGTTTTTTAAAGATGTTTTTTGTTGTCAAATTTTTTAAAAATACTACCAATTTGAAGTTTCTACATCTGTTTTACTTCTACTCAACCGTACATACGAGTTGTTTGTGAAAATTCTCAAGTCATGTTGTATAGAAGTCTCATACTCAAAATATTGGAATTTAGATTTGTCATTTCTTTGACAGGATTAGAATGAAATGAATACCAAATAACAAAATCATTTTTATATTTTTCTAACAATATTTTGACTATAAATTTATATTTGACAACAAAAAAAAAGAGCATGACTAATTTGATTTTGCGGTAGATAATTACATATATTAACATTTATTAAAATACTTTTAAGATTTTTAACACTAAATATAATTTATGAATTTTGTTTGTAGGATGATCTTCACTATGGATTTTTAATACTAAATATATGAATTAGTTGCAATTACGTTCTGCAAAATATTTTACCTATTCTCAAATGTGTGTTTGTCAACTCATATATAATAATTACTCAAATAAACTCACTTGAAAAAATACTCTACAAACAAAATGAATAAATTATATTATTTTTGAAATTTTAAAATCTTATTCACAATACTACTAATATGTTAAAGTCTATATATCCCGCGCAATGTGCAGATTATATTCTAGTTTTCTTATGATTGTCAATGACATAAAAATATGCATTGCAAGGCCACAACGATCGCAACACAACATCTAGCATAGGGCGGTAAAATAGGTTGAGCATGACGGGTCAATCCATTTAAATCATTATTTTAGAAAGTCGCTTAAAGTTTTGGATCTTATCACTCAAGTTAAGTTAGTTCGTCTCGTTTAACCTGTTGTAAAAAGGAGCGGTGGTGAGGCAATCTGGATTGGTACATCGAGTTCATTTTAAAATTTTATTTTTAAATTATACTATTTTGAGATTATGTTAAGATTCAATTCAAATGGACTATTTTAGGTTCTATCGTCCGTGTAACGATTTTTTACTTTTAGCTGATTATTTTTTGAATTTTTGGCTTCCTATTTTGACAAGTCAACTTGCCTAAAAGTCAATATGTTTAATTTGTTTTTAATTGTGTTTTGTTATTGACAAGCAGACACGTCAGTTCACCACCCCATCAAGATGTGGGATAGGGAGGGGTAAGAATTTCAATCAACTTATTTAAGTTGGTCTAACTCGCCTTACTTTAGACAATTGGTTGATGGTGAGGTAGACCAAAACATGATAGATTGACTCGTTTTGCCACTTGCATCAAGTTACAACTACTTGCAAGGGACTATATAGCATTCATAAAAACTATTTTCTATCTTTCTGTTTCTCTTATAAAATATATATCATAGATTTATTGAGTTTTTTTATAAGAAAATTATTGAGTGTTTTAAAGTGATAGAAAGTTAGTAATGAAATAAATTTAAGATTTAATAGAGAAAATGAAAGAGAAAAAAAAAATGTGTGAACAACAACAACGAGTATATGTGTTACAAGTCTCACATTGAATAAGATAAGATCTGACAAAGTATTTATTAGTGGTGGGTAGTTTGTTAGGTTAAGTTTGAGTGGTTAAATCTCACATCAACTATAAATGAGCTAAATGTTCGAATATATATAAGAGAAGTGATCCATATACTCATTGGCTTAAGATTTTGGGTTGATATGTGGTGTCAAAGTCTCTTGTGATTTTGGATCATTTGACTAGATTGTTGAGTTCAAATGTTAAGTCTCATAATGATCAAGAATGAGTTAAATGTTGGATATATAAGAGTGGTGACCCATGTACCTAATGTCTTAAGGTTTTAGGTGGAGATGTGTCAAAGTCTCTTAGAGATCTTGGAACATTTGGCCTGTTGCTGCTCTCGACGCTCCCCACACACCCCAAGAAGTGGTATCAAAGCCATGTTTCGGCTTGGTGGGGGAGCACGAGTAGATCTTGGTCTTGAATCCTTGTATCGAAAGTCTTCCTAACAGTGTGGTCAGGAGGCGGGTTTGTTGGTAATAACGACGGTACAAGTATATAGTATGTGGAAGACTCACACTTAAGGGGGAGATTGTTGGGTTCAGTCTCATATCGACTATGAATGAATTAAATGTTGAATATATAAGAGAGGTGATCCATATACCTAATGCCTTAAGGTTTTTGATTGAAATGTGGTGTCAAAGTCTTTTGTGGTCTTAGAGCATTTGGTCTCTTGCTTCTTTCGCTCCCCCGAACTCCCCAACATAGTCTTCACTTCCAAGCTGATTTTGTGGAGTTGTGTTAAGCTCAATTTAAATTATAAAATGGTATCAGAATTTATCCAAAATCCATTAACCACTTATTATCAGGTCACTTGGATCACGCTACAAATACTAATAAAAGATAAATTAACACCGCAATAGGACTTTTAGCAAGAGCTATAATAGATCTTCATTTTATGTTAAAAGTACAACAATGATACTTAAACACTCATCATTTTTATACACTCATTTAACACCTCATTTTTTTCTCTATCTCTCTCATCCTATGACATCACTAATATATCACACTGCTCTCTATTTCTTTCTCTCTCAAAATATCATTGAGCTATTTGAGTGTACTTCCATAATTTTTCTTAAAAATAAGACTTCGTATCCAACTTGTACATCATATAGCCAATTTGTGCATAATAATTAATAGACTTAATTGCAGTTTTAGTCCCCCTATTTTTACTGATTCACGAAATTGGTCTCCCTATTTTAAAAGTCGACAGTATTGGTCCCTCCCTCTAACTTTTTAACTAAAAAATGATGACGTGATATGGTTTAAATAATTTGACATATGATACGAAGATGTATAATGATTAATACCCATGAAATTGAAATAAAATGCCGTAAAAACTTAGATTTCAACTTCGGAAGTTTTTCATGTTTTTAATTTAATTAATAACATATGAATAATTAATGCATCTAGATGGTTCTATATCATATAATTGTATGTCACGTTATTAAAAATATGTTAAATCGTCATTTTTTTAGTTAAAAAATTAAAGGGAAGAACCAAAATTGTTAACTTTTAAAACAGAAGGACCAATTTCGTGAATCAGTAAAAATAAGGGAACTAAAACTGCAATTATGCCTAATTAATGAATACATCCAACTTCTTTATTAAAGAATAAAAAAACGTGGATAATTTATATAATATCATGGCTAAAAGTGTACATAAGCCACACAACACTTACAGAGTGACGTGTATATATACATAAATCATCGTAACATAACATAGAACACAAATGAAGGAAGAGAAGTGAAGATCTAGTAAGATAGTTGAGATGGAGGCAAATAGAAATAGCATTTCAGATGACTCAGGAACACCTCTATTACTGCCAAAACAGAACACAAGACACCATTGGTGGGACAAAATCTTGGACATAGAAGAAGCTAAACATCAACTTCTGTTTTCACTACCAATGATTCTTACAAACTTATTCTATTACTTAATCACTTTGGTTTCTGTCATGCTTGTTGGTCACCTTGGTGAGCTTCAATTAGCTGGTGCTACTCTTGCTAACTCATGGTTTAGTGTCACTGGCGTGGCACTCATGGTAATTTTGTTACAACTTTTTTCATGATTATGTTTTGTTTACTTCCATAGATGTTGATATGAACAATTCTTGTATGTGTTCTGTTCATTAATTTGACTCAGTCAATTGAAAAATATAAGATAATGTTATTAAATAACTTCAACTTGATATTTGATGTCTCATTTCAATAAATCTTGAACTTGTGGTGATTAATCATATCCAGTAAATTAAGTACATAGATGCTTATTTAAGAATTGCAAGTCAAATGTACATTTATATGTATATATTATATGACATACTCCCTCGGTTTTTTAGACTAAATACACATTTTTTAATAATTTTTGCTTATATTTTAAGACGGAGTAAGGTTCTTTTGTTTGATTTAGTATTTTCTCTAAACGACTTAGAGGTTAATGATTGGATTCGGTTGGAGATATGATCTATGTTAGAATATTGTGGTCTTGTTTTCGGTTAAAGACGAATCGATCATGAGTATCCAAGTTCGAACCTTGTTTAAAACAATTTTTGGTCAGATGTAAGAATAGTTTTTTAAAGTGAAGAATCATATACATAATAGTGTAGTACCATTTAAGAATTTTTATCTCATTTGATTCAGCTGAATTTAAAAATAATTTTTTCAATCTAAATGTCAAACATTGTTTCTGATTTTATTTTCAAACCTGAATTTTTACTTCATTTACCATGTCAAAAAGTCAATGTTAATGCAAATTTCACATTATAATCACTATCTTAAAGCTTGTTCAACTGAATGTAGTGTAAGGGCCTGTTTGAATTAGCTTATTTTAGCTTGACATGTTTATAAGTTGTTTTTAGCTTAGTTTCCTAAGCTCTCCAGAATTGCTTGTATGAAAACAGTTTGATTTTATTTTATCTTTTATTATAGAAATGACTTATACATAAGCAGTTATATGGCAAGAGCTTATGTTATAAGTGTTTAATTAATCTCTTCATCTAAACATGGCCTAACTGTTGTTACAAGATTAAACTCTATGCTCTTTGCCTTATTCTTCTTGTCTCAGGTTGGTTTAAGTGGTGCACTGGAAACACTTTGTGGACAAGGATTTGGTGCAAGGGAATATCACATGTTGGGAATTCATCTACAAGGCTCATGCATTATATCTTTAATTTTTTCAATCATTATATCCATTATTTGGTACTATACAGAACACATTCTAGTGTTTCTCCATCAATCTCAAGACATAGCTAAAACAGCAGCACTCTATATGAAGTTTCTCGTACCGGGATTATTTGCATATAGCATCTTGCAAAACATCTTGAGGTTTCTACAAACACAGTCTGTTGTAATGCCATTGGTTATCCTTTCAGCTTTTCCAGCATTGGTTCATGTTGGCATTGCATATGGATTTGTTCAATGGACAGGATTGAGTTTCATAGGTGGACCAATTGCAGCTTCTCTTTCACTATGGATCGCAATGATATTGTTAGGCTCATATGTCATGTATGCAAAGGAGTTTAAGAATACATGGAGAGGATTTTCAATGCAATCATTTCATTACTTGTTTACAAATATGAAACTAGCTCTGCCTTCTGCAGCAATGGTATGGTATGAGTTCCTAAAAGCCTTTCACTTTATTTGACCCTTTTGATTATTAGACTTTAGTGTATGTTTGGTTTCACTTTTGGAAAAGTTAAAATTGATTCTAGTGGTGTAGAATTGGTTTTGACATATTTTGATGTGTTCGAGTAGAATTGATTTTAACTTGAAAGGTAGAATTTGGAGCTTTGTCTCTAAAGTTGATTTTTCACCTCAAATTTATTGTTGAACTCATTTTTATATGAATATATTCAAACATAAATTACTTAATATTCAACTTACTGTTAGGCAAAATTAATTTTACAAAATCAATTTTTGTCAGCGTTGAACCAACCACATACTTAGAAAAGCATATTTTGTTAAAATATTAGCTTCAAGGTTGAGCACTATTAGACTTTTGTGGTTGTTTAATCTAAGATCCTTATATATATATGAATCTTACTATTTTATTTTGTATTATGCAAGTTTGGAGTATTGGGCTTTTGAAGTTTTGGTTTTCTTAGCTGGATTAATGCCTGACTCACAAATAACAACTTCATTGATTGCAATATGGTATGCTTCTTATATCTTTATATTTCTGTTACTAAAATTAAGAGAGAAATATTCATATGATTCACTATTGTTTGTTATTCTTCAAAAAAAACAAATTATGCAGTGCAAACACAGAATTTATTGCTTACATGATCACTTATGGTCTTAGTGCAGCTGCAAGGTTAGTTGGTCTAAACTAACATATTTTCTTTCATTGGCATTGTTGCATATTTCCTTCACAACCTGGATTTCCTACATTCTAGGAAAGCACGTAGTCAAGATATCTTAGTCGTTGGATGAAGATTGACGACACGTATTCTAACTTTACCAAATTGAATTTAAAATATAACTTAAAATACAAGACATCCATTTTTCATCCAATGATCGAGATCTACAACAGCATGACTGTATGATCGCAGACAATCCAATTTCTTTCATAGGGGCATTTTTATTGAACTTATCTTATTATCTTATCACATAAGCACTTTAATCTACATTCTTGTACATGTATTGAAAAGTTTGAACTTAACTTTTATAGCACAAGGGTTTCCAATGAATTGGGAGCAGGCCGGCCGGAAAAAGCTAAACATGCAATGGGAGTGACTCTAAAGCTCTCTCTCCTCCTTGGTTTCTGTTTTGTTTTGATACTTGTATTTGGTCATGATTTATGGATTCAACTGTTTAGTAGTAGTCCTATTATCAAAGAGGAGTTTGCTTCTGTGACACCCCTGCTTGCTATTTCCATACTACTAGATGCTGTTCAAGGTGTCTTATCAGGTTTGAATTCCTCGTCTCCTTTAACTTGTTTCTTTGAGACAACTTATAGAAACCACTTATACCATGTCTATATACTATTTTCAACTAATTTTTGGAAACTCGCCAAGATAGTTTATAAAAACAACTTATTGCTTATATGAAAACAAATCGACTTTATTTTATCATTTGTTATACAAATAACTTATACATAAACAATTATATGATAAATACTTAATTAAAGTGTTTATCCAAGCAAAAGTTTTCTTTGCAATATGATCATTATCAAAATCTCTTAGGAAGAAAAATGTCTTCCATAACGCAGGGGTGGCCAGAGGATGTGGTTGGCAACACTTGGCTGTTTATGTCAATCTTGCAACTTTTTATCTCATTGGTTTACCAATTTCGTGTCTCCTTGGATTTAAGACCAATTTGCAGTTTAAGGTAAAATAGTTATTATTTCACAGAATCACGGTATAGTTATGTTTGTGTTTGATTCCAAGAAGAATCATCTTGATTTTGCATTGGTTTGTTTAATCATTGTTTTGTGTTTCTTTTGAATTTGTTTTATGATATAGGGTTTATGGATTGGTGTGATTTGTGGACTGGTGTGTCAAACTGGAACTCTTTTACTTTTGACAAAGCATGCCAAATGGACTAAACTGAATATCTCAGGGGACAAAGATAAAGACCAACCTATTGTTGTTTAACAATAAGATGACAGCTCCTTTAGATACACGGTGTGAGCAAAACTTATAACTTGGAGCTCCAAGCTAAACGGGGTGTGGTGAAGGGTGAAGACTCATCAAACGTGAAAGCAAACACAGGCTAAAAAGATTATCACAACTTGTAATAAACACGATTTAGTATCTAAAAATGTTTCTTGCTCCTATTCATTTAGAGAAAATGAGAACACTATATTGTTTCTGTTAGGCTGTCTCTATTTCCAGAAACTGATAGGAACTCCTATTGTAGCCAGGCAGGAACATATTTCATCACCGATTCTATAACTAAGAGATTATATAGAATTTGGAAATAGATTGGATGCAGTCAAAACACCATATTGGATAATATTAGATAGCTCATTCTGAATTTGGTTTACCGAAGTAAAAATATATATATAACTGTTCTGACTTACTAACTGTAACAAAACACCATATTTGTTTAGTTAATATTTCTGATGTAATTATATCAATAATAATATTAGCCGGGACTGTGGTCCTGAAATCAGTTGAATCCAGGCCTTCTAAACTAATATCAGTAAGGCAAAATTGCACAATTGTAAATTCTCTTGTCCAAAACTATTTTTTTTTTGTTGGCTAATTTTGTTTAAATTGTCTTAAATCATAATTCAAGTTCAGATTTGTTTTTAAAACTTCTACATAGAGCTCTAGTGTTTTGAAAGCAGAAAGCTTATTGCATTTCACTATAAAATATATCAGTAATAAAACTAGGAATATAATTTAGATCATGACAACAAGGTAAGAGTATAGAAACACTAGACAGCAAATGAGTCACTAGATTGGCTTGTCGCCTAACAAAAGTAACTAGATAACTATTTTGCTAACCAAGAATCTCTCAGCAATCCTGAATAATCATGCCAAACTCAGATAAATGAAATAAGATGCTGCTTAAGCTGTGAAACTAAATAAGTAAAATCAGGAGATATAAAAGGTTATTGAAAAGGAATACAAAACATAACACATGATGGTGTATCAAAGTGAAAGGAGTCCAACCAGTGTTCACTTGATTGTGGGATTCACAGTAGACACTGACTGAAATCCAGAAAGCACACTTAGAGTGTTTGGACCTGCGTAAGCATACGGATGCACATCAATATTGAAGCTACATGTTGTAGCTTCCAGAGTGAGACTTATTTTGACGTGATTCGAACAAAAATCCAAGCACGTTATTAGAGACTACATATTTCAAAGTGGTGTTTAACATATAAGAACATTATGTAGTAAAGCATCAACAAGTAACCACTACAGCAAATTCAGAAGCAGCTGTGGAAGAAATGCAACAATCATTCTAAATGAAAGAATAATTGCAAGATGTGCTGAAAATGAATCAAATCTCATAAAAAATCCCACAAATAACATAATCCAGTAAAAAGATAAATCAGCTATATGATATGATGAAACCCACCATATAATTAATCACTGTTTAGCAAAATGCTTAAATTCCAAAAGGGCTGCATAATTGCCAAAATACACCATGGGATCAAAAACATTCAACATAAATTCATCAATTTAATCATGTCTACAAATCATGCATTGGAATTGATAGGTATTTTTTTTTGACGCAAATCAATAAATTTCATAGCTCCGATGAGTTTGACAGAATCAAAGCATGTCATCACGATTTTAGCAAAAGTTACACTTTTGAGCTTCAACAAATTCGTGAAACTCACCATGATTTCAAACATGCACTTAACTAGTAGAACCATCGGTAATAAAACCTTGCTTACGACCTTCAAATCCCGGCCTCAACAACTTCTTCTCCCTCTTTGCAATCTTCCTCATTTTCTTATCATTAATCCTCCCAGCAATATTCTCTGACCTCTTCTTTTGTTTCTCCGCCTTCAACTGATCCCTTGATTGAACCCTTTCCTCCCATTTGCCCGCATTCTTCTCCTGCCTCTTCTTCCCCTTCACTATACTCTTCTTCAACAATTTAGCATCATCATGAACCTTAATCCCCGAAGCTCTATTCATCGCCGCTTTCCATGCTTCCTTCTTCGCAATAGCTTCACCTTTCTCAGGATCACTCTTCTTCACTTCCTCTAACTTCTTAGCCCTCTCAAGCTCCTTTTGCTTCGAAAGTCTCCTCTTCTTATTCCCATCGATTTCACCGTATTGAAGCTTCACATGACCAAACACAAGCTCTTTTGAAGCCTCAATAGCATCATTCTTCACCTTCTCTTCCAATTCATCCTTCTTCACCTTAATTTCCTTACTTTCACCCGATCCAAATCCTTCGCTTTCTCTTCTCCTTTTCTTCTCCTGCAAATGAACCCCTCTCTTAAACTCTTTATCATCGTTTTTCCTTTCGTGATCCGAACAGTTTCGTGTCGAACGAAACTGTTCGAGTTTCCGATGAAGCCTTTCGCGTAATTCTTCGTAAGTAACACTTTCTTCAGTGATATTATCATTCGTCACTTTTTGTTTTGATAAATTTTGTTTGAGAAGATCGAGTGTTGATGAAGACGGTTTCTCAGGGTCTAAACGGTCTTTTCGTGACTTTTTGATGTTTTCTTTGGTTTGTTTCTTTGCTTTTGCTTTTGCAGCTTTGCTTAAACCTTGAAACCATGGCTTCTCGTTATCATCGGTTGGGAGATAGAATTTCGCTGGAATGAGTTCGATTAATTTGTCGAAAAATAGGGCATGGTTATGGATTGTGGAATCCAAATCTTGATGAGTAACAGGTTCTGCAGCTGCAACACTTTTTTGTTTTTGCTTCTTCTTCGTCTTCATCGATCGAAAATCTCACTGGAATCGCTTATGAGTTTCGTTGATTTAGGGTTTTACTTTATTTTTTTGCTTTGGAACAAAATTAGGGTTTATAAATATGTTTGTTTTTGTTTTTAATGAAGGATGATGGGCTTTTTTCAAGAAGGGGATTGGGCTTGAGATTAGAATCAAGAATGTCACAAATCTACTCTTCATCTCACCTCCAATATATTTAAAAAGATATTTTTATTTTTATTTTATTTTTTTACTTTTTTATGAATAGCATGTAACTAAAATTTCACATTAACATTCAACCCAAATAAAAATCAGATATAAAAAATTTCAAAAATTTGATCAATTAAAACAAATTTGAAATCCAGAGTTCAGATTTTTGGAAGTTTTGAAATAGAGTTTAATATATTTATTAAATATTTTTAAAAATTTCAGCTTCAAAAAAATTTTGTAAATCCTAATTTTTTTGAACTTTGGAATCTTGAAAACATTAATTTTTCAGAAGTTTTAATAATAAAACTTTCGAAATATACATTTACAAACTTTTGATGAGAATGAAAATTTTGAAAAATTGAAATATTATTGAAATTCTAGAAATGTATATTTTTTTCCAAAATAATTACATTAATTTAAAAAAAAATATTGTATTTACAATATCAATATTAAATAATTTGATATTTTTTTTAACTAATATATAGTTTTAAATTGAATCAGGTATGAGTGGAGTTGATGGTGAACTTCCTGCTACATCGATTGTAGACTGATAAATTCACAACAGATCAAGTAATTTTATTAATAATTGATATTATTAGCTTTAATGTATACACATATTATGTTGATATTTTATCTTAAATATATTTTTCAGATATTTTTCTCTTGAAAAGTTTTATGCGAATGGGCAAAAACTATTGAAAGACAAAATAAAATAATAATTGTTACCATTAGATCTATGGGAAAAAGAGAAAAATAAGACAAATTAATTTTGGGATGTGAAAAAGGTGGAAGTTATAAAGTAAAATCAAAATTAACAGTAAATTGTTCTCACAAGAGAAACTGTCCATTCAAACTCAGATCTATACCATTGAAGACCGATGGAAAATTAGAGTTAGATATGTGTCGCAACCTAAAATTGAGTTTTAAAACCAACAAGTGGTACCACTTGTGTCTTAATAACCCAAAGATTAAAAAAGATGTCACATCTAATTTAATCAAATTTTAAAAATTGATTTTGAATTAATTTGTTAAAAAAACGAATTTTAGAATTTATATGATGTATCAAATTATATTTATATATGACTTGAACCAATTATTTTCTTTGATTTTAGGATTTAATAAAAATGAAAATGTAAGCAAACTATGTAAGTTGTATCTAGCTTGCCTTTGCGTAAAAAAGAAACCAACTAGTCTACTCTATTTGTGAAAGAAATTAACACTTAGTGTCTTGCTTAATGTGATAAACTGACACCTAGTTGCCTAGCCTAATGTGATACCTATACCTATCGTTAAGATAAGAATGCACCCAAGCAAGCTTTAGTTTAATAACCTCTCAATTTTAAAACAAATAAAAAGATATCACTCTTAACCATGAATTCAGCAATTTTATCAAGCAACCAACAAGTAAATAGCATCATTTTTAAAGGGTGAAATCAAAATTTCAGCAAACAAACAACAAAATGAAAGTGCCATATTAAAGAGATAAAGAACAAAATAAACGTGATAGACGTGGATCTGTGTACAACAGCGAAGAAGAAGGCAACAGTGGTGTAACGATGATCGGCGATAGTTACCGGTGTTCGTGAAAAAACAAACTATACTCCTTGTTTTTTTTAGTTTTGAAATACGTGGTTTTGGGGATGAAATTTGATTGTTGTTTCCTCTCTGTTCAACTTCATCTTTTTCCCAGATTCTCCTCTTTTTGTTCCTCACTTTTTATCAAAGCAAAAAAACAATCTCTCTTTTTCTATTCTTCTCTGTTTTTATTTTTCATCCAAATTTTCTACTCAATTCCCCTTTCCTCTTTTTTGAAACCAAATAAAGATCTATTTATAGAGTTTTTTTCAAATGTTTAGTTGCTTTCTTGCTCTGTCTTTGTGCTTCCCCATTAATTTCCTTCTTTATGTTTTATTTCTTTTGTCCATAATTTGAGTTCATCTCCCTGTCTGATGCGTTTTTAAAAAAATTGTTTTTATCTGAGTGTGTTAATTCTCTGTTTATGTTTGAGAAATAAAGCAGGTTTTGGATGAGCTAAGGTTTTTCTCTATATGTGTCTTTGATTCTGCAGAATGTTGTCTTCATGCTTCTGCTTTAAACTCAAAGCTTTGTCTTCTTCTCTCTGCATCATAACAACCAGACAGGACAATAGGAATTTTTATTTTATTTAATTAATTAAATATATATCATTGTGTATTATACTCTAATGTTATTATAATTGAGTTTTTAAGAGATAATGAGACAAAATGAGCATTATTTGTTACTTTTAGCTATATTATTTTTATTTCTTTTTTATACATTTTTTGTATTTTTATACATCTTTATATATATATATATATTTTAAGTTTTCATAAAGAGGCATAAAATTTGAAATATTATAATAAAATGGATATTATTACTTTTTTGATTTATTTTTAATTAGTTGGATAAAATCGGGGTACTACAATATGGAATACACGATCATGATTTAGCAGATACTTTATATCGTCATTCATATTTGAGACGTTTAAGCGAATAGAAGAGAAAATTTGTTAATGACATGATAAAATAAAAGTTTGCACCAAGATTCATTTTGAATGTGTTGCAAGAGCGAAATAATAAGAATCTCACAGTTTTCAATCAAATATATAAAGTAAGGAGTACTTGTTGTTCATATTTGAGAGGTTCTTACATAGAATTGCAGGATCTATTGAAGTTAATATAATGTAAATATCATGTCCATTGGACAAGAAAACGGGAGGATTCAGATGTTTTGAGAGACATATTTTGAGTGCATTTTGATTGTATAAAGTTGTTAAACATATTTCATTTTTTTTAATGTGACAGAACATACAAAACAAATAGATATTAACTACCATTGCTTGAAACTGTTTGTGTTGAATCTATTGGGCTGACATTTTCTATAGCATTTTCTTACTTAGAACAAGAGCGACAAGAAAACTTCATTTGGGTATCTGAAAAAGTAAGACAATGGTTCATGTTTGAGAATTTAATTTCTAAAGTTACTATGATCGATAGAGATCTTGTCATGATGAATGTTATTGGAGTCGTATTTCCTTCTTCAATTAATCTACTATGTCGTTTTCATATTAAAAAAATATTGGGGGAAATGCTAACAATATGTGAAGAAGAATAGACAAGATGAGATAATGAATTTATGGAAAAAGATTGTATATTCGACTAGTGTGGAGGAGTATGATCATCACTTGCAACACTTTGAGTTACTATGTGCCGATATTATTATTTTTGTTGATTATGTTTAAGATTCTTGGTTCACTCCTTACAAAGAAATATTTTTCGATGTTTGGACCAATATAGTGATGCAATTAGGGAACACAACAACCAACATGTATTTTTAATTTATGATTTATTTTAGAAACATGATTGAGTCATTTGTGTGATTTGTTTTAATTTGTGTTATTTCATTTATTTGTAGAGCTGAGTCTCCTCATTGGAGATTGAAAAACATGTTGCAAACTAGTAATGGAGATTTTGTGCAAAAGATGAGATGGTGTGAATATGATGTTGAAGAACCAAAGGTGCAGCATCAAAGCGTCTTTTTAGAAAAAACATTATTGATATTGAGCACGGGTATAATTCACCATTTTATCAGGATTGCATCACTTTGTATCAAGGAAATGTTTTTAAATAAAGGATAAAGAATTAAAGTGAGTAAACAGGGTTGGTATTGACAAAACAACATGTGGTTCCTCGATCAGAGCAACTCATGGGTTACCTTGTGTTAGTGACTTGGCATATTTGTAGATATCTAGTACTCTCATCTCTTTACATACCATTGATGTTTTTTGGAGAAAATTAATCATGGAGCATATTAGAGGATGAAGAATCTTTATCACAGTATGACTTCTTAGAAGAGTAGGAGGCAATGAAAGCATACATAAAGACACAAGATATTGTTGGTCAAAGAATTTTTATGACAAATATGTGTTAACTTATATTTCCACAAACAACAACAATGCACCCACCACCTGATAACGTGAAAATCAAAAGAGAAAATAATTTGATGATCCTCATGATCCTTCATATTGAGAGTATGTGGATGTTTCTGAGGGATCTCCAAAGCAATCATCCCAACGTTCTACAAAGCAACCATGTCAAGGATTTGGAATGCAACCATCTCAAGGATCTGCAAAAACTCAAATGCTCTAGCGTCTTGTGTAGAAAATGGACCAACTTGTGCAAAAGATGATGGAACATGTGAATCAACAAGTGAAGTAGCAGGTTGACATCAAGGAGGATTCGAGGATATGAAACATGTAAGTATCATGCATAATAGATATATGAGACCTCACTAGGAGACGTCGCTAGATGCGAAAGACTCTGAGTGGTTGCTATACATGATCTCAAAATATTATGCCACTCTCAATCTATACTAGCTGACACCAAAGAAATATCACACGAAATACACTAAATGCGAATCAAACTGTCGAAGACATCGCTCCGGTAGACGTGGGACTGAATTTTCATCCCAACGAAGGTAGTTGGAGTACATTGCGTTGGTTTAAAAGGATGATTGATTTGGTCATCATCGCATGGTGTAAACACTACATCCTCAATAAAAATGGCACTAAGCCTCTATTGATATGTCATCAATCCACCTTTGACAACATGTTTGGCAACATGTTTGGTGATCCATCTAAGGGCTCTAGGAGTATGTTCAGGAACCCTTCAATCTATCTAACACAACACCAAAAATAAAAGATAATTTAGTAAATTAAAATCACAACTTAATAAATTAATAACACAACTTAATACGGTCATATACCCTTCAAACTGTCGAGTGTCATGAATAGTTCCATTTCTCAGGTTATCATATAACACATCCAATGTAGTTGTACCTCATGCATAGTCTCGACAATGCTCTAAATTATTGAAAAAGTTAATATACTTCGCCTCGACCTGAGTGCGAGTCTTGTTGATGAAAATTGTGCTTCCAGTTAAGTGTGAAAGATATGTTCGTGCATTACACTCAAACCGATTAGTTTGGATGAGATTTTTGTATAGATTGCATAACCACTGTAGTCTATATTGAGCACATTTGTTAAAATTTATCTTAGTAGATGTTTCTTCCATTGTTGCCCGCAGCAACTCAAGTGCAACAATCACAACACTATTAGTATTCATATTTATTGGTGCATAGAAGAACATACCACAGGGAAAAATGTGCAAAAGAGTCGTGACATCATCTAGTGTGATGGTCAGTTCCCTGAATAGCATGTGAAACAAGTTGGTATCTCTATGTCATCTTTCTACAAAGTCAGATATTAGACTATCGTCAGTTGTCGTCAAATAAGTTGAAGACAAGTGCACCAATCCATATTCTTGAATCCAATACTGTTCAATATTTGGTGCCTTTACTTCAGCAAACTTCTTTGGTTTCAAATTGTACGTGATCACCTTCAACGGATCACGATTCTGCAAGTAACTAAAAAACATAAATATCATAACAATAAAATAATGTACTAAATTTTATTACAAAAATGTACTTAATATAATATACTTATTCTTAATTAAAAAAACTTAATTAATTAAAATATGTCTCCTTCTCATATCCACTAGCCACATGATGTTCATAATGTGTGAAAACCGATATGACCAATGACTCTCCAAGGAATTCACGTTGCTGGACATGGTCGTCGACTAGCGACTCCTCAGCTTCCTCATAGTCCATTTGTTCAGACTCTTGAACATCCTCGTCAAGTTCTTGAGACCTGAAACCATGCCTATGTTGACAAAGTGGATAGTTATCCTCATTCATTCGTCGATTAGATGTAATGGTGGAACTTTTTTGCCTCTATCGCCTAAATTGCAGGCTGTAGTACCTCAATTTTTTCCGATCAATTAAAAATAACTTTTAAAAACATATGTATATAAAATAATATGTTTAATAAATATTTTACAATTACTATAAAATCTAAAAAAATCATTTTACAAATTTGACTCAATTTTGAGTACATAATTTACATATATGTTCCCAATTAATGCCAAAAATAAAATAATATAAAACAAAAAAAAAAGGAAAAGTTGTGAAGACGCTTTCTTTCTTCCTGCTGCTACTGTTTCCATTGTGTATGCTATTGTTTCCATTTCCAATGTGTACATCCATTTGTCTTACTTGCCTTGTTAGCATCCTACTACAAACCTTACTTTATCTTGTTTGCCTTGTTAGCATCCTACTACAAACCTTACTTTATCTTGCTAGCCTTGTTAGCATCCTAATATAAACATTACTTGTACCACTTGTGTACTCAAAATCTGATGTTGTGTAAAATTTGCAACTAAACCATAAAAAGTCCAGAATTTAATTTTATCTAATGAACAGAAAGGTTTACCACTTTAGCTTACTTTAGCCTATAAATTGAGTTCGAAAATCAGAAAAGGATAGGATTTTTGGGGTGAGAGATCTGTTACAAAAATAAGCAACTTAGTAGCAAACAAATAAGGATTTTATCTTTACTTTATAGTCATTATCCAAACAAACAGAGGAATGAATAAGGTATTTCTTTGTAATCATTATCCAAAATGTAATATATAAAATGAGCTATGAATAAAAATGAAATTTTTTGTTGTTATACGTCTGATCCCTAAGGTATATAAAAAAGGGTTAGAAATGATAAGATTAAAAGCTCAAATCTTCGAAGCCAACCATACCCTTTGGTCCTTCCGGGCTTGGCCCCTTAATCTATCCCCTTCCGTCTCGGTCCCTTTTTCCCTCTTTTGGTCCCCTACGTTTCGTCCCTGTTTTTCCTCTCATGCGCCATTACTCTTTTGATTTTCTGGGTTGTTTACGTTTGTTTTCCTCAAGCCAGACGTAGCTCTCCCTTCTCTTTACAAATTAGGGTTTTGGTATTAAAAAGGGTTTGGGCCCTAAACCCATTAGTATTTCCTTATATAACCCATTTTGTTTGTTTTCTTTTTATTTTTTTGTTTTCTCTTCTTTTGTTAAGTCCAACACTTTTTTTTTTTTTATCTTAATCCAATCCTTTTATTTTAACAAAATATGTATTGAATTTAATCAATTCCTAATAAATATCAATTTTTATGAAAAATAAATATTTTTTTTTTTTAAAGATTAAATTAGATGTGACATCTTTTTAATCTTTGAGTATTTAAGACACAAGTGGTACCACTTGGCGGTTTTAAAACTCGATTAAAAAAAACGAAAAATAATAAAATATTCTTAAAAGGATTAAATTAGATGTGACATCTTTTTACTCCTTGAGTTTTTAAGACACGAGTTGTACAACTTGATAGTCACAAAACTCGTATTTTTAAATAATTATTCAAATCAAACAAACTCATTTTTTTGTCAAAATAACTTTTTTTATGCATAACAATACGCATTTTCTTTAAAAAGTAATCAACACATCCGCATTTTTTACCCAAGAACGACGTAACTTTGATTTTTCTATCGCACCGGGAGATACGTATGAGCAAGATCAAACTTTTATCAAGCACATTAATAAAAAAAATCTCTTTTTTTTCCTACTCTTTTTTTTAAGCACACATTTATTTTAAAAAACAATTGATAATCATATTTAATAATAAGGAGAAATAAGTATATTTAAGTTAATATTAGTTTTGCACAATTATTTATAGGTAACTGTTTTTTAACGGATGTCTAATACCTTCCCTATGCATAATCTACTCCCGAACTCAAAATTTGCTTTCAAAGACCATTTTTTTTTAAGGGTTTTCCAATATTTTCCCTATTTTAAAATAAACTTTGGTGGCGACTCCATTGAATTCGAGAAATACTCGAAATTTTAGGCCGTGACACAGGCGATAGTTCGAATAATTTCTTCTAAGTCACTAACTTAAAATAAACATATCGATATTTGTATGAAAAAAAAGTACATTTAAATTTTTTTGAATGTTTCGAGACTTTAGAAAGTTTTGAAATTTTGTTTCCTGGAAAAATTTGTATTTTGAAACTTTTGACATGGTTAAAAGTTCCGAAAATTTCAAAAAATGTGTTTTGGAATTTTTATATTGCTCGATACTTTTAAATATATTTTGAAAAATTAAAAATTACATTTCGATGGCTTGAAATTCATTAAAAAGTTTGAAAAGTTAACTTGTTCTTCGAAAATTTTGAATTTATGAGTGAAAAGGTGAATGCAATTTTTTTCAACTTTATATATAGTAAAAAAAGGTAAAAAGATCTTTTAAAGTATATCAAAGATGAGAGATATATGTAAAGTGTAGAGAGTAGATTTCTCAAAAAATGTACTTCCTATAAGATTTTAAATGTGTTCCAAAAAATCAAACTTTTAATTTTTAAATACATAAACTTAAATTAAGTTTGCCATTATTTTTAAAAAAATCAAATACTCCGAAAAACTTTGGTAAAAACTTTCAATAACTTTTTAGAAAAATCAAATTCTAGAAAATTTGTTTTAAAGTTGTGATTTAATTTTTTTAAAAATTTGTTTTAAAAAATTCCATTTAAGTTCACCAAAACAAATGTGTTTCGGTAATTTAAAGTTTAAGTTATCTGTAATATAATTTTTTTTGGAAAATTTAAAGTTTAATTTTTTCAAAATATATTTGGGTTCAAAAAATTTAATATTAGTTTATTGATACAATTTTTTTTTACTTTCGAAAACTTTTGGTAAGTTTATCAATTTTGCACATTTTAAAGTTTTTTCTTTTAGAAAAAGAGTAAAATTAGTAGTATGGAAAAAATGTGGTATAGGAATATAATTATAAGATATTAGGTATAATTTTACTTTTTTGTAACATCTCTTTGTTTTTTTTTATCACAAGTATAAGTATAGGTTTGTAATTGTTCAATGTCACTACTCAGATCTAACAATTGGGATGGTACTGTCCAACACATCTATCACAAAGCTAATTTCAAGGGAGATCACCTTGCATATCGTGGTTTAGAAGCTAATTTATCTATTGAAACTATTAATTTTGTATCTATTTCTTTAGGCAATTTACTTTAAAAGGATTGTAGGGTTGTTATCTCAACCTTTTTTATTAAGACAAAATTCAATAGATTTTTTTTTTCAAAATTTTAAAAAAATCATATTTGTAGAAATCAAAAACATATTTAAACTTTATTTTTAATATTTTGTTTCTCTTCACGCTTTTTTTGTTTATTTTTTATTTGTAGATGAAATAATAAAGAATTCATACATAATTGCGATGTCACAATGTTCAATGACATAATGTTCAACCTAATAATATCGGTATTTATAAATTGAGATAATTTTATAAATTCTTTACGCTCTTTATAATTTTATAATTTGTATTTGTGTGTCTTAGGAATCCTTCACGCTCTTTATAAAAGACCTTTTACGATCTTACCTTGCAACACGTAATTGTGACGCTCATTCCAGTGTTTAATTTCTTCCCTCCAAACCCAGTTCCAATTATCATCAACCCCGTGCCTCATGTCAATCTCATATTTTCATGTCCTCTGATGGTTGTGATATTTGTTGATAGAAGCCGAAGTGAAGTATGACTCTATATGATGTTTTTCAACAATATGATAGTAATACGGATAGGTACATGCAGTCCACGATCTTACCTTTCAACGATATAATTTTCTATTTTTAATTATTTTTAATTGTCATCATTTATAATAATAATAATAATAATTATTATTATTATTATTATTATAATGTATTATTTTTATTATTAATGTATTATTTATTACAACTATTATTATTATTATTTCAGAGTTTTTTTCCATAATATCCCTTTTTTTTAAAAATTGACCAAAATGCTACCTTTCTGAAAACGTTTACCAAACTGCCCTACTTTTTGGGCCTTTCTGCTGGTCGCAATGGGGGTGCGACCTCCTGAAGTGTGAATTTTCGCAGGCCCAGTTGGAGGTCGCAGGCCGGGGGTGCGACCTCCTTTTGCGGGGTTTTTTTTTTTGTTTTGTCTTTTTCTAAATGTTTTTAAATTTTTAATAATTATTTAATTATAATAATAATAATTAAAATAAAACATTAATATTAATAATAATAATAATACATTAAAAAAATTATTATTAATATTATTAATATTATTAATAAGTTATAAAACAATAATAATAATAATAATAATACATTAATAAATAATAAAAATAATACATTAATATTAATAATAATAATAATTAATAAATAATAATAATATTAATAATAGTACATTAGTAAATAATAATAATAATAATAATAATAATTAATTTATAAATAAAAATACATTAATGAATAATAATAATAATAATGATAATTAATAAATAATAATAATATTAATAATAATACATTAGTAAATAATAATAATAATAATAATACATTAATAAATAATAAAAATAATATATTAATATTAATAATAAT